>JAKLNG010000013.1:0-551966 GCA_022814565.1 Phaeophleospora eucalypticola
CTATAGCCTAAAATTAATACTATAGGATACTAGGTCTAGAACTACTACTATAGTAGGTAGGAATATAGGCTAGAAAAAACGAAATAATATAAATAGTAAGAGAGATTTATAATATAAGAGGTAGAGAAGATAGAGTATAAGCGATATAATTAATAGTAAGGTAGATAAAGATAAAGAGAATAGTAATAAGGAAGATATAGGTAATATAGGTAATAATAAGAAAAGTAGTAAAGAAAATAAGTAGTAGGATATAGTACTAGAATATAGCTTAAGAGTATAGTTAGTAATTTAGTTATATATCTAAAAGATATTAGAGGATATACTATACTATAATATATATTAGCCTTACTTTATTTATATTAATAACTACCTAAAGGATAAGGACGAAATCTACTATATAGTAGACTATCTAATAGAGGTCTAGTAGTATAGAATTAGTAACTATATCTTTCTTCTTAGGAGTAATATATAATAGGTAGGCTTATATATATTCTATAGTACTAAATAGCCTATCTCTAAAAGATATATATAGTAAGTAATAAGGGAAAAGAGTAGTAGATTATAATAAGAAGTATTACTATACTATAGAGTAGTAGCTAATAAAAAGCTAATAATTAATAGCTAATAATTAGACTCTCTAGACGTAGCCAAAATATAGAGTTAGACTATATAGGCTAATAAGAAGTACTAGAAAGCTATTAATTAGAGGTTAATTAATAGGAAATAGGTTAGAGATTTCTAATTAGGTTATACTTCGAGTAGGTAAGTATAGTATTAAGTCTTCTTATAATATATATATACTATTCTTCTCTAGCTAGAATTATCTATACTAGCTAGGACTATAAAATATTATATCTAGATATAGGAATATCTATCTAAGCTAGAGATAGTATATATATAGCTTACTTAGTAGGAGCCCCTATATCCCTATCTATAAGGAAAAATTAATTATTTAGTAGAATACTAGTATAGTTAGGTAGAATAGCCTATTAAGAGGTAGTTACTAATAGCTATAGCTATTTAAACCTATAGAGACTAGTATCTACTATATTAAATTAGCTATACTATTTTAAGATTAATTAACTTAAAGACTCTCTTACTATTCTCTAACTTCTTATACGTACTTTCTAAGGTACTACGAGTAGTCTATAACGTAATAATATAAGTTAATAGTAGTTATTACTACTAGAAGTACTTTATTACGAAAATAAATACGAAGAGGATAATAATAGATCTAAACTATATCTAAAGCTATACGAATATAGTTTAGTATAGTAGTAGAGTACTTTATCTCTAATAGAAAGTAGGTAGGTAGTATTAGAGTAAGGTTCTTTAGTATACGTAGTCTAGAACTATCTTACTTTTAAGGATAGGTTATATAGGCCTACCTAAAGGTAGGAGATAGCTAGGAGATTTTCTTAGTAATTCTATTATAGTTAGTAGCTATAGCTAATTAGTATATAGGTATAGAGTAGAACTTTAGTAAATAAGAAGTTCGCGAAAGATCTAATACTCTCTCCTATACTATACTAGGTAATAATAATATAAATAATATATACTATATAATCCTTTAAGTAACGCTACGCGTACTCCTTAGTACGTATTAGCTATAATTACTAGCTAGATCGGGCCATAGATTATCTATATTTTGTTAACACGTAGTATATAAAAGTCTCTCCAAAAGTTCTGCTACGAGTCTGCTCTATAGGGTAAGGTAACATAGAGTTTTAAATAGGACGGAGTTAAATGCCCGAATCTATAAGATAGGCCAGTTCCAAGCTACAGCAATTCTTTGTGTTTTGCAGTGCAGTCGACTCTAAGAAACATCGCTATAGACAATTAGCAGAAAGGTACAAAAGATGCGCGACCGGTTCCTGCCAAGGTGCGTCTGTCCTCGAACCCCCAAGCCTCGCATTCACCGCCACGGACCTGACCGCGCCCGCAGCGAGCCGGCTCACAATATGACATCTATCTCGCCGGCGTAGGTAGTCAATTTACCAACACTGCCACCGCCGCATCTGCTGCTGCTGCTGTAGGATGCAAAGTCTACGGTGCATCACTTCGTTCTAAAGGCGCCAGCCCGCGTGCAGGTTCATGCGGTCATCCAACAAGCACGACCAATCAAACTCGACAGGAACACGGGAACTCGACTAGCCCAATGCAAAGATGGCTGAACCAGCCTCAATCTGAAGAGCCTGTCGGGACGCGGCTGTCTGTCTCGCAGGACGACAAGAAGGCGTCGTGCGGAAAAGGCCAAGAGCTCGACTGACGTGGCTGAGCTATCTTTTCATGCAGGGTCGTGCAACCAGAAGACCTGTAGAGCCGAGAAGCAGCAGAAATGTTATAAAATCAGTGTTTACGCGCGCACATCGCACCTAACCTCCAGCTCCCATCCATCCATAAATTCGACCCACATTTGTCACTCAATTGAAGCTATGGCAGACTATGACTACGACTCCGACTCCGACTCCGAAGACATCTACCCGCAGTTCCATGATCCCTTTGAAAATGCTGATCACCTCTCAACCGCAGACGAGGGAAGGGGTCATAGCTGCGAGTTACGACTTTACGAGTCTCGCATCAACTCTCATAGCGAGCGGGTCAAACTTCGTGTCGGCAAACAATCCAAACTGCGGCTTGAGAAGGATAAGGATTACAATGCTGCCTTGATACAGATCAAGACCTACGATCGCGACATGGACCTTATCGAAACCCGGTTACAGATTCAGTCTCCCTACCTAAAGACCGCCTTGAGGGAAGTGGTCAAGACGTACCCTGGCATCAACATGAATGCTTCAACCATCGTCATAAGTGGCAAACCTCGCTTGTTTTTTCATTATCGTGCAGAGCTAGTTGCATACGGTAACACGCTTTAAGAGCCAGCCGCCGTTGAACACTTCACATTTGCGATGGACTATATGTACCAAGCCCTGCAGATGGAGACAGCGGCTTGGCACCTTTGGGTTGAGACTCCTGGATTTTCTCCTGGACTGGAGTGGCAATTTTTGTGGATGGCCTTCCGCCCGCATCATCTGCTGTACGTGCACCGCGACGGCGTGGACAAATTAGTCAGGATGGAACGGATGTCCACGGATTGTTGCGAGCTCAGATGGACGGTGCAGACCACTGAGATTGTATATGACGGCAGTTCTTTTGGTCGGCGGACGGGCAGATATACCATTGAGAGGTACGATTTCTACAAGCCATTCGATGAATTGCCTTTGTACCCTCTTGAGTACCATCCCGAGAAAGAGCGCGTTCTTTCGGAAGCCATATCGCGTGGTCATCGGATTGTCACTTTCAACAACATTCACTACTGCCATTATAGCGGCAATGCAGAGCTCATGTCGCCATTTCGGGACCAAACATTCCATGGAGAGATTGACTACCATCCTCTTAGAACTGCACTAGTAAGTTGGGGAAAGGATCACTGCTTGCTCGTGATTGACATTGGCAGGTTACAGCTCGCATTATTGTGGACCACAAAACGTTCGCCAATGAGCGACCCAATCAGAGCTACGACCTCTCTACCGTACATAAGAAATCGAAGACTCTCGAAGATGTATGGGCGAACTTCAAGGACGACGATTATGCTGTGTGCCATCATGAAGTGCCAGGATTCTCTCTCAAAGACAAACGTTGGGGTTTCTTCAACGTCGAAGCAATATCGGAGATCGAGTTCTCACAAGACGCTTTTGAGAAGCTCATTCTGCCCGACGGACAGAAGGAAATGATTTACTCACTCGTCAAGTCACACGGGAGCGATCGCTCTGGATTCGACGATATAATTCGAGGAAAGGGAAAAGGTATGATCTTTTTGTTGCACGGAGCCGCTGGGGTAGGCAAAACTATTACTGCTGGTAAGCGCCCAACCCAGATCGACCAAATCGCTGGCTGACAATAGCCAGAGAGCATTGCAGAAAAGTCTCAACAGCCCTTGTATGTGATCGGAAGCGGCGATCTCGGCGTCGATATCAATACCGTTGAAGCAAAGCTGAACAGAGCTCTCCGGCTCGCTACCACCTGGAACGCAATAGTGCTTCTGGATGAGGCAGATGTTTTTCTGGAGCAACGGTCCTCGCAAGACCTGAATCGTAATGGCCTCGTTTCTGGTAGGTGGCATCTTTGACAAACAGGTTTTGATGACGAAATCTGATCGATCACAGTGTTCCTTCGTGTGTTAGAATACTACGAGGGAGTCATGTTCCTAACGACCAACCGCGTGAAGAAGTTCGACTATGCTTTCCGATCCCGCATCCACATGGCCATACACTATCAAAAGCTCGATGAAGCGTCGCGTAGCGAGCTTTGGACTACTTTCATCGCAAGAGCGGCGGCAGGATCGATTCCAGCGTGGTTAAATGCGAGCGCTTTGCAAGAGTTAAGTAGAGAAAAGCTTAACGGTCGTCAGATCAAGAATGTAGTGCGAATGGCGCCTGCCCTCGCGGTCGCCTCCGATGTCGAGCTCATGCCTCAACACTTGGGAAAATCTTTACAGAACATGAGGGTATTTGAGCAAATCATGGGTGTCGATGAGGAATATGCCTCCGATGAGAATGGTGACTCTAACGAGACGGGGGGTGCTTCGAACCCCCGCAAACGCTCGAGAAGAGATGGTTGATCACAGAAACCGGATCCGTTCCTAGATGGTCTGTTCTTCCCGTTAATCTAGAAGATGAGAAGCAAAGTGGCTGGACATTCAACAATGTCGTTTTGTTTTGTTCTGTGTCCTTTGACAGCCTGGCAGTCAACATTAGAATCTAAGCGACCACAGTGAGTTTGGATGTTGTTCCTCGGCGCCCAGAATCCCCCAGTTTCGGGCAATGGTTTGCCACGATGATCCTTTGCCGTTGCGTTTCGCTTTGTACTCTTGCATACTGCGTGCAAGGCCGTTGGCTTTCTTGCTCTATCATCTACATATATCGTCATATCTATGCAGCAGACCTACAAGTTGGCTCTCTCTATCCTGTTTCCAACTTCGTCGAAGTAGATCTTCTTTCCCGACCTCAAGCTCTCCTGCAGGGCGCAGCCAATTCGCACCGCATCGACGGATGCAGAAAGCTTGAAAGGCAGCTTGGTGTTCTCCAAGCAAGCTTCAGTGAACTCGTTCGCCTCAGTGATGAAGGCGTCCTTGAAGCGACCGTAGTAGTCGGCTAGTAACAACGTCAGCATGTTGGGACAATGGAATTTCGGGGCAGCGGTTTTACTCACGTGGAATCTCCTTCCGGATACCGCTCGCCTCGTGCATCTCCACCAAAGATGCTTGCGGGTTGGCATTGATGGTAAGCTTGCCCTCGGTGCCAATGACTTCCGTCATGTCATGCTGTCCGGCAGCCATGATCCTGCTGCTGTAGAAGTATGCCACTCGGTTGTCGTAGAACTCTACAACACCAACGCCATTGTCCACATCTCCATACTTCTTCAGACCTGGCTGGACAGCCGTAATTCCCACTGCCGAGACACTCTTCACCTGGCTGCCTCCAAAGTACCACAAGCACAGATCGATGTCGTGAATGTTGCAGTCCACGAAGATGCCGCCGGAGAACTGAGCGTACTCGACGAAGAAGCCGGAAGGATCAAGCTTGTCGCATGTCTGGCTGCGAAAGACACATGGTCGCCCAATGTCGCCATTGTCCAACCTGTTGAACGCATCTCTGTACGAAGCATCAAACCTCCGAGAGAAACCGCACATGACCTTCAAATGTGGCTTCTTCTTCGCGGCGTCAACAACGCCCTGGCTGAGGTCTATCCGTGTGCTCAACGGCTTCTCGCAGAGAACGTGCTTGTCCGCATCAATCGCCTTGATTGCCTGCTCAGCATGCACAGTCGTAGCAGTAGCGACCACTACCGCCTGCAGACCGGGGTGCTTGAGCATCTCTTCATAGTCTGTGTAAAGCTTGACACCGTACGGCTCGAGTCTTGTTCTGGCCCATGCGATCTCTTTCTCGTCCGGGGAGAAGGCAGCGACGAGTTCGGCGCGAGGAGTCTTTTCGAGGAAGTGGAGAGCATGGCGGGCGCCCATGCGACCAAGGCCCGAGCAGGCGACCTTCAGCTTCGTGATAGCCATGATTGCGAGGTGAAGATTGCGGATATGATCGGCTTCATGCAAGAGCAAGTGTCGAACTTGGGAGGGATAAGGTGGAGGGAGAACTGTCAAAGGTAGAAAAGACGAATGCTGGAACAACACCAACCAGAAATTCAAGCTGATCAACGGGACCCTTTTAAGTCATTACCATTGCCGCTCATGCCCGCCGCCGTCAGTTTCTTGGACCTGCTCTCGCCGCCATCAACCGTCGCCCCGCGGGTCCATTCGTGGGGCAAGATGGAGACATTTTCCCAAGCATGTGATTGTCCGCACAATACATTGGAAAGTGCTCAAAAAATCGCGGTCAAGAGTCCGAATGTAGCTATCCCGCTGCTCTTCCGCTGCTCGGGTCTACTTGCTCCGACAAGATCTTGGGGCAAGTTCGGCCGCTGTCGGGAACTGTCGGCTGATGAAGTAGGACGGGACTTCTTTCTTCTGAACTTCAACTTTCACAGCCCATATTTTAACTACGTTCTCTGAACCACAGCAAGGCAGGTTTCCTGAAGCCTTTGAGACTGTTTCATGTCACTCAGCCGAGCAAGCGAGATGCATGATGCGCGTCACGTATTTGTTCGAGATCAACAGATCAATCACGATGTTGACTTGCGTTAAACATGGCTCCCGAAAGTTCCTCCGAGGTGACGCGCCTCTTGTCTATCGATGTATGGACGAGATGATCAAAATGCCGTACGACGTTTTCTTGTTCAAAGTGCTCTCCCACGATCTGGTCTGGCCCTCCGGCTTCTTCTCTTGGAAGGTTTGATAGCCGAGAAAATTGGTGGTCGAGCACCATGGGCATTTCCGCTTCTCTGTCCGGATCAAATGATCCATGGACATTGGACACAACTAAAGTGGAAATGATGTTGATCATAGAGCAAACCCGGGCACATAAGAAGAGGTTCTAATTCGCTATCACCCCACGATGCTGTCACTGCCAAAACTTTCATTCCGGTCATATCGGCGTTCTTCACGATCTCTCCCTTATCATCAGACTTCCAGCTCATCAAGAACCACCGTCGGATGCACAGAAAGTCCAATGCGTTTCGTTACTATCGAGCTTTCACGTGGTAATTGTTCAAAAGGCTAGCCTGTGCAACTGCGTCTGGCCGACAATTAGCCATATGCGAGAAGTGTTCCCTGTTGAAGGATGAAGATACCCATTTTGCGATCAGAGACTTGGGGTTTGGGATGACCAGTACGTTTTGATCTTTTCATTGCATTGACCGTAAGGATGATCGGTAACGCCACCATGTGCAAAGAGACGCTTCTTCAGTTGCAGAAACCCTCTGTTCGCAGCCCCGTTCCCCGAGCTAGGTCGTGTCCCTTTTCTTGTGTTGCCAATTGGTGTACCCTGTTGGAAGCAAAGAACAGAAGGCTGTCCGCTGTGCAAAGCGATGACTTTTGCCCGCTTTGAGGACTGTCGTAATTGCTTGTTGAATCAAAGTGCCGACAGTCTGACAGCGACAGACTCATTCTGCATCGCCCTCCTTTGATCCCGACTCGCTCTCCTCAACAGAGCTCTTTCCGACGTCCATAGAATCTCCTGCACCCACAGAGCCCTCTACGGTGCCTGATTGCTCCCCAACAAAGCCTCCGCCGTCAATCAATTTCTTCTGTAATTCCGCCTCCGTCTCCTTCGTCCACTCCGCGAGCTCCTTTCTCGAAACAAGCCCCGGCTCCAACCTTCCAATCTCTTCTTCCTTGCCTTCGAAGCAGTAAGCTCCCACCGTGAGCCTCTTGACTTCCAACTCCTTCAACAGCGACACTGCTCCGCGGCGCATTTCCTTCCGCTTTCCAAACTCCTTCGGCCCCTCGAACTCGGCGAAACAGACGAGACTCGTCAGGCCACCAACGACGTCTCGGACCACCTCGCGGAGGAATGCTGCTTTGGCATTGGTGCCGTCAATGTCATCGATCCAGACGAAGCGCATGTTCAGATGCTGCAGGGCAGCCGCCTGCTCGGGGATGAGGTGGCATAGGAACTGGCCGAAGTCCAAGCGATCGTTGAAGATGAGCGTGTTCCAGGCGAATGGGATGAGAGCGGCTTCATTGTAGATCTGGCGACAGGTCTGGAGAAGAGCGACTGCCGGAGCTTGGTTTGCCGGGGCATGAGTTGCGTCGGAGTCGGATGCATCAGAGTCGTATGGATCGGAACCGAAGCAATATTGATGTCGTGTGAAGTGACTTGAATGGCGCTTCTCGAGCTTGCAGTCCTTGATGGCTTAGATGTCGGCCTCCTCGCTCGATAGGCGCTTGCAGATGTGGCGGGACAGGATCTCGTCGTCTTCATCGTAGCAGACATGGATGGCACAGCCGCCGAGGGCGAGTTCGAAGATCTTGTTTCGGAGCTCGGCTGAGAGCTCGAGTAGGTAGCAACGAGGAGACGCATCGGTGGAGGGAGATGGTACTGGTTGTGGGGGCGGTGATGCGACCTGCAGAAGAGACTTGGGCTTGTTGGCGCGCACTTGAAACTTGCGCGCGTCCCCGGCCTCGACCTCGCCTCTGTACTTGATTCGATCTTGGCAGCCTTCCTCCATCTCGGAGGCGTACCGAGGCCTGTATGCGTGGAACGGGCGCATGGTTGAAGGTTTTGTGCCCGCAGGATGTTGGTGGTGTTTGTGAGTCGAAGGTGTCCAGTCCAGTGCAGTTTGAAAGTGGGACGACGAGCGCGCAGCACGGGCCACCGCTTAGTGCCGAAATCCGGGCGCGAGGTGAATGAGTGCTCCTCGTAGCCGAACTTGGCATGCCGATGCTCCTGAATAGCTTGGTGAACAATGCCACGTCAATCAAGTGCAAGCAGGCCGGGTCGCAATCAGTCAACAAGCAGAATGAAAGTCCAGGCCGCATGTGCATGTCTTTTGGAATTTCTGTACGTGATAAACTGTCGATATCCTGTCAGTCATCCTCTCCAGATAACCTTACAAGCTCTCCTTCCTCGTTGCCTCTTCATCACTTCCATTCTTCGTCTTCTCACCCTCATTGCCAGTAACACTCCATCGTCTGTCAGCCAATTGCTCACTCTTATACTTTCCACTCTTCCATGCCCTTGGCTCATTGTCGTACAGCTCATTGACCTGTTCGAGCGTTGTGTCCTTGGTCTCGTAAATGAGGAAGTAGACAAAGACGACAGCGATCCAGCAAAAGCCGCCCCAGATCCAGAAAACGTTGGTGCCAAGGTTCGCGTACTCACGGTTGGTGAGATAGGGCGTAATGAACGAGAGAAGCCAGTTGAAGAGCCAGTTGGAGGCGGTCGTCATCGAGAGACACTTCGCACGGACCTTAAGGGGGAAGATTTCTCCTGTCACGACCCAGGCTCCAGGTCCGAAAGTGCTGGCAAAGAAGAAGATATAGATGCTGCGCAGCGTTAGTCAAAAGCACATTTAGCACGGTGTATGAAGAGAAGCATACCAAATGAAGGCGAACTGCGCTCTGGAAGAGTCGCTGTTAGATGCGTTCGTCGACACACCAAGAACTGGTATCTGATCAGCATACGAATAGTTCCAAGCTTCTGCTAGGGGAGACATACTGGCGACGAGGTATTGCGAGATGCCCATACCAAGGGCACCGACAAGAAGGACGGTGCGACGTCCAAGAGCATCGATGGCCCACAATCCAGGGAATGTGGTGACAACGTTGACAACGTTGGTGATGATCTGCAGGGTGAAGGCGGACGGAAGAGCGCTGCCGTAGGCGCCCGAGAAATATGTGGTGCCGTAATAGCTGTGCAGACGAGTCAGTCAAACCCGCGAAGCTCATTTTCAAAATACTCACAAAATGAAGTTCACTCCTACAAGCTGCTGTAGACACTGCAGACCAATTCCAGTAAAAGTCCGTTTTCCGATGTTTCCACGGAAGCAATCAATGTAAGACGCCGAACCCAAGCTCTTCTCATACTCGTAGTTGCCCTGAATTTCTTCAAACTCGGCACGGATCGCGGGATGGTCGGCCGGAAGACGTCGCAATCTGGTAAGAGACTTGATCGCCTTGCTGTCCTTGCCGCACTTGATGAGGTAACGCGGTGTTTCTGGAAGGAAAGCCAGGCCTCCAGAGAGAATCAATGCCCAGGCAAACTGGATACCGAGCGGAATGCGGTATGCTGAGCTGTTCGTTCGATCTTCGGTTCCATAGTTGACCAGTGCCGCGATGAAAAGGCCAAGTGTGATGGCCAACTGGTATGCGCCAACAACGAATCCACGAATCCATTTGGGAAGAGTCTCCGATTGGAACTTCAGACACTGTCAGAGCCCATCCCACAACACCCTTCTCTTCTTGCACTCACCATTGGTACTTGGACTGAGACCAAACCCACACCCATACCAGCGAAAAAGCGACCCGCAATGAATGTTGACTTGTTGGATGCGCCCGTCTGCAACGCAACTCCCAGGTTGAACGGAATCATTGCCGAAGTAATGATACCCCACTTGCGCCCAAGCTTATCTGCCACGATACCAGCCATCAAGGCACCCACGAATGTTCCAACGGAGAGGATCGAGACGATGAGGGAGATTTCGCCAGAAGGAGGCTGCTCGTTGGGGCCGAGGTTTGGGAAGAATTGACGCTGCCATGCGTTCATTTCTTGGATACCGGAAATCGTTCCTAGCACAGATCAGCTGCATGATCGAGGCGTTCGTCGTCGACATGCTCACCAGTATCATATCCGTACAGAACACCACCAAAGGCCGCGAAAAGACCAACGACGATGGCAGGCCATGCTGCGCCCTCCTCGTTCTCGGGCTTCTTGAGTAGGAGACCCATGATTGCTGCGAATGCTTGAGCGAAGAGTCAAGCAGCGACAAGAGACAAAGTAGACAGCTATACCAAGCGATGTACAAGGCTGGGGGAAGTCTTGTTTTGAAGTAGAAGAGCGATCAACGTCGGACCGTTTAACATTTGCGCCAGTAATGCTTCGGTCGCGTGGCGTCACGCGGGCAATCGATTCGCTTGGCGGGGCTCCGCAACGACATCGTGAAGCTGTAGAATTGGTTCTGCTTTTGGCGCTGGTGCCCGCGGAAGGAAGCGTTTTGCATCAGACAAGTTGCGACCGCGGGAGGAGCATCCAATCTTCATGCTTGCCTTTTCATCTTTACCAGGTCTTTGGAATCGTTGTCTGGGGAAGTGCATGAACCTCCAATTCCTGCTTCCTCACATCCTTTTCTTCTGCCATTGAAGCGAGACCACATTGCTCAAAGGGCGAGTGACGTTCGGATAGACCTCCACGATACGGTGTGCCGAGATCTGGGATGCATCGACAACGCGCCCCACGGGGCCTGCTCCTTCTTCCGAGCATTTGACCGAGCTGCAGCGCGAGTGGAAGCTTCCTCCACCATCCCCGTGACCAACACGTCTGGGCCTCTCTGCTAGAGCCGCATCGCTGCTTCGCCTTCATCATCAGCGGCTTCAGGTACCGGCGTCTGATGGCGACTGTGGCGTCCTGGCGCAGGACAAGGAATCTCGACCCTCGTACCACGCTTTCCACGGCATCCAATTTTGACACCTTCGCCATGTGAAACGCACATGGCACAATCTCCTCGGAACCACCGATGTTGCGCCGCCTCCAGGATTGTCCCCCGCCGGAGCCATATGCAACGTCCTTCGAGAAGCGTGGAGACGCATGCGAAAAGGGCCGAACGACGCGATATGCGTGGGGGAGTGCAATCTGCTGTGTGATCTGGGAAGAGCTAGCTGTCTTGCGAGAAAGAGTCGATAAGAACTTGCGTAAAGGAGACATATTGTCGTCGGATTGAGCCACCGGAGGTTTTGAAGAGAGACGTGGTAGCCGCGGCCATCGCCAGCAGTCTTGGATGTCAAGAGCTATCATTGCTTCCAAGAATGCTGCGGAGGCCGGCCAATGCGTACACGTAGCTGTCTCAGAAACGCCCAGGCGATGCACAAGATCATGTCATTTGGATAAAAACAACCACTAGCCGGCCTGCGGCTTGCTTGTTGCGAGAGATCCAGCTGTTGGGCGATGAGCGCAGCTGGACAGATGAGGTCTTTCGGAAACACATTAGCAAAACAGACCGGACATAGACAAAGCAGTCCTTCTCACAAACGCCGCAAACGCCGTGACCGTCGCCATCTTCGTTTGCAGCGTCGAGTGAAGACAAGAGTATAAGTATTATCGCCGTATTCTTTTTGTCCTCTCGCTGCTTTCGTATCCAGATTGAAATTCTCTCACGACTCAAAATGGTCAAGACACTCCCATTCGCAGACATTGAAGTCCCAACGCCAGGCTTCGGTGCCATGGGCATCAGCTTCGGTTTGGGGAACAATCTCACCCTCGAGCAAGCAGAGCCAGTGCTCTTGAAAGCCATTGAGCTCGGTTGCACTTTTTGGGATACAGCTGTGAGTGCTCCCAATTTACACTTCATCGGTGTGATCACTCTGACGACTGAAACATCCAGGTCGTCTACGCAGCCGGCGTGAACGAGAAGCTCCTCGGCGACTTCATCCGCAAGCACAACGTCCGAGACAAGATCTTCATTGCCTCTAAGTGCGGCTTCGACTGCTTGGGCGAGAACTCGACCCGGGCTGTGACGAACAAGGCTTCGCATATCAAGGAGTACATTGGCGGCACGATTGAGAGACTTGGTTTCACGCCGGATTTGTACTACTTGCACCGCATTGACCCTAGTAAACTATCAACACTTTCAAGTGCTGCCGAAAGCGGAGATACTGATGCTCGCAACAGACACAGCTCTCGAGGAATCCATTCCTGCCCTCGACGAGATCCGAAAAGCTGGCAAAACAAAGTACATCGGTCTCTCCGAGTGCTCTGCCGCTACTCTCCGCAAGGCAAACTCCAGTAAGTCTCCCATTCTCCCCAAATCCTCTTCCTGTCTAACCATGTCTACAGTCGCCAAAATCGATGCCCTCCAAGCCGAATACTCCGCCTTCGAAACCCTCCACGAAACCGACAATCTCATCGCCACGGCCAAAAAGCTCGGAGTAACCTACGTAGCCTACTCGCCCCTCGGCCACGGCTGGCTCGTCGACGACTTCCCCTACAACTCGCCCGACGACTTCGCACCCGACGACTTCCGGCGCACGGTCCCGAAATTCCAAGGCGAAAACTTCTACAAAAACAAAGCGATCGTCGAAGAGATAAAGAAGTTGGCGAAGAAGAAGGGATGCACGTTGCCGCAAGTTGCATTAGCGTGGGTAGCTGCGCAGGGGATGATTGCGATTCCGGGGACGACGAAGCCGCAACGACTGGTGGAGAATTGGGGGAGTAGGGAGGTGGAGTTGACGGAGGAGGAGAAGAGGGAGATGAGGAGGATTGTGGATGCTGCGAAACCGGTTGGCAATCGGTATAGTGAGGCTGCGCAGAAGATGGTGGGACACTGAGGGCGTTCATGAACAGGTGAAAGTTCAGATGTCATAATACGAAAGAATTGAAGTTCGAAGGAATTGTGTTGTCGTGCCTTTTCTCAATCGACCGGGTGAAGCTACTACCTTCTCACCGCTCCTTGACTCTCGAATTTCTATGTTGGCACACCAAGCAGGGCGATGCTCCTCACGAAGAGTGGTGCTCATTTGTTCCGCAAGCCGCAAGGGTTGAAAGGGACTGAGTGGCAGAGCTGTACCGGAGACTCAGCGGCGGCTGTGGCTCGACGAAACACCTTCATTTTTCAAAGCTCAGAGCAGAAGAATTTGTTGGACTTCACCATGGTGGACTGTAGTGTTCATGGAGAGAGGTTGACAGGATGCGGGCAGACAGCCATTAAGGTGCATGGACGAGTGAGCACCTTGATGGACGAGACTAATACTCACTTCACGTCATCAAGAATAGGAAACCAACCTTTATGACTGATGTTTCATTTCATTTCTATAATTTCTCGTGATCAAGGCACCATTTTCCGATAGCTCCCAAAACACCTCTCCGTTGGGGAGCACACCCGCAATCAACACCTTCGCTACCAAGTATCATCCCCTATTTCCGCAACGACCAACTCTAGTTGACCAAGACATAGCGGTATCGTGGCTTGCCATCGTTGAAGTCGATGACGACCTGGTTGGCCTCCTTCATTGGACGCTCCTGGATCCACGGCTTGATCTTGGACTTGGCGGCGATCTGGAGCATCTCGTTGATCTCGTCTGGCGAACCGATGGCACTGCCACCGACCTTGATGCCGTTTGGAATGAGAGTGAAAGCGTTGATCGGAGGCAGGTTACCACCATCGGGAGCACCGACCTGAATGAAAGTGCCCTTGGTCTTGAGGCAGGTCAGGTACTCGGTCATGGGCATCTTCTCAGAGCTTGCAGTGCAGACGATCAGATCGATGCTGCGGCGGTACTTCTTAGCCCAGTCTTTGTCCTCTCCAGTGGCGATGTACTCGTCAGCCCCGAGCTTCAAGGCATCCTCCTTCTTGTCGCTCTTCCGCGAGATACCAACGACACGGTCGGCGCCGAGGGCTTTGGCGAAGAGAAGTCCGAAGTGACCAAGTCCTCCAACACCAACAATGCCGACTGTCTTGCCAGGTCCAGCGCCGTATTGCTTCAGTGGCGAGAATACCGTGATACCGCCACACAGCATTGGTGCTGCATCAGCTGAGGAAATGCCATCTGGGATCTTGAAAACGAATCTTGAATTGGTCCGGTTGTATTTGGCGTATCCACCATAAGACTTGCCTTCGCCCTTGGGGTAGACGCTGCCGTAGGTGTTGACCGTTCCGCGGTCACAGTGGTTCTCGAGGCCGGCAGAGCAGTCCGGGCAGTCCTTCTCCAAACAGCTGCGAGCCTGAGCTCCGACACCGACACGGTCGCCGACCTTGACGTGCTTGACGTTGGAGCCGACCTTGACTGCCTTGCCGACGATTTCGTGGCCGACGACGCACGCTGGAAGTAAGGAGTCAGCAAAATTCATCGGAAGTCCCGGATGATGAGGTAAACTTACGGTATGGAGTTGGGAACCATCCAGACGAAAGTGTGTGCACGTCTGATCCGCAGACACCGCAGTGAGAAATCTCGATGTCGACGTCGTCCTGCTCCCATTTCTTGGGCTCGAACTCGCCCCAGGTCATGTTGCCCTTGGCCGAGGACGGGTCCTGGCCGAGCCAACCTTCGAACTTGTAGGAAGACATCGTTTGGTTTGGATCTGTTGTGATGAGTGTTGAGTGTGAAGTGTTGTTGATGAAGGGAAAGAGAAGAATTTGTCGAGGAAGGTTGATTGTTATGGTAGAAACTCAATCGCGTACACGGCAAGAATGCCGGACGTCTTTATGGAAAGAGCAATTGCGTCAAACGAGGCAGTCGTCGCGGTGGAGTGACGTGGACAAGGACCTCGTCATGGACTTAAGGCAGCTGCTGGCACGGCGATAGAGACTTATCGCCAGAGATTTGACCACTGCCGCCCAATGCCGTTTATCGGATTCAATTCAATGGCTACTCAATCAATGGCAATTCCAATTCTTAGGTCGTCGCTGGCGTTTCTGGGTCGAGGGAGAATTTTCGGCCCCATCGTCATCGTGCATTCCCCACGCGGCCGCGGGCGGCCGCGCTGCAAGGTACACGCTTACTCATCACGAGCTGAAGCTTGATCGAGCGACTGGTCCGATTCTTTTGCTCCTGAACGACCTCATCCTCCATCTCCTTGGTCGTGTCTTCTACTTCAGACATCTGATACGAACGTCCGTGCGTCCAAGCTACTGCTAAACAACTTTGGGGTGCGCTCACTTCCGCAGGTGGTGGTGAAGGCGTCACCTGTTTACAAAAAAGCAGACTTTTCAGGTATCGCACTGAACGGGTTGCTGATCAAAACTAGTGCTCCTCAAAAGCGACGTGTCGCGACATGTCGAGCAATGAGTTTTTCACCTGAATCTCTTTTTGAAGTTAAGATTCAGGTGGTCGCATACGGCCTTCGTATTAGGTTATCCGGGAGGCCTTTCACCAGGTCAAAAATACCAGGTTGATGGAATAGATACCGACCTGAACGATCTGGCGGTCAAATCTGATTTTGGGCACCGGTAATCGGTCCCTCACCAAAACTTTCGCCGGGTGCAAGTGAGCGCACCCCAACTTGCAGAAGACAAGGTCCCCCGAAACAGGATCAGACCCAAACTTACAATGAGCATGACGATCGCTGGCTGCACAGGCGCCACAGCGATACAAACAGATTCATGATCGGCACATTGCGAGAGTCTCAAGCCCGTGTGCAAAGAGTCCGCAAGCCTAGTGGCTCAAAATATCGCCTGTTTCAGCACCTGAACCGCCCTCTGCTCGCCAATCACAAAGCAACGAGCCTGTCGTGTGACCGGCCGGCGAGAACATTCACGGCCACAGTCTAGAGCCAACATGAGTGGGGGCCAAGTTCATTGCAGATCTAGTGCGGTAGCCTTGCGTAGCATGAGGCACAGCTGGCAACTAATCCAAATCATATGCAGGCCAGCTACAGTTTGGCCAATGGCATCAAACCTCAGCCTTGCGGCGAAAGGCGAGGCTAAGATCCCACGGTTCATGGCAGTCCCCCCAAAAACTTCCGTTCGATCACCAAGGCTTTACAAGGCCTCTGCCTGTCCGCATTGTGCTCTACTGCCTTGATCTCGGAGCCTGGCACTGCTCTTGCTCTCATCGCCAGCATGCACCCGCAGTCTTCACGATCGAGAACCTCTTCTGATGGTCACGAACAACAGTCGTTGAACGGAACTGGCAGCAAAGTCGAATACCAGCAGAAGAATCAGGCAATCCATGGCGAGCACTATCGCCATGCACGCACACTTCAGTCTTGGAAGACCTGGGCTGAATGCGCTCCGGATATCCTTTTGGCGGCCGGCTCGTCGTACTTCACCATCTTTGCCTTCTTAGTGTACAGTCGCCGTGGTCAAGACGCTCAAGATGCTTTCAACCAGGACCTTCTCCAAGCTGCCAAATACGTGAGCGCCTGCACATAAATCTATAGCGCATAAACATTACCTGAATTGCACTAGGGACCGACTTTGTTCCCGATCATCTTCGCCGCGATCGTCGCAAAATTGTTGAAGGCAATAGCTGCAGTAAGACTAGAATACGGAGCCTCTGTGATGTCCATGGAGTACCTCTTGAGCAGTCGAGCCGTATTCAGCGCCCTCACGACCCCTCTTCAGCTAAAACATCTTCACCTGATGGCCCCAGCTGTGGTGGTCCTCTGGAGTCTGTCTCCGCTTGGAGGGCAAGGCTCTCTCCGTGTTATTAGTACGGAGCCGTCGGGAATTCTGATCCATGCCAATATCACCTACCTTGGATTTGTACCACCATTTACAAATGAAGGCGTTGGCTCCGCGTCGGCGGGCCCATTAGTCCCAATCAATGCCGCTTTCACGTCGTCAATGGCAAGCTCACGTGCGGCTAAGCTGGCTCCTCAAGATCTCTTTGGAAACGTCAAGGTGCCTATGCTTGAAAGCTTGACAGATACAATCGGAAGAGAGGACTTTACGAGTTGAACGGCCGTTCCACAGGCCGACGAGGACACCTGGAGTGCACTGTCTGGTCTTCCAAGCCTGAATGTTCCCGATTCCGGTTGGAGCAACTTCACTTTCAACACTGCATACATGGTGGCGACTTGCTCTCTGACTGCCCTGTCAACAGATTGCATCCGGCAGCAGTGCATGAATGAGAGCGGAAACGCGACCAATAGGCAGGGAGGGGGCTGGCCCGGGGCGAACTACAACATCACCTTCACTGAGAAGTGGCAAGATCTGTATTCCTGGGCCTACATTGAGTTCTACTCTGTGGCAAATGAAATGGCAGTCTCGAGGTTTCTGTGCGATACACCTGACTGTGCGCACCCAGAGCTGCCCAAAGAGCAACTGACAAAAGCGGAATGCGTGATCAATATGTCTTACGTGGAAGCTCAGGTCCACTGCGAGTGACGATCATGCGCCGCAACCTCCGTGCGGCCGTCTTCTGATCCCAAGATTCACGCTGCACCAGGAGGGAATAGGTCATCTTTGCTCAACTCGACCGTGTTTACAGGCCTGAACAGCGGCCGAAACCTTCTATCCAGCAACGCAATTAATAGCTTCTGGCAAAGTCTTGCTGTAGCAACCAACCCTTCGATAGCCTGCGGCACTAACACCTGCCCCACAAGTGCCATTGAAAATTACCTCGCTGACCCACTGAGCGTCGGCCGCACACCAGGTGACGGCAACCCGCTGCTCTGGCAAGTCGAGGAGAGGGCCTTCTTCAGGAGAATGACACAACTCATCAATACTTATTGGATCTACAGCATCGCGCCCTACGCTATTTACGAAAGCATCAACCCAAATACCTCGACCCTTCTTTACGACAACTACAACATCGACCGCGATCTTGCAACGCACTATGAACCGTTCACCGCCATCAAATGTGACCACTTCTGGCTTGCAATTCTCCTCATATCGTCGGCTGTCCTGTTCACTGCCGCAGTGATATCCGTCATACTCAGTCTCTGCCGTCGCGGACCGGACATTTTGGACAACTTCAGCTCTATACTGAGATACAACAAAGACTTGCCATTGCCATCGCATTCGTCGATGGATAACTCATCGGACATAAATCGGCTGTTAGGAAATACGAGGGTACGACTCGGCGATGTCTCCCCTGAGGAAGAGGTCGGATGTGTTGGATTCGCTCTCGAAGATGAGGTCGTCCGCAGCACAAAGCTGAAAAGTGGAAGGCTTTATGCGTAATTGGAGCTGTGCTTATTCTGAAGAAGATTGGCTTACTGAGTAATGAAGAATTTTGAGCATATCATGTTGTTTTGTAGTGCGTATGTGAACTTAGCGATGAAGATTGACATGCCCTCAGATCACTCCAAACGCGACATCAATCATCTCAAATCACCAGTAGTCGTCTTCAGTAATCGCTTCAGCCGTCATCTTCATCGTCATCATCTCCCACCATCCGATCAGTGTAGATGCCCGCAACGTAGTCCACATCCTCCCAGCTCGCCTCCCAGATGCTCAAGACTTCGATCCCCCACTTTGACCCATCGCGCCTCATCTTGCCGATCATACGACAGATCATCCCATGCCCGTCTTTTGCAGTCAGAAACGGCTTGCTATCCAGATCCCATAGTTGCGCCTGATCCCAGAGCTCGTACGTGCCTTCCAGGTGCGGTGGTTTGTCGTGATACAGATCTTTGAAAACGAAGTGCTGCTTGCGACTTGGCTTTGGCTCACGCCATGAGCCTGTCACGCGTGCATACAGCTCGATGACTACGTTATTGCCGCAGCGTACCGCCTGGCTTCCAGTGTTGAGTGCCTCGCCGACACGGAAACACGTGCGCAAGACAGTGCCCTTCGACGCCCCGAAGATGGGCGACCTATCCAGAACGGTAGAGAGAAATGGCTTGCGCACGATCGGCTTGACTGCGTTGTCGCGCTTGGCTTTTATTTGTTCTGTCAATGTCAGCTTTGCCCATGGTAAGATAGCGCTGGTCTTGACTCACGGATCACATCCTTCTCAGCCTGAGACAACAAGGCGCCTCCATAGTCCTCATTCTCCTCCACATCTCTTATGTTGTCCTTGCGAAGGCGTTTCGATGGCGTCGTCGGCCGCTCCTCCGTAGCTTCCTCCACGGTTCTGGCAAAGTTCACGAGATCATCCTCATCGATGTCGCTGTATTCATCGAAGTCGAATGACTCTTGCGAATGAAGTCGGGAGTCTGGGTTGGCAAACTTTGCCAGTCTTGCGCTGCGTCGTGGTTCGTGGTCAGAGTCGTCGACAATGATTGGCTCGTCCGCTGCATGACCGAGAATGGACTCCTCGGCGTTGACGGCGTTGTCGTCGTAATCGATCGCTGTCTCCATCTGCTCTCCGTAGGATGGTGACTGGCAAGCATTGGTAGCTTCTGCACGGTCAGCGGCTTCGTTTGAGGTCAATCGCGCAGTTGATGCTTCGTCAGAGGTATTGTCAGTCTTGTTCGTCACAGGGTTGATCTTTTCAGGCGAGCTCGCCCAGGATTGCGTGAAGCTTGTGTTGACTGGGGTGAAACAACTACTTGGTGCGCCCTGGTAGAGTGTGAAGCTCTTTCCGGCGTTCGCTTTCACGGAGTTGAAGGAGGTCTGCGTTGAGGTTGAATCAAGCGCATCCATTGAGGTTGACGGAGCATAGACTGAGATAGACTTGGTCGCTGTTGGAGCGGCCTTGTCGCTCTCGGTATTTGCAATATCGCCACGTTGACGAGTGTCCTGCCTGTGCACATTCTCACTGGTGTGGCCAGACGTGGTCGTGTTAGTGCCGGACTTGGGTCGATTGACTTCCTGATCGGGCCGCTTGCTGACTGCGAGCGAGTCCTTCACACTACTCGTGCGTCGCTTCTTCGCCTTGGACGCTTTGCCTGGTGGAGCTGCTCGCTTTCTGCTCTTGGTGGTGCACTTCTTGTTGGGCGCCGTGAGCTGCTCTGGAGGCTCATTCTGGCCGCGCCCGAGATACGCTGAAGCCACTGATTTCGGCCCATCGAGAGTGTTGACCTTGGTAACTTGCTCTTCGGAGCCTTCAGAAGCTTCAGCCGGAGCGGATACGCGGTTGATTGCTGTGAAACCCATGTTGCTGGTGTTTGCTGAAAACGAGGTACCGCGAACTAGCTGCTCGATCCAGCCCTTCCAAGGCATAGCAGTACGGGAAGAAATGTTTCTCGAGCGTGTTGAGATGCCGATTGATGGGAGTGATGTATGTTGATGTCGGTTGGTGTGTGACGCGAAAAGTGAAGAGGTGAGGTCGAGATTGACGCGAGCTCACGTGAGTAAATGGCCCGTGCATCGGCGGGGTGTCCGTATGACCGCTGTCGGCGACTCTTTCTCCGCCAAGACAATCGACTTCCTTTCTTATCAACATCCATATCGTTCTCGAGCCAGTGGTCGTTCGGACAGGCCAGAAAAGACCTTGTGATTGCGATCACATACATCTACGCAAACCGCTAGTCAACGACGAGCCGTGACTCTCGCGTGAATACGGCGTGGATCGACGAGAAGGAGCAATAGGATTTCCCTCTGTGACCGTGGCCACTATTCTTTACACTCGGGTGCTTCCAGGATCTACGATTGAAGTTCTGAGGGGAAAGCTTGAGATCTGTCATCGACGCGACCACTTGTCCAAATCAAGATTACATCTGCCCTCAACACTGAAGAACCCGGCAAACGACGACAGCGCCAGAACATTTTGTTTGGGAGTCTTGCTCTACCCTCCCTTTTGAAAGCCTCGGAGTGGCCGTCACGATATGTTCAGCGGATCCTCAGTAAGACTTGACTTGCTCTTTCACCACGCTCAAATGCCATTGTCCCCACACTAACGTGCTGGTGGTCTCGTAGCGGAAGCCGTACACGGCTGTCACCGTCCAGATCGATCGGTTGACCAGCGAGCAGTACGAGGAAGATGACTTTGGAGGAATCATCGATCTGATAGAGGTCATTCGCATTCAAAGTTCCGGTCCGACTGAAGCAGCTCGAGCGCTTCGCAAGAAGCTGTGAGTCGGCACTCGGTATTCACTTTCCTACAGGTCAGCTAATGTGGTACAGGAAGTATGGTAGCCCCCACAGACAAGTCAGAGCCTTGGTAATCCTGGATGGCCTCATTCAAAATGCTGGAAGCAGATTCCAGCGAACATTCGCTGACGAGCCACTTCTCGAGCGACTTCGGCTGATGGCACGCGATGATGTCGTGGACACTCATGTTCGGCAAAAGTGCAAGGTGCTATTTGCTCAGTGGGCAAATGCGTACAAGAACGTCCCTGGCTTGCAACCAATTGCCAACTTATACAAGGAGTTTCCCAAGAGTCAACGACCCGCAGCAGCTCGACAAAAGGTCTTGTCAGACTCACATGCGGCATCCGAGGCTGAAGCAGGGCGATCGCCCTTTGAGGAGCCAGCGGAGACTCGCCCACGAGCGACTTCGAAACCACATCCGCCCGCGCAAGCACCGTCCTCTCGACCTGTTACTCTGACTCCTACCTCTTCGGGAATTTCCTCCAAGCTTTTCAAGGACAAGAAGGGCTCAACGGGCAAGTTCAAGCTTTCACACGAGAAAGAGAACATGACGAACGCCATTGCACAGGCCTCGATTGCTTCTACCAATCTTCTCAATGGTCTCCAGCTAATCAATCGAGAGACTGAGCGGGTCTCACAAAACCAGGAATGCGTGCGACGCTTTGAGGTCTGCAGAAACCTTCGGAGGAAGATTCTGTACTACATTCAGCATGTTGAATCCGACGAGTGGATTGGCAGTCTTGTGAACGCAAACGATGAGCTCGTCAAAGCTTTGACTGCATACGAAATCATGGATCGGAGCATCGACGACGACAGTGACAGCGACGCTTGGGAGAACCCCGACGCAGTGAGACCAAGTTCACCGAAGGGGGTCAGTAGCAGCACGCAGCAGCAGCTGGCAGGTCTGTCGCTCGGAGAGGCACCGCCTGCAAAGCCACCACGGCCAAACGCTCCTGCAGCTGTACCAATGCCGCCTGCAGCGCCGCCGGTGCCGCCTGCGCAGAATGTTTCCGACAATGAAGAAGATGAAGACGATCCTTTTGGAGATTCCCACGCTGCGAAGACCCCATATGAGGAGCGGGCGGGTATGACATGGCGGGAAGTATAGATTTGATTCCGGACTCTTCTTCATTGCGGGCCTTTTGCCATGTGTGCCCTACGCTGCCACAGCTATGTCTTGCAGTTCATCCTGTAGATGATCGACATGAAGGTTACATGAACAAATCAACGCCCACCACCCTTATTCCCACTCGTTCGACTCCTTCACATTACAGAGCATGGAATGCAACACGCAAAGCTGGAGGATGACGTTAGCAGGTATTTTGGAGGCCGACTTTTTTCAATCGAGCTCACCAGTCGCATCCTGGTCCACAAGGGAACTCGATGCACGGCTTTGGCTGGTGAGGTTGCTTGACTGCAGTGGCTTTTGGCTTGTTCTCGACGTGGAAGGTCAGAAGTGCGGATTGATGCATTTTTCCTAGCTCCCAAGGCGCTTGAAGTAGAGTAAACAGCGAGGATGAATAACACAGATATCCTCAGATTGTTCGCGGATGTGAAGCACACTTCAATAGAATAGCAATCCCATGCCCACGTCACGTGCCACAATCCCTGCAAGCTCCACTTTCCTTGGCGAAAGGTGGCGCAGAACTTCGGAACCTCACAGCCCTCTTCCCATCCAACTCAAGTGACGTGGAACCAAACAACTTTCATCACCATCACTTCTCCTTCGCCTAACAGCAAGAAACACATACTATTCTTCAAGGAACTCCTTGTCCTCCCCCGCCTGAGCGTATCCCTACACAGCTGAGCTCCGCCGACCCCACCGAACCAACTTTCCAACTTCAACATGCCTCCTTCAACGGTCTCCTCTGCGGCCTCGAGCAACGAGAAAGGCGGTGCCGCGGCCGTGACGAAGAAGCCTGCGGTGCCGGTCAAGATGCCGTGTTGGTGTGGTGATGACTGCCAGTGCTGCATTCTTCCTTGCGTAAGTACGCCGGTGGCGAGCGTCGGCATGGGGCTTTGGGAGATTGCTGACTTGGTGGTATAGAGCGTCATGTGAGCGGCTATCATACGAGTGATTTCGAAATGGGGAATGCTGAGCCTTTTGACTGGATTGATTTGCGATTTCTGAGCGGTACAAGTACATTCATGCGGAGTTTGACGGAGTTCGGGATTGAATCTGAGGCTTGTGTACGTTGCTCATGATGGTATCAAGCATACTTTACGGCGACAAGAAGATCATTGATATTCAGCGACTTACGCTCCGTTCTTCTGCTACTAACATCCAGGTACTCGCCGATGGAACCTATTACGCCTCCAACTCGTGCACCGAAACTCGATCTTTCGTTGCCTTGGATTCACCTTGCACAGTTTCAAGTGGTTTAGAAACACTCTCAGCCCCAAGCTCCCGCAGTGCACCGTCACCTTCCATCTCCAGAATCTGCGTCGACATGAGCTCTTGCTCCCAGCTCCAGCCAGTCAGCTCAAGCAGGCCATTATCTGGATCGAGCTCGCTTGCTCCCGAATCTAGGCGAGCTTTGCGGTCAAATGCCTCTTGGATGAAGTTGAGCTCAAGCTTCTTACAGTAGCTCTCATCTTCCTCCTTGTACTGATTTGAGGGCTCAGGTGGTTGGTGCTGGTAGCTCTGCCAGAGCCACGCGCCGAAGACGACAATGGCTACCACAAGACAGCTGATGATGATACTTGCAAGCTCGCCTCCGGAAAGCCTGTGTTCACCCTCCCGAACGCCCGAAATTGGAATCAAATAACTGCTGCCGTTCGAGTGAGAGGCTTGGCTAAGATTGAACTTGTTTCTTTCCCAGTCGACGATGAGGTACGCCTCCTGCAGAAATGCCCTGCCGAGTACGTACTGGCTCCCATTTGCGGCTCTTCGAATTGGAAAATACGAAACGTTGAATCCGTAGTAGGGCGCTCCGACATACTGATTGAATGCACTGTACGGAAATCTGAAGCTGAGACTGTCGCTGTTGGTAGCGCCGTGGCCAATGGTGAAGGTGAGTGTTGGATCCATCTGCATGGGCCGCTTCTGAGTGGTTGCGTTGACAAGAAAGAATCCACTGTCGGCCCGTTCTATCAGACCGAAGGCCTCGGTGGAAGCGTCGCACATATCGGTCGGAAGCCAAAGGTATGAGGTCGAAGAGTCGATGCGCATGGTCACTGAGCCATTTCCTGGGTGTAGGGATGTCTGACTATTCTGCAGCGTTGTCGAGGCGATGACCTCCCTCAGAGGAACCTCCAATGTCTTATTGTCGGGGTCTATGTCGAATTTGATGCTGTTCCCTCGGATTTGCTCTTTGTCATAGCCTCCGAGAAAAGGGCTTGCAAAGCTTGATGTCGACACTGCAAAGCAGTCAGTATTACCAGCAAGCCCATGCACGGACCAGCTTACTGTCATGTGCTCCAGCAGTGTAGCCATACGAACGGCTTCCGATCTGCCCACTGGTTCTCAAGTTCGACAACAGACCAGCGGCAGACACATTGACATGCGGAAGCGCTCCAGGGTCGTCGCCCAGTCCGAGAAGGCCCATCCATACAGGACTGTTGACATATGCGAACAGGAGTTGCTGCGGCACTTGAGCCTCCGTGGGCATTCCTTGATGGACCGTAATGTTGTCGGTGCCCAAAGTCCCGTTTCCCATGTCGCCGAGTATTCCATAACTGTCGAAAAGCTCATACATGCCCTGGTCAACCCAGCTAGTTGATTGCTCCAGCGACACGTTATTGCTGTGAATGCCACGACGAAGCGCACAAGCTGACTCGCCCAGATTGCATGCTTGAGGCGGATCCGGAATCCACGTCTGCGAGCTCGATGTTGATGGCGACAAGCGATACTGTTGCTGCGGCGTTCCCACGTGTATGGCGAATGTGGACCAATTTCCGTCGTTTCCTTGCCATTGGTCTGTGGGCTGGAGCGGAATAACACCTGCTGGAGGCTTGGGAGAGATAGCTTTCCTGGTGAGCAGTCGAGGCGCCATCACTGCCTTTGCACAGAATTCTTCTCGCAAAATGATGAGAAGATGCCGGCATTACGAGCTCGACCAGGTGGTGTTTCTGCTGTGCAGTTGATTGCCAGCGCAGAAGAGTACCAGACATTCACCGGAATGCTCTCGAAAACGCCAGCTATGATAAGCCGTGTCCACAATGTACCACTGACAGCCCATCCGTGTGTCTAGAAATGCCTAGAGCTGCTTGACAGATATCGTACAAGAGTCACCTTGGCTTAGCTGCTATTGGCAGCAAAGAGTATGTGCCACGAACTCAAGTCGCACGAAACACAAGGCGACTTGGATACAGACACTTCTGCATCACCGCGAGCATGCATCTTTCAAGTATGCTCGATCAATTTGTGAAACGCTTCACATGTTGTCGACAAATATGCAAGGCAGACGCAGACCACGTTGTTTGTCTTGCATTCAGTGGAGACAGATATGTAGGGACGGACAGGCGCTTCCTCAAGAGATGGTGCGGAACTGTCAAGATCGCCTACTTTGCTCACTCACTCAAAGTATTGTCTAAGCTATGGCCACCACACTCGCTTGTAAGGACTCCATCATCTCTACACTTATCGCGGCATTGATGACACTCACCCTCTCAAGGGACTACAATCGCCTCCTCGATCTCAGTTTGCCCATCATGCTACTTCGGCGCACAAGAGCTCATCCACGACGACCGAGTCTCCAAAAGCCATTATCACACAAAGCTTCAATGGCACTTCTGCAAAAACTACAGGTCAGAATCGTGGATGACAAACATCCCGCGGTAACGGGACAACGACATAGACGAGTCATGATTGTGCCCGGTAGTCTTACAGCAGTATACCCAGTGAGCATATGATACATTGCATATTGTTTGCGTTTGGCCGCATCAAGCGGTGGACTTCGAAGGCAGAACAGCGCAAAGACACGAGTACAAGGTTGCTGTTTGGGAGGATAAAGCATAAATGCAGGTGCAAGCAGCTGTGTAAGCAGGTATTCAGGTAGTTCAGCTTCCAGATCCGAAGGTACAGATATCGAAAGGTCTGTATTTCACTCCCTATTCCACCCTCGGCTCCCCCTCCCCAATCCAAACCCCAATTTCCCTCCCACTACCCGCCGTCTCACTCCGAACTCCTTTCCCACCAGCATGCACCCTCAAATTCTTCTGATAGTAGCTATCCACGACCGGCAAATGCGGAGAAACCCAGACGCCTTCATCACTCGCATCATGCAGAAAGATCCGATATTCCACACTCGTGCGACTCAAAGGCGCAAGGGACAGATTCCTGTACTTCGGCCCGCTGAATGCAAAGTCTTCGGATGCTTCCATCGTGAGAGCGAAAGTGAGGAAGTGAGTAGACGGGTTTTCGAGATGGTAGGAGACAGTAGCACTTTCACTGGAAGAATTAGAGGATGTGCAGAGAACTCGGGGCTCGGAGGTGGGAATTGTGAGGCGTGGCACGGCTATGGTTGTGATGTTGGGCGAAAGAGAATCGGACGAGTTAGCGGCGTGCGACCAGATGATGATGAGGGAGAGATCGAGATAGCTGGGCCGACGGTCGTCCAAGGATAATTTGCGTGTCGTCAGCTCAAAGTCCGAGATGTCCTTCTCCGCAGGTTTGAGGCTTCGCTCTTCGCCTTGAACTGGGTGAGCAATGCTGCATGTAACATCATCCTGAGCTTCATGCTCCTGCAATTCAAGCTTTTCAATCTTGAGAGGCTTTGTCGCCAGGCAAGCGATCTGAGAGCCGAGGCTCCATAGCTGTGGAATTCCGCCGGGTGCATCTGCACTCCCCTTGATTGCAGCATCGAAAAGGCTCGGCCATTGCTCAGTATGAAGGCGTGGAGTGAAGGTGAATTTCGCTTCGAAGGGTGGCGCGAAAGACAGCTGCACCGATACAGTTTTTGCGAGGGGTGTGCTAGTGTCAGATGCCAGCGTGTATCTCAAATCAACTGTCAATGTGAAATTCGACGGCTCTGGTGGTGCTTGAATAAGTAGTTGAGCCTTTTGGGTAGCTGAAGCTGCCATGCTCTCAATCGAGCGGACAGTCTCGTTCGCATCCATGTCGCTCCACTGGAAAGGCACCGTCTCTCCGGCCGTCCCAATGAGTTTAGGTGAAGCAGTAGCATGGACGGCTTCGGCTTCTTCGTTGACAAGCTCTATATCCAGCTTGATGCGCTCATCGGTATAGAATTGCTTTCGTAAACCATGGATATGGATTTGCATCTTGGGTGGCTTTGGAAGCACATTAATCACTTTGGCATCAAAGTGTGGCAGCAGTGCGCTCTCAAGTTCGCCATCCTGTTCCACGAACCAGCGCGGACCAGACTGGATGGCACCTGCTTCAAATTCGTGTGTCAGGTTGAATTTTGGCGTTTCGATATTGATCGTCAGATTTGAAAGACTGAAGACCTGCGCTTCGCGAGCCAGTAAAGAGATTTCCAGGAGCCTTCTCCGCGTAGGCTGAAGTGTCAGATTGCCAGATGTTTCAAAAGTCCCGTCGTCGAGCTCACGGCACTGTGGCAGGATGGACAGAGGAGCACTGCTTTCTTTGCTGTCCTCGTGATGTACGACGACAGTCTTGCTTCCGATGAGGAACGAGAGCTTCGAGATGATGACCGGTGCCGATGCTTTGGAGGTGTTATACGTGAGCGATAATTGGCATTCCATCGAATCCCCAACATGGTTTTCCAGCTCTTTGAAAGCAAAGCCAGCAGTAATCGGGCTGAGGCGTTGATTATCGTGAATGCGTAGTTCGACCTTTGCATCGAGATCCCAGTTATCCAGACATTGAGCGAAATCCAGAGACCCATCTTGGATGTCGATTGGGGCAACGCTCAGCAGTTCCCAATTCAGTGCCGGCACTAACGCAGCGTTCTCCACAGACTTCTCCTTCATCGCACATTGAGACAGAAGACTCAAGACCTTAGCGAATGGAGCCTGCCATTCCTCCCCTCGCCATGAAGATTCTTCCCACAACTGAAGAAGTACCTCGAGGGCATCTGAATAGCGCTCTGCTCGAACGAGGTCATCAGCGATATCCAATCGCATCTGTTCGCTCATGCGTAGCTGCCGGCTCGCCTCAAAGGCCTGAGCGGCCTGCAGGCTGGCCTGAGCGAGTTCAGATGGATGATCATATTTGCCGTCTCCAGAGACCATCGCCTCTTCATGGGGCTCTGGCACCAAATAGACGTCATAAGTCTTGAATCGATTCGCTACTGCCGAAGCAGGTGACTGTCCAGGAGGCACACGGTCTTCCTCCGGAATAGCCATTGCCTTCTCCCATCGATTTCGTACGCCCTTTGCCAACAATCTCAGCCAGTACCCAGAATGATGCAAGAAGTTGAAAGGCGGTAATCGATCAACAGGTCTTTCCGGCATGGCAAAGATTTGCTGGGGTGATGGCTCGCCAGAATCCAATTTCAATGTCTTTTGCAACGATGGAACATCAGCAAGCTGTATCAGCTCAGACATGACTCCTGCCCATCTTGCTTCCCAAGCGTCCCAGCTGTATGTGTTGGAGCCCTTCCCTCGCCGATCCACCAGATCTCTCATTCTGAGCTTGTAATTCTGCCAAGACTGTGCAGCTCCGGTAGTCTGTCCATTCCAAAGTTGACATCGTGCGACGCGCATTGCCAGTGCGTCGCATAATAGTCTCGCTTCATCCCACCTGGGTGACCAGCTTGCGGTCGTCTCAAACACGCCGCCTTCCAAACTGAACAGCTCTTCAATGGCAGCTGTGTAATGACGCTCCGCGACGTCCATCTCCTGCCGAAACTCGGCGAATGCGCCTTGCTTGACTTCATATCTCACATTCCATCCTGACGTAGATGTGACTTGGGAAGATCCTCCAACAGGCGAATGCACCGAAGGCGGTGGACCTCCACGAGCCTTCTTTCTCCGAGCATGTTTGGTAAGGTCTCGATAGTAGTCCACACAGCCAGGCTGAAGGGTGGACATCATACTTTGCACGAAAGTCGCAATTTCGGCTTGAGACGACATAGGCGGCATGAAGAACAAGCCAGTCTTCGGATCCAGTGTCGTTGCTCTTCGTATGCTTGCTAATCGATCTTCAAGCTCTGGGGCGTGCAGGATGCTCTTATCACTGATCAAGATGACCGCAAGTCGAGTCTTGAATCCAGAGCGAGACAGAGCATTTCTGATTCCATTGATATCTGCCTTCAACTGCTCATCCTGAGCAGCCTCATTCGCATTCAAATCAAAAATCGCCAGAAACAACGAAGGCACTTGCTGTTGATGCTTACTCAGCCACAACGCCGTGAAGATTCCATCCGGAAAGACAGGTGACCCAGGAGAAAGTGGCGAAAGAGGCGAGTGTAACTCTGAATTCCTGGCCGTAGGACTCCCCTCGGCACCAGGCGACTGTGGCAAGGGTGCTGCTTTCCTCGCAGGCAAAGTATACGCTCTTCCGATAGTCTTCATGCGATACCGGATGCTCGCCGGCGGACCAGGAAGCGCCACGCCATTCCACGCGCAACCCGAGCCGTCGAGGGCCTGGAATTCCTGGAGAAGCTGCTTTGACTGCTCATTTCGACATTCGCGGGCATCTATGGCAATCTTCGCTCCACTCTCCTGTTTTCGCGGCTGCGTCGATGTCTGGTCCGTTGCCTCGTGCTCGCCAAGTCCAGAAAGGAGGACAAGTGGAAGGTTGTGTTCGACATATTGAGGCGGATAAGCCTCCATGGCCGGTACACTGAGATATCAGTCGTTATCGCAGCATTTCCAGTCGAGCAGATGTATCCATATGGCAGGCGCTGGATCGATGTCACATGAGTTCGTAACTTGTCGATGAATGAACGGAGCGGGAGATGAGGTGCCCAGGGATCTCGACGCCCCACGCTCGGCTGAATCTCGGATCTCCGAGTCGCGTCCTCGACTCCAAAACAACCTGAACTTCACCTTCTCGCAGCGGTCATTATTTCACACTACATCAACACCATCTTCCCCACGAGACAGTCACCAAAATGCCAGCATTAACTCAAAATCAAGATGCTGACTCGAAGCGCCGCGCCGCACGCGAGACAATCGACATATTGCACGAGATTTCCACGCTCCTTAACACGCAACTGGACCGCAATCTCCTATCATATTGCGTGTCCCTGATTGAAAATGGCGTGAACCCGGAAGCGCTGGCAGTATGTTGTGCAGTAAGCACAGCGTAATCTTTGGAAACTAATTCGTGTGTATAGAAAGTGATCAAGGAGCTACGCGCGCAGAGTGCGCGTCTGGAGCAGCAACATGGGGCCGCGTAGAAGACGCGATGGGTGCACGAACACGACCTGACGAATGGCTACGAGCGTATGAAGGGCTCAATCAGAGCTTAACAGAAACGAGAAAGGGGAGGCGTTTTGTTGTTTCATGATACCCGCAGGCAGGCACCCAAATGGACAGATTGTTCTCATGGCTACACGGAGCTTACAAATCGCCGCCAAACTACCACAAGAGTCTATCCAACAGTTTGTGTCATGCAAGCCGTTAATCTGGGCCGTCATTCTCTTCGACCACAAGTCCGGACACGCCCTCGGCAGCAGCGTGGACACCGTTCGCAGCAGAAGACGCAGCAGCCTTACGCTTGCCAGCAGGCCGTTTCTTCTTCTTGCCACCCATACTCAGCGGACTCTCTTTGATCCATCTGGCGATAGCCTCCGCGCGATCGGTGCTTATGGGATACTCCTTGCCGTTCTCGTCTTGCGCCCACCGCTTAGGTGGTGGCAGATTGGACTCGGAGGAGGGTGTCGACTGGCCACTTCCACCGCTACCGTTGAGATCCTTGTCCTTCAGAGGGCCCGAGATGCCCTGCTCGTCCTCCATGGCCCTCCTCTCTCGCGCGCGAACTGCTTTCTGGAACGACTCCTCATCCACAACGCGGTCATCCGAAAGAGCGTCGATGATGGACTCCTGCTTGATCCGCTCACGTTTCTGGTCTGGAGTCTCTTCCTTCTTCTCACGTCTCTTCGTCAGCTCGTTTGAAGAACTCTCCTTGGCCCACCCTCCAGCTGCATCGGGCAGAGGAGCTGGCGCGCACAGCTTCTGCCATGGAACGGAAAGACCGAGCCAGTTGTTCGCTCGCCGCAAGACCTCGATCCAGTCCGCTCGTGCTGGACTCCTCGCAGCTTGGAAGATTGGATAACCGTCTGCGATTCGTGCAAGCCGAGCAGCGTTGTGCGCGTGTCGGAGAAGTTCGGTCGGGCTCGTTTGCAGGAGCGCGTGCGCCAGTAGGAGCGAGTGCAGTGCGTCTGTCAGGAGTGGATGATATGTGACAGCCTCTCGGCTACCAAAGGCTTCGTGGATGGTCTCGTTGCTGCGCATAGCCTCCTCGGTCTCTGTGCTCGGAAATTGGGGCAGATCTGAAGGCGGCTTCTCCGCGAAAAGCGCACTGGCTTTGTGAATCTTGGGTGAAGGGAAGCGTGGCCATCCATCCTCTCCACGCTCGAAAGGCTCTGGCTTGGGCTTTTGGTACTTCTCCATCGCGGTGTTGCTGTCATCATCGCCGCTGGTGTTGGCAACTTCCTCGCCATCTCCATCCAGCTCTACGAATCGATTCTTCGGCACGGGTGTCTGCTTCTTGTGTCCGTTTGCGAGATCGTACACTCTGCGCATTATCTCGTTGGTGATCTCGAAGGGCAGTCCTGGCGTGTAATCGAAGTTGCTGAGGAATGTGGTATAGTCCTTCAGTGCCCGCTTCGCGTACGTCTTGACCTTTTTCCTTGCATCCAGTCTCGCAGCATGTGCCTTTGTATCCACTCCATTCGTTTCACCCTTCTCTTGTGCTTCTTGGTACTCTTTCAGCCCATCCAGGGCCGCATGCACGCTCTGACATGCTATTGTCAGGTAAACACCTGCGCGGTTGAAGTAAAGCTGCATTTCCAAGCTCTTCGGTTGCTCTTCCTCCTTCAAATGTGGCACTGATCGCCAATCTCTATGTCCTTTCTGCCACGCGTCCTGCTCTTCCCTCATCTTGCTTGCCAGCTCCAACTGTTGCTGATTCGGCTTGTGCTGCATCTTCAGCTCCTCTATGATCTTGATGGCCAGACTTAGGTCTAGCGCAGCTCCATCCCACTGGTGTTTGAAGATCTGGACCAACGCTCGAGTCCGTAAGGGTGCAGCCTGCTGATCGAATGGTAGTGTCGCTATAATCTCGTTCAGAGGATCTAAGGGCGTATACTGCTCCATCGCGCGTGAGGGTATCTTTTCGTGGAAGAAGTGAACGTATTTTGCATCTTCGATCCCGAGTCAGCTTTTCCAACTTTCGATTCTATCCTCGCCGACCAAACATACCAGTACCGTTCGGCTCTCTCTTCAGCACATGCGACGCGACATCCTCAACCGTGCTCGTTGCTTGCATTGTCGCAACACTCGCCGCAACCTCGTCCAATGTGAAAGCCTTGCTGAGTAATTTCACCGCCTTTTGCCGAATCTTGAATATTCGTTCTTTACTCAATTGACTCCCTGTTCCACCACCCGTGCCAAAGAAATCGTAGTTGCGATTGCTCGAGCCCGCATTGCTGATGCCCGTGGAAGCACGCACCGAGTCTTGTGCAGCCTCGTCGACAGCTTTCCGGATCTTGACAACATCGTAGAAGACGGCGGGATCAACCAGGCGCGGTGCTGGCATTGTGAAGTTTTGGTGCGCGAGCGAATCGAGGATCTCGGGAGGCAGTTGGAGCCATGGTCCGTGGAAGGAGGAGATGTATCGCCAATGCCTGTAGAGAGAGTGTCAGATATTATGACACGACGTGAAGCGCGTGGTCTGCTGTAAAGTCGTCGCGAACGAAACGAAAAAGGGCGACGTACGTACTTGTTCCTGCAGATGATAAGGCCAGAGCCAGGCGGCGGGGGAGGGGTTTCGCTTTGCGCCGCCTTGTCGCTCTTCTTCTTAGCCATGCTGGCGAATGCGACTGAGGCGCTGGAGTCGGCGGGTCAAAAGGAACAACGAATAGCAAATCGCCCTGAGTCGTGTTTGTGTTTGTATTCAGAGTCGCAAAGAGCAACTTCCTCGAAGCCGGAGACCTCTTTCAAGGTTCGGGTCGGATCTGCACCCACGGGCGCTGCCGGCGCGAAGTGGGGACCCTCTTCACTCCATCTCTTTCATGTGAAAGATGACGGCTACCTTGCTTGGCTACTTCAACGACATCAAGCTTGATTCGGATGATCCAACCTCTTCTTTCATCTTACCATCAGCCCCCAGAACTGCTATGGCATCCCTAAATCGGCCAGCAACTATGCCTTCCGGTGGCGAAACAGCCACGAATTCCGAAACAGCCGTCGGCGGCGAGGGTGGCGTCAACCTCACACCGAAAGACACAGAGACCTTGAAGGAGACCGAGCAAGACCCCAAAGCCGGAAGCATATCCGCCGACAAGCCTGGTAGTGCCGAAGCAGCGGCTGAGAAAGTGTTCGAGGAGAGGATGGAGGAGGAGTATGCAAAGCGGGAAGGAGGAGCCTAAAGATATGGCGGGGCATCGACATGACAGGCCTCGTGCAAGAGTCATTGAAGTGCGTCAAGATGGACCTCGAAAGCTTTGTCGCGAGCAGAAAAGGCACCAGGTTGGTTACTTGAAATGAAAAGAACTGGACCATTTTGTAACTATTCACGGGACATAACAGTACCCCTGGGAAGCCTCATCCAATAAATTCCTGCTCCATGTCCAACAGAACTTCAAAGACTTGCTTTTTTGTTTTTCTTTTAGATCCTTTTCTTTCCCTTTAAATGTTGTCCACTGCTGGTTCAGACTGACTACCATTTTTCATTCAGACCCAAAGCCCCATTGAGCAATTCACGAACTCCAGCAAACCCGACAAATTGAGATAGACTAACACCAACACTCCTTGTCTTCTCCAAACTTTCTCAATCAATCAGAATCCGAACACAAGAAATTGCTGGGATCAGCCTTCAGGGTGACAAGCTGCCATCGTCTCCTGAACAGAAGTTCGCAAACTGCAGTTATACTGCAGAATCCATACCTCGTCCAGACCATCTCCGCAATCTTGACTGCACAGTCACTCATGATTTCCATCTGAGTGACCGGAATCGCTGGCATCGTTGACATCATGGCCGCCCGGTGCGGCGCCCCCTGCTTGATGATCATCTGAGGGAGGAGAGCCAGCAGTTCCAGCATGCCCCCTCATGGTACCATGAGCGCCACCGATCGCATGATCAGCGTCCAACACGCTCGCCTTAAAAGTCTCGACACGAAGCCTCTTCAGGATCGGAATTCGCACGCACTTCCCGTTGAGCGCTATGAGACAAGCACACTTTCCGGTCAGTCGTTGTCCGAGCTGGCAAGATTGCAATCGGCCGCTCTTCAACTTGTTGGTGGAGACCATTTTGGAGACCATGCCGGCGTTGTCGACCTGAGCGAACACACACGACTGTTGCGGTTTTATTCCCATGCCGCAGGCTTTGTATGGCGTCCCGTCTTGTAAGCACGTACGCTTGAAGTCGATTCCGTACCAACAGTCGCACTTTGGTCCAGGCTGCTGGCCAGCTAGACACTTTGGTTTCAGGCAGCGGTTGAAACCATTGAAGCCATTCTTACATTGCTGTTTACGGGCCATCTTACTGATTCGAGAAGAGGCAGTAGATTGGCCAGGTCGCTTCCGTGGTCTAGAAGCCCCGGATCGTCCATCCCGCTTCACTTGGGCATATTCATTATCGCCATCAGCCTCAAAAGATTCGCCCTCGTCAACAGCTGCATCTCGCTCAATGAGCCCGAAGTCAGATTCCTCGACGTTGCGATCTTCACCGCCGTCGCGCCTGGTCACAGATGCATGGTCATCTGCGTGAAGCTCTTCCGCATCGTCAAGCAAGTGTCCTTCGATATCGCGCTTGGTCTTGAAAGAGGAATCACCAGATCCTGAGCCGACCCCTGAGCCATCACCGGCTGCAAAATCCCCGTCTGCATCTGAGCTACCGGTACCGGTGCCATCACCGGTGTCGTCGCTGGTACCGTCGCCGGTGTCATCGCTAGTGCTATTGCCAGCGCCATCATCAGCACTGCCGCTCCCGGTAGAGTCGTGTTGATCACCATGGCCTGATGCTCCCATTCCTGGTTCGTGAACGCCGCTGGAGCCGTCGCCACTGGAGGAATCAGAGCCATCACCAGAGCCGCCATTCGGATCATAAGCTCCATCATCTCCAGAGCGGGTGGTCGCGTCGCCAGTCCCAGTAGGATCATGCGCATCATCCGTACTTGCATCGGGGTCTGAGGCTCCAGCACCACCATGAGCATGATTGAAGTCCGCGACACGGCCCGTGCTGCTGCCGTGGTGTCCATCTTTTCTTTCCCCAGTCGAGCTAGTCGCTCCTCCTGTGTGGGCATGGTTCTTAGTCGTGGCATCAGCTCCAACTCCAGTAGTGCAGTGCTGTTGTTTATGGTCCTTCTTGCGTCCAATAGAAAGAACCTTCTTCCAAGCTGGTGTCTTCTTCTGTTCGCAATGATGCACCGAGTTGAAGGTACTCGAAGTGTCGCCACGGTGAGGAGCACACTTCGCACTCTTCTTCCCGGGCCAAGGGAGGAAGCTCTTTCTCGCGCCCACACAATCTGCTGGCGAGGTCGAGCCAGGCATACCGGAGCTCGACGTAGAGGACGCCTTCTTGTGAGATAATCTGAAAGGACTTCTCGCCTGAATGGCAGGGTCTTTAGAGACACTTGAGCCTCGAGATCCGGCGTTGCCTTCACTCCTTCGGTACCAGGCTGAATATCCCACAATATCGCGGCGAGAAGCAGCAGCAGAGTCATTGGACCGACGCGCCAGCTGACTGCTATCATTCCTTTTGCTCAGATCCAGCGATCCCCACATGTCTCTACGGAATGCCGGCAGAGTACCATTCGAGCGGCGCAAGACAGGTGCGCCAGCGCCAACAGTAGAGTTGAGACCAGAAGCGCCTTCACCAGGAGTGCCGACGGCAGCGCCGATTCTAGTCGACACGGGAGAAGCAGAGCGACCGAAGAGGGCGCCGGCTTTGAATGCAACGCTTTCAGCCTCATGTTTGACATTGTCGGCAAATCCAGTAGTGTTCCCTCCAGCAGCACCGCGTCTCACCCATGGAGCCTTGGGCTGCACGGAGTCGAAAGCCGCGATATCAGTGGGCTGCGGAGCCCTCTGATGGACGGTCGCCAAAGTTGATGAGGGTGCCGAGAAAGCGCCAGTTGCCACGCTCCCAGGAAGTGTGTCTGTGGTACTGGTGAAGGTCTTTAAAGTTGAAAGTTCCACCGATCGCTTCGGCATTGCCGTGTAGGTAGTGGAGCTCGCACTTGCAGTCTGACAGACCCCAGCAAAGTCGCCACCAGGACCGAGCATGCCATCGATGGCATTACAAGCCCTCAACGCAGTGTTGCTCGACGAAGTGTTGCTCAACGAAGATGACTGAGTCGAAGATGAAGTAGTCGCGTTCCGACAATCGCCATTGCCAACGTAAGCACCTCCAATTTGAGTGCACCACATCGATTGAATCGCATCAGTGGCGCCATCGTCACGCCTCGCCTTCAAACCTTCATGAAGTGTTGGTGCTCCAGTGATCTCGACCAAAAATGTATTGGTCCTGCTTGGAGAAGAAATCGACGTCGTGATCCCTATCTGCCGCATGAGAGACTCCACGTCGACACCTTGCGCAGCCATTGCAGGCATAACTTCCTCCAAGCTCTTCATGACCGACGATATCGATGAGACATCTGCGGTCGGAGAAGGGGATGGCGAAGACGTGGAAGGGCAGATGGTCAATTGAGCATCGAATTTGCTGCCGGGACTGTCGAGTTTGTAGTACCGGAGACGGTATTCTTCCTCCGCAATCAAATCTCTTTTCTGTCTCTGATGGGCAGTGGCATCGTCGCAGTCTTGATCAACGTTGGGATCCAGAGAATCACGATCAAGGTAGAGACACTTCTCTTCTGACAGAGCCAAGGGTATCGTCGCCAACAAGGCCGTTGCAACGATTGTATGTTTCAGTTTCCAAGAGCAAGTCGGAGGTGAAAGGTGTCAAAATATCCAAGTCGAGTGTTGTCTTTCGTGGGATCGTGATGAAGTCGAACCTGAAAGCTAAGCAGTATTGTTTCCGTGTTCTTGTTGTGGATGTATTGTTGTGAGATGGATAAGGCAGAGTGAAAAGCCCAGTCGAGCCTTCGCACCTCGAGAGGGCGGTCAGGCAAAGACAGAAGCGTTCACACTCTTGTCGCTGTTGCAAGTTGAGGTTCGCAGCGTGAAAAATTGAGTGAGGCTCAAAGGGAAGCTGATTGACGTCAGCATTCAAAGGCTGCTTGTCGTGAGTGGATTGATGTGAGAAAGGAAATGGAGAAATGGGGGAGAAAGAGATCTTGATATATTATGTGTAGAGGAAAGTGCTCGTGGACCAGAGAGAGCATACGCACCGGAATGTCAGACATTCGATGAGCTGGCAGACGTGGCGACGGTGGTACATGTGGTGTGTGATCGAAACGCTGTCCCCATCGTCTTCGAAAAGACCGCTCGTCTGCTCCCGACAGTCCGGAAGTGAAGTGTCAGGCTGGCATTCATGCAGCAAACGTGCTGACATGGAGATATGCGCTTGCAATTCTCCGAGTTGTCGCCTTAAAGGGTAGTCCAACATGACACCTGATGTGTCAACGCAAGCTTGATAACTGAATCGTGAACGAGGCTCACGCATTGCATGAACGTCTTGGATGACCTGTTCACTCATCAGCGGCCAGCTCAACGATAGTACAGCATCATCTAATTCGTGACAGCAGTCTTTTTGGTCAGACTTGCCTTTCGACGGTCATCAACCCCCCAGCCCTGTGTTCCTGCCCAACCACAACCAGCGGTGGGTTGGATCATGATCACAGATTCTGCATGAGGGCCTCGCAAGTATCTGAGATGGGCCCAAGAGCCGAATCCCATCATCATATGAGGACAAAGGGTGAGGAGTGGAGCTCGAACTTACCTGGTTCTATTTTCATGACAGTAATGTTGTGCCCTTGGTCTTGCCCGTCTCCATCTTGGCTGTTCTGGCTCCGAACTGAATCTGCAGAGTGTCAGAAGAGGAAGTGACTGGTGATGGTAAGTACATACCGCTCGTTTCTTTTCTCTGGCAACATGTCGCATGCCCAGCTTCCATGCTAGACACCGCAAGGCTTTCTTCCCTGGTTCAATGGAGCCGCAAGAATCTTCTGATTGCTCAACAGAGGATGGATCGACACCAAAGTCACATTTCCCCGTCACTGGCAGTGCCAATGCCCAGCGGACGAGGCCCTCGTCGAGAAAGGGAAATCTTGCTTCCCGCCCCCAGTGGCTTATCGCCCTATCATCACGCCCAAGATTTCGTTTGCCCAATCGACCGACATCAAGGTCAAGCTCATCCAGGAGGCCAGCGACACCGCTTCTCTTGAAAGCCGTGGCATGCCGAGTATACCCCGCGAAAAGCTCATCTGCTCCGAGACCAGAAAGTAGGACTCGAGCGGAGGACTGGTAAGGCTGTGAACAATTTTGCGAATAATCATGCACGTGTCCAACACCTCTGGCGGCAAAGTAGAGCGCGCATGCAATGCTGAGGTCCATTTCAGTGTTGTGAGGATGCATCAAAGTTATCACCTGCTGCCGGTGCTCTTGAAACTCGGAGTAAGGCACATCGATGGCAACAAGACGCCAATCCCTCCCTGGACAGACTCGATAAAGCTCGCGAAAAGCAGCGCGTCCAGTGATGCGGTCTGGACATAGCTCGTACGAAGCCTCGCCTGCGGCTTTGTGGACGCGAGGATTCTGGAATGCGACGTTCAGCAGGTCAATCGGTTCCTCGGCCGGTACTAAGTCATGTGATATCCTGGCGAGCACGGTACAGTCCAGCCCTCCAGAGAAAAGGATGGCAAGTTTTGCTCGGCGAGATGGTGCCGCCGCCACTGTGGGCAGTTCAGGAATGTCTAGGACACGTGCAGAGAGTGAGTCGCGCAAGAGACTCTCGAGAGCCACCACGGAGGGAGACTGATCGGTGATAGATGAGGGTGAAGAAGCTGGTTCTCTGTTCAAAAGCAGCCTGGGAATCACCTACCTTTCCATGAGCTGCATACTCATGGCGGAGTCATGAGAACCTACTGATCGGCCGTCTGCCAAGTCATCTCCGATGCAACAATAAGGAGCATGAGATACGGAGAATTCACCCCATTTGCTCAGCTCGTCTGAGGTCTGGTCTCTGCCATACGAGCGATTAGACAGATCGACGCTGTACACGCCGTCGGCTTCGACTTCCGTCCAGCCATCGCCAGAAGCCCCATCGGTGATGCTACTGATCATGAGATCTCCCTGAGAAGTGATCCGCCAGAGCAAAGACCTCCGACCCAGGAAGTCACGTCCAAAGTATACTCTGCAGCTTTTGTTATCAAAGAAGACAAATGAGTAAGGTCCTGCAACACCGGACAGAGCACGAGCAAAGTTTCTTGTGCTGAGTAGGCCTTCCTCGCGAGCATCCATTGGAGGAATTGGTAGATCAGTAGCTTGCTTCAGCAAGTCGAAAATGGCCGCGGTGTCGTTTCCTTTCGGGCTCTCGCGGTTAACAGCCCAGGCTTCCCCATTCCAGCACAAGGTGTCATCGCTCCCGGGCCTCTGATAAGGCTGTTCCGTGGTGACAGAGCCTCGCAATGACAGGACTGTCGAGTAAAATGTCAAGTAGGTTGCTGTGCGTCCGTCGGCCTGGCATTGGATCTCGATCTGGTTGGATGCATCTGGGCCTCGAGACTCAAGAAGCTGCTTGGCCAAATCGGACGGCGATACGTGATTGTGTCTGCTTATCGAGCAGAATATGCCGCACATTTTGGGATATTGTGCGGGTCGAGATCCAGTATCATGGCCGTGATTGGTGTAGCTGAGGGTTTAGTGATTGTTGATGCTGAGATGGAGAAATGAAGAGATGAAGTCGGGATTTTAGAGTTGAGGGCTCGTGCACAAGCTGCCGGAGCTCCACCACGTGACGACTAATGCCGCATCAGCTTCCTGAGCCGCATCGCTTCCTCTTGAATACGAACTCGACATCTGCTTCAACAATTGGATTATGACAATACTGGACTCGCGATAGAGACGATCAACAAGCAGCTGCACTATCTGGAAACGGCATGACGAGCGCAAGCTTCCACAACTCCAACGCAACGAGAGAAACATTGGGACCCTGTCCATGTCCGAGAAGAGCGAGTCACCACAGCGGACGCAGGCAGCAGATGACGGTTTATTAGAGCCGCAAAGACCGCATATCTCCAGAGGATTGTCGAACAGCTTCAGCGTGGCCGAGAAGCAGGCAGCAGAGGTGGAGAGTAAAGATGGAGGACAGGATAGCGAACCGCCTGCGGTAACAACATCGCCAAAACAAGAGCAGGAGGTCAAGAATGATGAGGCAGTCAGCATGTCCGAAAGTGCTACTGGGCCGGCGAACTCGGACGCCGACCATGGAGAGATGGCGAGGGATATCGAGAGACGAGCGAGCGAGCATCTGGCCAAACGAGCCGCGGGAATGACTTTGGATGACGGAGAAGAACGACCGAGTTCGAGTGCGGTGTCGACGACTTCACGTGAGAAAGAGCAGTTGCCAGAGACTCCCCCGCCGCCAGTCCCTCCGAGAAAAGATAGCATACCCCCGGCGAAGCCGCAGCCAGTCGAGGAGGAATACGACGAGAAGCACCCTCCTCCACCACCGCCGAATGAAGAAACCGCAAACGATGTTCCGGAAGCACCGCAGGGCACGTCAGAGCCGACGGGAGAGGAGATTCAGAATATCATGGAGCAGTTTGGAGAGGGTGGTCCGGGCGAGCAAGATATCATGTCACCTCTACTGGAGCGACAACAACCGATGTTGGTTCTTCCGCCTCGGTCGTCAAGCTTGGAAAAGCAGCCAGCGTATACTCTCAGCAAACAAACGACGGGTGGCTCTGCTGCATCGCCTCTAAGCCGGCAAGGCACGGGTGGGTCAGTAGCTGCATCCAGTGTTAGCAGGGTAAAGTCGGACGACCAGGAGTCCATCGCGTCTGGCACAGCTGGGTCTATATTTCAGCCTCCGCCACCTTCTCCGGATCCCGAGCCTGCTTTACCATTCGACTTCCACCGGTTCTTGGAGCAGCTGAGACATAAGTCCGCAGACCCGGTGGCACGTTTCCTGCGATCATTCTTGACTGAATTTGGCAAGAAACAGTGGGCAGTGCACGAACAAGTCAAGATCATCTCCGACTTTCTCGAGTTCATCTCCAAGAAGATGGGCCAGTGCGATGTGTGGCGGACGGTGTCGGACGCTGAATTTGACAATGCGCGCGAGGGTATGGAGAAGCTGGTCATGAACAGATTGTACACACAAACATTCTCCCCTGCAATACCTGCAGCAACGAGTGGTTCACGGAGGGGCGGTCGGGGTGGTAGATCTGCAGTCGACCAAGCTAGTCCTCACGGGCCTGGACGTAGAGGGCAGCACCAAGAGGATGTCGAGAAGGACGGGATCATTGCGCAGAAGATCCGGATCTATGGCTGGATCAGGGACGAACACTTGGACATCAAGCCGATCGGAGAGAAGGGCAAGAAGTTCTTGACTCTTGCGCAACAAGAGCTTCTCAAGATCAATACCTACAGAGCGCCGCGTGACAAAGTCATCTGTGTCCTCAATTGCTGCAAGGTCATCTTTGGCTACTTGAGGAACTCCAAGTCAGATCAGTCGGCGGATGCGTTCATTCCGATGCTGATATACACCGTGCTACAAGCTCGACCAGAGCATTTGGCGAGTAATGTGCAGTACATCTGGCGTTTCCGGAATCAGGATAAGCTTGGCGGCGAGACCGGCTATTACATGTCTTCGCTGATGGGTGTTGTAACATTCATCGAGAACTTGGACCGCACCACTCTGACCATCTCAGACGAGGAGTTCGAGAAGAACGTCGAGCAAGCGGTCAGTGCGATCGCAGAGAAGAATCGATCAGAAGAGTATGAGGAGAAGACGCATTCATCTGCCACGGCTGGCCCGATGCAGCATCTTAGTGAGAAGGCTGCATTGAGCAGGCCGGAGGTGACGCCGCGAAATAGTCAGGACGCGGAGAGATCGACACCGCGACGGAACGTCAGCCAGAGACTCAACGAGAAGGCCGCATATAATCGAAGCGACAATGAAGACGAAGGAGACACGGATGCGGTGACTGGCTTGTTACGGAGCATACAGAAGCCGCTGAACAGCATTGGGCGTATCTTCTCTGACGACGGCCAAAGCACATCAAGACCGAAAAGCTCGTCTCAGCCCGGCTCCACGCCTCGAGGGCTGAGTCCGACACCTCGACTGGATCGAAGAGCCAGTGGCGAGGGCAAGCGACCTTCAGGTGAAAGACAGCGCGTGCCGCAAGAAGTGATTGCCAAACAGGCAAGCGCAGAGGCGGCACAGGCTCAGCAGATGCGAGTGCGGGAACATCGCGTTGTTGTCGAGTAAGTCCTTTCAAAATCTACGATCACATGGTATTTGCTAATTTGATTGCAGAACGCTGCAGAGCATGTTCCCGAATCTCGACCGCGAGGTCATTGCCGATGTTGTGCGAGCGGAAGAGGGCAATGTTGGCAGAGCAGTTGATGCATGCCTTGCTTTGAGTGGTTGAGGGAGAGACTTGATACCAAGAGGAGCGGATGCTAGAAGAGCAGCGCAAGACATGGATTTACTTCCAGGATAGATGGATACCTCACCGTCGTTGTCGAGTCGGACGCTTCATTGATTCAGCCACAACGCCAGCCTTCCCTTGTTCGAGTCTCCCAGTGTCGCACGTGAGATCTCATTCATCACTCTCGTTCTGACTTTGATCGTGTATATGTATTTCGAGCGACATCTTCTCTGCAGTTTCGAGAAGCCTGCCTCAAACAACGCGTGAGACGCGAACATCATCAGGGATCAATCTAAAATTGGGCCCGTCGAAACTCTCTCCGCGCATCCTCCGGGAGGGACCGCGGCGCAGGCGGCAGGACACCTTCCACCTTCTTCACGTCTGCAGAAACGACGGTTCACGAGACAGACTTGCGACCAAGTGCGAGAATAATACCAGTATACCTACCTACCGCCCTCCTCGACCCGAATTATACCACCGCCCCCGTCAGCGCCGCCGTCGAGTCCACCGCTCGAATCCGCCGTTCCGCCGACATCGTCGTGGGTCTGAGCGCGACGAGTAGACGTCACACGTGGCTCAGAACGCCCACACCTGACGCTCTCTTTTTTTTGTTTGTGCCTCGCAGCGCGACGATGGTGGTGAATGAGACCCGGAGACGCCTGCTGCGGCAGTTGAATAGCAGGTACATTTACGGGAGATATGTACGTCAAGATGCGAACCCACCAAGGAAATGGGGATGAGACACTGATTTGGGGATAGCCACTGCTTCACGCCATCATCGCGCTTCTACAGATCACCATGGTTTCCATACTCGTGCGCAAGTTCAATGCGTACTATGCGAACCGGCCGGTCTTGACGACGATGATCACCAACGCCGTACGTTCTAGACATAAAGCTCGCAGTGGAGGGAGTCGCTAATGACGGATATGGCAACACAGGTCCTCGGAGGCATCGCAGACACAGTCGCTCAAACCCTCACCGCCGTGCGCGCGCGTCAACGCCAGAAAGCACTCCGCAACGACGACGACTCGGACCCCAACTTCCTCTCGATCGAAATCCACGAGCTCGACCGCAAAGTCCCCTGGCCGGACCAGGACGACTACCGCAGCGCGACACGCCGAGGCCCGCCGCCGTTCGACTTCGAGCGTCTCACACGATTCATGGCGTACGGATTCATGATGGCGCCGATTCAGCACAAGTGGTTCGGGTGGTTGAGCAGGCTGTTCCCCATAGAAGGAGGAAAGGGCACGACTAACGCTCTGCGACGCGTTGCGTTCGATCAGTTTCTGTTCGCGCCGTGCGGTCTCGCGGCATTCTTCACATTCATGACGGTCGCGGAAGGAGGAGGAAAGAGGGCGGTGATGAGGAAATTTCAGGATGTGTATCTGCCGGCGTTGAAGGCGAACTTCCTCGTCTGGCCGCTGGTGCAGGTTTTGAACTTCCGTGTGATACCGATTCAGTTTCAGATTGTGAGTTCTATCTTCGAAAAAGAGTGCGATGGCAAGGCTAACATAGAATACAGCCCTTCGTATCGACAATCGGTATCTTCTGGACAGCATACCTGAGTCTTACCAATTCCTCCGACGAGCCAGTCGTGAACCCAGGCGATCGCTCTCCAGGCCGATCTCCAGCACGATCACCTGCTTGAGCATGAAGCACTACTATAACAGTTTCTTATTTACGACATCCAGCATGTGGCATTGGGGACGAGCAAGCAGCTCGACTTGGCGGCGCTCGGGCATATTCGGAGTTGGAGGCAGACTTCGGGCGTCACGGGACGACATAGCGCATGGTAGCCAGGAAACGGAGTCGATAGCCGAGGATATTGAGGGTTTATTATGCGTACGTCGTCTTCTCATTTGAAGTGTACGAACAAGACTGTATCTTTGCTGTGAAATTGTACTCACTTGATTCGCAATCGGCGCTGTGCTCGGCCAAATTCCACGCTCGCAGCTCCCTGCCAATCTGCCCCTCCATCCTCCTGCCCCGCTGCGTCACTCTCCAACTTTTTTGTTTTCTCAACAACACAACACCTCCAGATCGCATTGAGATTCTTCACAAGACATTGTCGCCAGCAAGATGTCTCTCACCAAGAAGCTCGCCATCACCGACGTCGACCTCAAGGACAAGCGCGTCCTCATTCGGGTACGTTCACGCAACGTCCCACACCGGGAGACAGCTAACTCACGAATTACCTGCATAGGTCGACTTCAACGTCCCTCTCGACAAGGAGACCAACAGCAAAATCACCAACAACCAGCGCATCGTCGGCGCTCTCCCGACGATCAAGTACGCCATCGACCATGGCGCCAAAGCCGTCGTCCTCATGTCCCACCTCGGCCGCCCAGACGGCCACGTGAACCCCAAGTACAGCCTCAAGCCGGTCGTCGCAGAGCTCGAGAAGCTGCTCGGCGGAAAGAAAGTCACCTTCACCGACGACTGCGTCGGCCCAGAAGTGGAGAAGACCGTCAACAGCACCACCGGCGGCGGCGTCGTGCTGCTGGAGAACTTGCGCTTCCACGCAGAAGAGGAAGGCAGCTCCAAGGACAAGGACGGCAACAAAGTCAAGGCGGACAAGAGCGACGTGGAGAAATTCCGCAAGGGCCTCACAGCGCTCGGGGATGTGTACATCAACGACGCCTTCGGCACCGCGCACCGCGCGCACTCGTCGATGGTGGGTGTGAATCTGCCGCAGAAGGCGTCTGGCTTCTTGGTTAAGAAGGAGCTGGAGTACTTCGCCGCAGCGCTGGAGAGCCCGCAACGACCGTTCCTGGCGATTCTGGGGGGTGCGAAGGTTAGCGACAAGATTCAGTTGATTGAGAATATGCTGGATAAGGTGAACAGCTTGATCATCTGTGGTGGAATGGCGTTTACGTTCAAGAAGGTGTTGGACAACATGAAGATCGGAAACTCGCTTTTTGATGAGGCGGGGAGCAAGAAGGTGAAGGAGTTGGTCGAGAAGGTGAAATCCCATCCCAATCTACGTACACGAGAGGTGAAAGGATGTCTGCTAATGATTGATGTATCCAGGCCAAGTCGAAGAACGTCAGCATCACCCTCCCAGTCGACTACATCACCGCCGACGCTTTCTCTGCCAGCGCCAACACCGGCTACGCCGAAGACAAAGACGGCATCGCAGACGGCTGGATGGGCCTAGACTGCGGCGAGAAGTCGATCGCACTATACAAGAAAGCCATCGACGACGCCAAGACGATCCTGTGGAACGGTCCACCGGGTGTGTTTGAGATGGAGAAGTTCGCGGGCGGCACCAAGGCGACGATGAACGCGGCTGTCGAGGCGGCGCAGAAGGGCAAGATTGTGATTATCGGTGGTGGTGACACGGCGACTGTTGCTGCGCAGTATGGTGTCGAGGACAAGTTGAGCCATGTCAGCACGGGTGGTGGTGCGAGTTTGGAGTTGTTGGAGGGTAAGGATTTGCCCGGTGTCAGTGCTCTGAGCGAGAAGTCGTGAATACAAGGCCGATTGTGAGGGATACATAAAATGGAAAGAGGTATCAAGGACATAGCTTAGCTTCTTCGATGAGAGATGAGAAATCTCAAGAACAGTAGCATTCCAGTCTCCATCTGCTTTGATCCCGTCCGCATTTGAGTGTCCGTGTGCATTCCAATTGCATTCTTTCATTGCAGAGTGCAGCTGATCGATATTCCGTATCCATGCATTCCATCTCTACCTCATCCTGCGCCGGACGCCGCGCTCGTATCATACGCAAGCCATTATTTCCTCTCGTTCTGGTTTCTTCATCATATCATGCTCTTGCGATCAGTCCAGCCTGCTTGCCCCTGCTCCAGGCGCTTCCCTTCATTTGTGCGAGAATGCTTCAGCTCTTTCCCATCTTCTTCAATTCCTCCCTATCATTCCCTCCGGGTCAGCGACGGCAAGAAACGAAAACCGTTGTGTGAAGATATGAGTGGTACTCACTTCAACTGCGCAGCAAACTCATCGCTCGTGTCGTCATCGTCCCAGGATTCTTCCCACAGGTGCGTGTTGGCGGTTTGCGAGCCGACTTCTTCTTCTTTGGACCAGTCTGGAGGCGCGGAAAGAGGGGTGTCAGCGATGTCAGGGTGGGTGTTTGGGTAGATGTGGTGTGGAATGTTCAGCGATTGTGAAGAGATAAAGCGAGTGCGAGGGCTTGGGTGGAGAGCAGGGCGGCACAGTAGATTATGCCTGTGCGCGCTGAGGGGGGTGTGTGGTGGTGAGTCGGGGAGGAATCGCAGGAGGAGTACAAGGTATCGACAGACGTGGTGGAGCTCGCGGATGAGGAGGATGAATGATGTGTGCGTGTGCGTCCTATTATCCGCGAGCTCGACTTCATTGTGCTTGTACAGGAAGAAGGAGAGGAGGAAGGAGACAGTGCTGGGGAAGATGGTGCTGAAGATGGTGCTGAAGGTGGTGATGTTGATGCCGGGGAGGAGGGTGATGTTGGAGATGTTGTGGTGGATGTGTTCATCACCTGCGTACCTTCTACGGGGAAGTCCTCGAATTCATCGTCTTCCTCCAGCTGCGCGGCGGCCTTTTGCGGTTGGAGAGGCTTCTGCTGGTCGGTGGAATCGGAGACGGTCGCTTTGCTCGTGTTGGCGTCGTTGGAGGTCGATGCGCCGGACATTTTGTCTGGTATCGTGCGGTATTCGTATGTATGGAGAGTCGGTATATCCAGAAGTTGGCGAGTGAAAATGAGAGGTGGTGGTAAGGTATTGTTGGGTTGCGGATGTTTGTGGTTGTCAGTGACGTTTGGAGAATGAGCTCGAAAGCGGCGAATCAGCACACGCCGAATCACGTGAAAGCGCTTTTCGGTTCCACCTTCCACGCGGCTGCGGTAACCTGTTCACTTTCTCTATGCATCCCTTAGGTGCTTTGCATACGACAACGACACCCGACTTCCCCCTTTCCAATCTCTTGAAATGTCACGATGAAATAAAGTATCACAATGAGTGCGACGCTGCTCGCCAACGAGCTCTCCGCTCTCTCCTCCGACGCCAAACGCAAGAATCCCGAATTGAGAAACGCCGCCGATAAGTCGTTGCAGGAGCTCAAGGCTCTACCCGCCACGTCGGAGCAGCAATTGGCAGCGGGTAAGATATCACTTTCTTTTTTGGTCAATCTCGTGTTGGAGACATAATATGTTGCGAGAGATCATGCACTATCTTTCCTTCCCACGACCAGGCCTCTTTTCTTTCGACTTATATCAATGCTCACGTGCTGATTGAAAAGAGATCTAAGCCGTCGACCCTCCTTCATCGAGCCTTTTCTGCTCGCCTGTAACACTCGAAATGCCAAATTCGCCGCAAGTGGGGTAGTCTCTCTCCAACGACTCGTCATTTCCAAAGGTCTGCCCAAACAACGCTTGCAGGAGGCGCTGGACGCTTTCAATGCCTGCACCGATCTTGGTCTGGATGTGCAATTGAAGATTCTCCAGGCTTTGCCGTCGTTGCTTCAGAACTACGCCGCTGAGCTGGAAGGAGATCTGCTTTCGGGTGCCTTGCAGGTATGCTCTTCTCTGCAAGCAGCGAAGGCTTCTACCGTTAGTGGCGTGGCAGCTGCAACTCTCCAGCAGCTTGTCACGACCGTGTTTGAGAAAGTCACGGACGAGGACAGCAACGCATCAAGAGTGGCTACTAATGCAGAGGTGCCCGGCGACGATGGTCCAATCAAGCTGAGACCTGCAGCGTACGATGCCTTCCGAGTACTGCGAGATTTGGCTCTTGTGGCCGACGAGCGCAAGCCCAAGTTTGTTGCATTTGACTCTCTTTCTGCCGAGTCCAGTCTTGAACTTGTGTGGTCCTGCATTGACTCGAACCCAGAGTTGTTCAAGGTAAGTCAGGCTCTACAGCAGCGGCATCTTCGTTCGTTACTGATGCATCAAAGGCGCACGATGAGCTGTTGTCAATCATCGGCTCCAACATCCTCCCTTTGATCGTTCGCGCTCTCTCAGAGAAGCTCTCATTCTCCGTGACAGTGCGATCTCTTCGGCTGCTAGACCTGATACTGGAGAGATACATGTCAAGATTTCCTGAAGACTGTGAAGTGGCTCTGAATCTGTGCACCCAGACCCTCGAGGCAGAGTCCTCTCCGCAGTGGAAGCGAGCGTTAATCATGGAGGTGCTTCGAGACTTCTTCGCAGACGGAAACCATGTCATAAACGCCTACTCGGTCTTCGATGGTGGGAAGAAGCCTATTGTTCAAGATCTGATGTCTGCGTTTGTCCGCATATCCACTGAAAAGCCCGCCGCTATTGGACTTGGCCAACAGTCAACGGTCCCAGTTGGTCCTTCGACTCGCGAGTTCTCGAGCGACCAAGCGACTCTAGAAGCTACAGGTGGCATGACCGGCGTTCTCGGATCCGCCATCGGTGTCGCAGAGACTAATGTGGCTGGTATTAGCTCGCAGTGGAGCTTGCCGAAAATTCCGTGCAAGGAACAATTGGACAAGAATGAGCCACCGGTCATCCCAGAAACCTACCTTGACGCACTCGTGCTTGAGTGTCTCAATGGCTTGTCGGATAGTCTGGCTCGCACTGTGCTGCCATTGACCGTACAGCGAGAGAAATCGCAGTCTAGGACCAGAAGCGACGCGCAAGCAGGCGTTGGAAACAGCAGCGGGAGGTCACGATCGACCTCATTCAGAACGCGAGCTGTTCCCATCAATCCGCTCGACAACGAGGATGCACCATATGCTTCGCGTATGAAGGCTGTCGCCGGTTTGGTCGACACCTGCTGGCCAGCGGTACTCGCGACATCTTCCACCTTCCTCAATGCCGCGTTGGACGATCAGTACTTTCGGAATCTGATCAAAGCATACCAGCGCTTCGCACAAGTGGCTGGCCTGCTCCGTCTAGTGACACCTCGAGATGCCCTGATGACGACGCTCGCGAAAGCAGCTGTCCCGCCGCATGTCCTGAACGCAGCGACAAGTGACGGTACGAAGTCGCCGATAACCGATTCTCCACGAGTCGCTTCAAACCCAAAGAGTCTGCTCAGCGTTGACAGTCTCGTATCGCAAGCGTCGTCATTGTCAATCGATAAAGACAGACGAGCGTCGATGGATGTACCGCGGCCAGTACTTACTGTTCGTAACTTGCTTTGCCTTCGAGCTTTGCTCAACTTGGCAATAGCACTTGGCTCGACCTTGGACAAGTCATTTGCAGTCATCATCGGTGCCCTCAAGCAAGCAGACATGGTGCTGAGCACTACCACGCCGCAACAGCTATCTCGACAAAGCTCCTTCTGGGCCGCTAAGGGATCGGAACCACCAAATGCGGTGCAAGCATTCAGCACGGAGGTCTCAGCGGTTGAGTCGGCTGCTTCGAGGCTATTGGAAAGCACGGCCGACTACCCAAATGATGCCTTCACGACCGTTCTCAAGACTTTTACGCAGCTGCTACGTGGCCGCAGTGAAGACCTACCTTCGCCCGCGTCTTCGATCCATTCCATGTCGAGACCGGCTTCGTCAGCTGGCTCGCCTATGTCGCAACGTCGCACTTTCTCTGGATTGCCAGGCATTAGTACTTTTGCCGAACTTCAGTCGCGTGACTACCAATTCGTGATTCCAAAGCTGGGCACACTGGCAGAGCTCAATGTGGCGCGCTTTGTGCATGAAGACCCCGAATCGAGCGGATGGCTCACCCTCACAAGTGAGCTCATCGCGGTAGTTCGATCGAACTCGTCCCCAAGGGAGGCCCGACGGAGCGCCACGAATGTTCTCCTGAAATTGGCAGAGGCTACAATATTCGATAGCACTCGGGAGGACTTGGAGGACAGGGCTTTAGTCCAGCGGCGGGCGGTGATTGTGCTGCTCCGGATTGTGGACGAGATCTACAATGAAGAAGACGACCTCACTTCTGCCGACCTGGAGCTGCAGAATCAAGTGCTTGATTCACTGCGAGCAATATTGGAACGAAGTGGAGATTCATTGGTTGCTGGCTGGAACCGGATCATCGGTATTCTCAGCACCGCCTTTGAGCACGATGGAGCACCGTCTCGAAGCCCAGAGGACGACGAAGTTCACATTGACTGGAAGCAAGTATCGTTTGATCTAGTCTCTGTCCAGATTGGTCGAAACGCATTCTCTGCCATGCAGCTGATATGCTCCGACTTTATGGACTCCCTCCCGTCGAGTGTTATACCCTCTCTGGTGGAGCTGCTGCATCGTTTCATGTGCCAACAGGAAGATCTCAACGCAGCATTAACCACAGTCTCGATGGCTTGGAATGTTTCCGACTACCTCTTCAATGCATGCACGAACGAGAATCTGGAGGCATTCATCAAGCTTGCGGAAGAATACGATGAGTTTGACGAGGAGCTGCAATCATCACCGCTCCATGAGTCGAAACCCGCGCAGTGGCTTTTGCTATTGATTCGGCTGCGCGAAGTCGCCTCCCGACCTCTCAAGGACATCCGCAATGCAGCGTTTCAAACAATATGCAGTGTCTACAAGACACACGGTGACGAGCTCTCGCCAGCTGCGTGGAATCTACTGCTACGCAACACGCTCTTGCGCATCGCACGTGCGGACTCATATTTCTACATTGAGGATGGTGACAGCCAGCAGGCGTCGTCGAACTCACCAGACGTGGAGATGTCTCAGAGCATCATCTCGGGTACTTCTCAGGTGGTAGCGCAACACCTGCGCCTCATCGAGCAGGTGGCCAAACTGCCGAGTCTATGGGAAGTCCTCCTGAGCACACTGGAGCGATATCTCGATGTTCACGAACATTCGCTCAATGCCGCAGTGTACGCTGCCCTTACACAAATCCTTTCGGGCATCGACCCTTCCTCTACTGTCTGGAAAGGGCCTACCTTCCGTACACTGTCTCTGTGGTTGAAGAGCATTCCTCATGCCGAGAGCAAAGGCCGCCAAAGCAACCAGGAATCGTACATTGCCTACGTCGACACATGCGAGGAGCTGTATCGACTCACGCGAGACACGATGAGTACTTCACAGACGCGGACAATGATCAACAACCTGTATGAGTGTGTACAGACATCGGATGGGCCTGCTTATGGTGGCGATACGAATAACATGAGCCAGCTCCAAGCCAAGGTGATCCAGCTTCTGAAGAGCCTGCGGACCGATCAACCCGAAATCCCGCCTTACTTGGTGACTGTCGCTGGAAAGCTGGCTACCCTCCACCATGAGACTCGGACGCCGTCTACCGGACCGAGGAGTGGCCCGACATTCGTGGCCATTTCACACGAAGCCATCGGCTGGCTTGAACAGCTTGTTATTGCGCATGCATCTGAACTGTCTGACTCTGAGACCACACTTGATGCTCTTCAAGGACTGCTACACATCATTCAGAGCAAGTACGCCTTCCAGACTGAGCATCGAGGCACGCCGCTCTGGCGCAAAGCTACTTCCACCGCCCTCGCTCTGGCTTCTCCTCTCCTCCAGAAGTCTAAGGCAGCTCGAGATGAGCGCCGCTGGAAAGCATACATGGGCATTGCCGCCGGGATAGTGAAAGCGAACGACCTCAATCTTTTGCAAGAGCCGATCAAAATCCACGAGGACCAGAAGTTGGATATCGAAAGTTTCCAGACTTTGAGGAAGATTCTCAACCCTCGGCTCGATGAACTCTCGGAGAAAATGAGAAGAGAGTACGTCCGCGCGCTCTTCGACGCTTCCATCATCCACCAGCCCGAGCGCGGTGAAGTCCCTTCGTCAGAGGAAGAACACTTGCTTCAGGATCTTTTGCATATCCGTCGAGGCCGTGTCAAGCCAGTTCCATACTCCAAGAGAGAAGACATGGCGTACGTGTGCTGGGAGGAACTCATCTCGCTCGGTCCTATGGCTTCAGAGTACTTACTTCTGCGCCTGGCGATTCCCATCCGGGCGTATATCGCCGATCAGCCGCTGAGGGGGAAGAAGCCGATTCCGCTGAGCGAAGTGGAGGAGCTGGAATTTGCGTTTGAAACGCTGCAGAGGTTGGATTGGGAGGATGCGCAGGCTTTGTATCCGTTGTTGATTCGGGCGCTTGGGGTGGTCGGGGCGACGGAGGAGGTTATGGGGCCTTTGAGGGGTTGTCTTGGAGTGCTTGCCGAAATGCAGGCGGAGGTTGCCGAGATGGAAGCGGAGGATCAGTAGTAGTAGTATTGGATGGAGATTTCTTGATCTTGCCCCTGGCCTGCAGTGGTGACTTTTCATTCTTTGTACTCCCAGATCTCTGCTTTGCCTCCGTGGACGAGGATTGTGTAGCTTTCCCCATCGAATGCGGTTGCGGATATGCTCATCCACTTATTTTCATCTGTTCCTGTTTCATCTGCTCCTGAAGCTTTCAGTGCGGCGATGAAGACTTCTTTCGCGAACGCTGCTGGGATGAGACCTCTCCACCTCAATCGCACCAGGCCTTGTGGCTGAGGTGAGGCGGGTGTGGGGACTTGATAGCGACTCAAAGACGAGTCCATTCCGTCTTCGATCTGTACACGCGGAGACGCCAAGGTTCCGGCGAAAGACAGGAACTCCAAGATTTCCATCGCCGCCTCCGGATCTGAGAATTCGAAGTCCGAGAACGAAGGGATTAGGGCCTTTTCAAGACTCGTCATGCTCGGTGAAGCCGACCGGTGCTGCGGAGCGTGTTCTTCCCACTCAGCTGGGAAAGTGGCCGCGGGAGGGAAATAAGCCAACCACGTCACCGTTTCGTTGAGAACATTCCTCGCCGCCCAGAGAAGTCGTTCGAAGCCCGGTTTGCCGTGCAGCATGGACGGGGAGCGGAGGTCGTAGACGACTTCAAAGAGTTCTTTTTCGTGTTTCCTGCCTTTGGAAGGAAGGGAGCGGGTGGGTTGCAGACCGGTGCGCGGGAGGGTTTGTTTATCCAGATGGAGGGTTAGGAGGCCGTGAGAGAGGGTGTATGTTGTCTCGCTCTGTTGGGAGATTAGGAGGAGGGAGGATAAGGATGGGGAGGGGGTTTTGATGTAGTCTGTGAAGAAGGGGTTTGTGAGCAGGGAGAGGAGGGGGAGATGGATCTTGACGTAGGGGGTGGTGAGGGTGCTGAGGGTGCTGAGGGATTGAGGGGAGGGCGTGGGGAGGAGGAGGTCGAGCTGGGAGGAGACAAGTTAGTTTTCGTGAGGGTGGGGAGGGAGGGCAGAGGGAGGATACTGTATGGGTGAATGTTTGGTTACTGATCGTGGAGAAAGGCCGCTTCTTGGTCGGTGGCTGTTCGTGGTCGAGGAATCTGGCCATGCGGGTGCTGGTGAAGAGACATTTTGGTTTGGGGGCGGTGGAGGATTGGTCGAGGTCCAGCATCTTTTTCTCTCTTCACGCATGCAATGTTGTTCCGGAATTTTGTCGTCCAAAGGGCGCTGCAGTGATGTGGTATTCCTGCTCAAGGAAAGTGCGACGTCAAGTTGAAGATGGATTTACAGTTTGATATTCGCCGGAGTTGGGACCGGTGAGACGTGATTGGTTGGAGCTTTTTGGCCTCAGGCGACAGCCAAACTTCAACTTTACATTCTTTCGCTCGACTTCACCTCATCTTCCATGAGATGTTCAATCACGAAACGCTCAAAAATGGCACGCGCAGATTGTCGCATGACTACTGCAGACGATCTGTCGCATTCTATTGCTTGCCAAGCACATCTGTGCGAGAACCAAGATCACCGCAAGACAACGACACGATCTTTCAACAAACCTGCCTCACCATGATTTTCCGGAGACGACATCGAGAAAGCAATACGACAGAGTGGAGGAGGCTAGAAAAGCGATGCCTTGGCGATGAGGCTGTGTCTGAGTGGAAGCAAAAGCCAAAATGGACATGCTTTCTGGGCATCACATTGGCAGCGTCAGTGGAGGGCGGCGCCAAGTCGATGCTTCCAAGTGGTGATTTCAGCAGATTCTTGGAAGAGACGGGATGAAGAGATCTGTGGTTGTGTGACACTGTGATGTGAAAAGACACGCCACACGAGTCGGTGATGCAGGTGTGCTGGTGATGATGATGATGATGATGCGGTGTCGCTGCAGAGTGCATGTGGTTGCCACGTCTTAGATGTGTTGCCACGATTCGGCCTTTCACTGGAGCGGCGGTGGTCGGGCAGTTTTCGGGCTGCGAAGAAGCTACGAGATCCGTAGACTTGAGTCGTTGGCAGGGAAGAAGGTGTCCCTGGGTGGTACACGTGATGATTATGGCAGATCACGGTTTTCATGTTAGGCGTGCCGAGTGGTGAGAAGCGGCCGCCACTCCCGTCAGCTTGCGGAGGTGTGTGAGAGAGCGAGACATACTGTTCGCCCAGCGCATTGCAGGAGAGAAACGTCGTCCTCTACTCTGAAGAAGTAGAAAGAAAGGGAAGGTTTGTGTGTCGCATGAACACCTAGAAGTTAATGATGAGGCTCAATCCTCGTGGCGATCCTAGCTTAGGGTATACCGGGGAAGAGGTGGAAAACGGTCAAGCGCCGATACCGAATTTCTGGCTGGAGATTGGCGTGGTCGGTGCTTTTCAACAGAAGCAATCGACATTGATAGCCGCATTCACCAACTTCATGATTGTCTGCTGTCGCGTTGGAAGATTAGCGGCGGTGAAAGTGATTCTGCTGTCGATATCTGCAACACAAGACCTGCAGAAATGTGCGGAGGGGAATCCGCGGGAGTGGGTCGAGATAAACGTTCGGCACGACGGTCGCTTCCGCAGCAACGGCCAGGAGGCGGCTCTTTCCGCTCGGGATTTCTTCAGCCTTTGTTTGCGACTCATGTTTGCCGATCGAGATCTTGCAAAGAGCAATTGATGAAGCGCCCAGCATTTTTTGAAAGCAACTCCTGGCTTGTCATCTCATATGCGTCTTATGGAAGGTGTTTGAGTGGATGTCATTTGTCTGCGACACGGCGGCAGAGAGCGTTGGCCGACCGGCGGGGCGAGCCGGGCGGGACCGTGCTGGCGTGTCAAACAGAGTTTAGCGGCAACATTGAGGCAGTGCTCTTGGCGCGTCAGGTCGGGCATCTCGCGACATTCTCGACCTTTTGCCTCTGATAATCTTTAGCACCCTACCAGCTGAATTGCTGTCCGATACACCCATCATACGCCCATCCGCTGCCATCAAATTCCGGAAACTGGAGCATACCGACGACGATTGCAGCGGAAACAGCGCTGGAAGTCGCCACAGGAGAGCTGCCGTGCATGTGCTGAGCAGCTGGAGAAACGCCCGACGTGACCTGCATAGCCTCACCTCACCTCGCCGCTTCCGCCTTTGATCTGGACGACAATCTGGACAATGCCATCATTCACCTGATCATTACACGACAATTCCCATCAAAGGAAGCTTGAATTTCCCATCCGTCTGGTAAGAAGGCCGCATCTTATATCTCCCGTCCACATGTGCACAGCCGTACCAAGCATTCCAGGCTTCAAGGCAGCTCTGCATGTTGCCCCGTCACACCTTACACGCAGCACTGCCTCCTTCTTCTTACCATCCGGGTCTATTGCCGCCCATGCTTCTTGCCTGCGATCGACAATATCTCGCGCATCTGTACCACTCTTCTCAGCTCCCTCACTGACTCCATCTTCACCTACGCAGCTGTCCGCCAGTCCCAAACTTCCTAGTTCAGCAATCTTTTGGTCAACAGACTTTCCAGCATCCATCGGTGAATTTGGGAGGCAATCCTCCTGCGACATCACTCCGCCGCCACTTTGCTGCGCCTCGCTCATCGCCCCCCGGATCCGCGCAACTGCTCTACCACTCGCCATTTCCGCCGTTCGACATTAACCTGCATGAACTTCTTCGAGGCCGTCCATTCCTTCACCGGTCCCGTGGAGCGCTGTTGTTGCGGTCTACGGTCTGAACAGCGACCAAATCGACAAAGGATTCCAGCCAAGGATTCAGCTACCTGACGGCCACGCGCAATCATGGCGGAGCCAGGCGGCTCTCAGCCACATGGAGATGGCTCTTCAGCCTCTCCCAATCCTGCCAGACGAGCTCGAGCTCCCACCATCACCATAGACACCTCTGCGGTACGAAGATCAGGCGACGGAATGGAACGACAGTCAGGAGAGGCTGCGGAGGATGGCAATCCGGGATTGCGGCCTTCATCCAATGCGCAAACGACGACTCCCACCGATCTTCAAGGCAAGAGTAGCTTTGAGAGCAGGGATTCGAGACCGACGAGCCCGCACAACATCTCTTCTCCGACGCAGTGGGGTGCACATGGGTTTCTGTCAGTACCGACAGGGCGGAGTCGCGGTGGTAGTATCGACACCGAGGGCGACGCATCGTCAACTTCCGACGTCACATATGTCAACTCACACACACCGACAAGCGATGTTCCTTTGAAGGCCTTCAGTCAGTCCACAGAGACCGCCGAGCATCGAGTGTTGCCAGATGATGAGGCTCTCAAGCCGGATCCAGGAACGGAGGACGAGTTCGAGCGAGACAACAATCCGTTTGCATTTGCACCAGGGCACATGACCAAGCTTCTGAACCCCAAGAGCTTAGGTGCTTTCCACGCCCTGGGAGGCTTGGTGGGCTTGGAGAAAGGCTTACGTTCGGACCGCAACACCGGCTTAAGTGCGGATGAACACAATCTGGACGGGCATGTCTCTTTTGAGGACGCAACCAAGACTGGCAGCCCATCGTCAGACAAGACTGCTGTCGCAGAGCCGGAAGCTGCCGCGCCAGGAGAGAATGCGTCGCATGGAACATACGTTGACCGCAAGCGCATCTTCGACGAGAACAAGCTTCCCGAGCGAAAGCCGAAGAACATTCTCCAGCTTATGTGGCTGGCCTACAACGACAAGGTGCTCATTGTTCTAACCGTTGCTGCAATCATTGCCCTGGCTCTGGGTGTGTACCAGGCTGTCTCGAATCCAGGCAGCGTGGACTGGATCGAGGGTGTTGCCATCATTGTCGCTATCGTGGTCGTTGTGTCCGTCGGTGCGCTGAATGACTGGCAGAAAGAGAGGCAATTCGCGAAGTTGAACAAGAAGAAAGACGCCCGCAATGTCAAGGTCATTCGCTCGGGAACGACCCAGGAGATTGATGTGCAGGCGCTGTTGGTCGGCGACGTCCTGCTGGTGGAGCCTGGTGATATCCTCCCTGTGGATGGAATCTTCATTTGTGGACATGCCGTCAAGTGCGACGAGTCCTCAGCCACTGGAGAATCTGACATCCTCAAGAAGACTCCTGGTGATGAAGCCTTCCGTGCCATGGAGGCGAATGAATCGTTGAAGAAAATTGATCCTTTCATGATTTCTGGCGGCAAGGTGACGGAAGGCTACGGCCGCATGCTCGTCACCGCTGTCGGCATCAACTCTTCGTACGGCAAGACAATGCTTTCGCTTCAGGAGAGCAACGACATGACACCACTGCAAGCGAAGCTGAACAAGCTTGCTGAGTACATCGCGAAGATCGGTAGTGCTGCTGCACTGCTGCTCTTCATTGTGCTCCTGATCAAGTTCCTGGCTCAACTCCCACACAATGATGCACGTCCGGCCGAAAAGGGACAGCAATTCATGCAGATTCTGATTGTCGCTGTCACCATTGTCGTGGTTGCTGTGCCCGAAGGTCTCCCTCTCGCCGTCACCCTCTCGCTGGCCTACGCTACAAAGCGCATGTTGAAGGACAACAACCTTGTCCGTGTGCTCCGATCTTGCGAGACGATGGGAAACGCCACGTCGGTCTGCTCAGACAAGACTGGTACGCTCACACAAAATGTCATGACTGTGGTTGCGGGCGCTGTGGGCACCTCGAGTAGATTCAGCAATCGTGCAGGAAAGAATGCAGACACCTCCAAGCCAGACCCGAACGACGATGTACACGACGACATCAACGATGTTGCCACTTCCGAATTCATCGACACGATCTCCGAAGACGTCAAGATTCTCTGGAAGGAAAGCATCGTTCTCAACTCTACTGCATTCGAATCTGACAACAACGGGCAGCACTTTTTCGTCGGTTCAAAGACCGAGACTGCTCTGCTGGACTTCAGCCGTGACTTCTTGGGAATGGAAAAGGTCAGCATAGAGCGCAGCAACGCCGAGACTGTTCAAATGGTGCCCTTTGATTCTGGACGCAAGTGCATGGGCATGGTCATCAAGCTTTCTGACAACAAGGGACACCGTCTGCTCGTCAAGGGCGCCAGTGAGATCATGCTCAAGCACTGCAGCAAAATTGTTCTTGACCCTACCAAGGGAATCGAGACGACACAGATGACGGACGACAACCGCAAGACTCTCACGAAGTTGATCGATGCTTATGCTTCGCGATCACTCCGCACTATCGGCATCATTTGGCGCGATTTTGAGTCCCCCGAATGGCCACCTCGTGGTGTCAAGAGATCTGAAGATGACCGCACGCAGGCAAGCTTTGATGATATCTGCAAGCAGATGAATTTTCTGGGCATCGTTGGCATTCAGGATCCACTGCGTGATGGTGTTCCGGAGGCCGTCAAGGACTGCATCACGGCTGGCGTCTTTCCACGCATGGTCACCGGTGACAACATCCTGACCGCCAAGGCAATCGCGACGGAGTGTGGTATCTACACTCCAGGTGGCGTTGCTCTCGAAGGTCCAGAGTTCCGCAAGATGAGCAAGGCTGAACAGAAAGCCGTCATCCCCAAGCTGCAGGTGCTTGCTCGTTCTTCACCAGACGACAAGCGTACTTTGGTTAAGCGCCTGAAGGAGATGGGCGAGACGGTCGCTGTTACCGGAGACGGTACCAACGATGCGCCTGCCCTCAAGGCTGCGGATGTCGGTTTTGCCATGAACATCGCCGGTACCGAAGTCGCCAAGGAAGCCTCCGATATCATTCTGATGGACGACAACTTTGCTTCCATTGTCAAGGCTCTCATGTGGGGACGCGCTGTTAATGATGCAGTGCGCAAGTTCCTTCAGTTCCAGATTACGGTGAACATTACTGCCGTGCTCCTCGCTTTCATCTCGGCTGTGTCGAATAATGAGGAGCAGTCCGTCCTGACAGCGGTACAGCTTCTCTGGATCAACCTGATCATGGACACCATGGCTGCTCTTGCTCTTGCCACTGACCCGCCAAGCCGCGCCATCTTGAATCGCAAGCCCGACCCGAAGAGTGCACCTCTCTTCTCAACGACCATGTGGAAGATGATTATAGGACAAGCAATCTACCAGCTGGTCGTTACGCTGGTCCTCTATTTCGCTGGCGCACACATTCTGAACTATGATGAGATCGAAGACCCCGAACAGGCAAGGCTCAAAGACAGGCAGCTCCAATCTTTGGTGTTCAATACCTTCACATGGATGCAGATCTTCAACGCCCTCAACAACCGCCGTCTGGACAATCGGTTCAACGTTTTCGAAGGCATTCACCGAAACTTGTTCTTCGTTGGTATCTTCCTTGTCATGATTGGTGGACAAGTCCTCATCATGTTTGTCGGTGGATGGGAGGCTTTCCAGGCTCAGAGACAGACTGGTGCGCAATGGGGTATTGCCCTCGTTCTGGGCGCCATTTCTCTCCCAATTGGTGTTGTCGTCCGTCTCATTCCAGACGAGCTGGCCGAGCGCCTGGTCCCGAGATTCATCAGAGAGTGGTCAAAGAGGACCCGAGAGAACCGTGTCATCGTCACCGACGAAGAAGCCGCGCCCATCGGCTTCAACCAGGCGCTGTACGACATCCACGACGAACTGGCATGGCTCAAGAAGTACAAGGGTGGCCGTGTCAACGCACTCAGATTTACCTTTACTCATCCCAAGGAGGCATTCATGCACAGCCGTAGTCCGAGCCGCAGCAGAGCAAGCTCCAGCTTGCCGCGAACGCCGAGCAATGAGGCAGAGCCGGAAGAACAAAGCCACTCCCCGGCACCCCCAACACCCGACTCGCGATCCCGCCGACGTGGACGATCAAGGTCGAACTCTGCCTTTGCAGGTGCCGCCATGGCTGGTATCGTTGCAGGATCCATTGCTGGTGGCTGGTCCCCGATAGAACGACGAGAGGGTGACAATGACAGCCTGCGCTTTGCTCGCGAGCGATCGGTCAGCAATCTGTCCCGCGAGTACCGCTTGGAAACGCATCCGGACACGAGCAAGAAGGATGATGTTGTTGTCAAGGAAGACCCTGTCTCGCAAGCTGGAGGTCCCCCAAGCCAGGCAAACACTACGACACCTGCGTTTGGACAGGGTCCTTTCGCTGGTGAGCCGAGTACTTCTGCAGAGCAGAAGGATGGGCACGGTCAGGACAAGAAGGATGACACTTTGAAATGAAGTGGCTGGTTTGCTACTGATCTGACGCTTCCAGATGGTAATGCACCATCATTTCGGGCTTGATAGCCAGGTCCTCCTACCGCGGACACCATGCATGGTCTCCACTTCCGGCGCCGAGTGTCCAGACAACTCTGTGTGACCCTCCGAGTAAGAAAGGACTTGCTCGATACATTTGTGCATTTTGAATTCATGGCGAGAGCGTTTATTGGTGTATATTGGATTATTGATTGGGGAATTGGGAAAACGAAAAAGCAGACTGTGAGAACGACACTGAAGACTGAGTGTCCGGCTGCTCTTATAGAAATACGTGCGTGTGAGAAAGCCATGCTGTGTGTTTGGTGGACCTAAACATGAGGATTGAAATGCCGGGAAAAGGCAGCAGAAGTGGCGGGAGAGACACAGTATTGATACCAACTTTTTTTGACTGCGGGTTTGATTCGTCTTCTCCATCTTGACTTATCTCAGTGCTTCTGCATATTCCTCAATAGCGTCGTCAACGTTCATCAGCAGGACCGGAGCATCTCGGCTGGACGCCTGACGTGGCAAAATATCCCACTGATTCTGCTCAGCAAGATGCAATATAGGCATTCTCATCGTCGTTTCAACCCTCTCAACATCCCAACTCCTGCCCGTGACGATCTCGATTTTGCTTTTGATGTCGTTGAAGGTGTACCATCCGTTGACGACGGTGAGCCATACGTTCTTGTACTTTTCTGGGTACTGGAATGTGTGGGCTAGCACGCGGCCGATGTTGTGGCGTATGGTGAAGGGGTAGGGGAAGGTGCCGGCGCCGGGGATTGTGAGGGTTGTTTTTGCTGGGTCAGAGGGGATTAACATGGGGAGGAGAGAGTCGAAGAAGCCGGCTGCTATTGCTGTCCAGCCTGGGGAGGTGGTGTTAGTTGGTATGTTTTGATGTAGCTGAGCATAGCACAAGGTGATATCTTGGGCAACGAGACAGGAGACACTTGCCGTCTGGGAACCCGGTTTTATCCAGAAACTTCCGCATCTCTCTCTTCGCCGCGAAGAAATCCGACCTGCCCAAGTCCGTGTCTGGGTGCACGCCGTACTCGCTAGCGACGAATCGTTTGACCCCTTGATCCTTCGCTTGGGAAATCAGCGCGAGTTGCGCTTGCTTTCCTTCCAAGCCTGAGAGATCTTCTTATAGCTGATGTTACGAACGCTTGGACTGGTGCTGGGTACCAACTGCAGACACGATCACGTCGAATCCTTTGAGGTCGTTGATCTCTTGTGTTGGGATTCCTGCGACGGTCTGGGAAGGTTGTAAGTTGAGTTGAGAAATTTAGGAAGTTTTTCTTCATGTCTTTTGATAGAGAGGGGAGAGATCGATCCATATCGTTTGCTGTCGTGAAAAGACGATGACTTCGAAACCTTCTTTGGACAAAGCTCTGGTGACTGAAGATTTCAGGATGGATGTCTTGAGAGCGGAACGTTAGAAGACTCACTCTCGCGTCCGACTCGGCCTGTTGTGCCGAAGACGCCGAGTTTTCTGTATCCAGCCATCCAGGAAGCAAAGCGGCCGTGCTGTGGTGTCGACTCGGGAAATATGCTCGGACAGAGAGCCTCCAAGTACTTGTCGCTGCAAAATCTAACAGGGGCGTGGTTAAGGCTGGTGACGATGTGTGGCTGCAACCATGCTTTTCAATTCTTGGTTTGGATTCGATAACATTCGTAAGCAATTTGTTGCGCTCGATGCATGGTGACCTATTATCGACCGATATCTGAGGGGAGAGTTGACTAGATTCTGTTGCTGTACGTAACTGATGTCTTGTTACCTAAGTTCTTCCTATTTGACCGGATAGAGGGAGCTATGGCTTTCCGTTAGTTGCAGTGCACCCTCGACTTCCATCGGCCGCTTCGAGCCATTGGGGGCTTGTCGTTTTGGTGCAAATTGGTGGACTCCAGCTGCTTTGTAGATGAATCAGCCGGACTTTCGGAATTTCTGGCTGAGTAGGTCAATTGGTGGCGTTTCTGTTTCGGGTCGAAGACAGCACGTAAGTCCGGCTTGCTGAGTATGCAACTGTATCGCGTCAACCGTATTGCTTCAGATGTATCTGCAGCCGCACTTTGTGTCGAGCTCGTGCGTGCTGCTAGCCAAGATACTAGCAAGCTTGGCGACTGTTCTGTGTGAGTGTGCGTCGTAGAGTATTTGGCGTCCATGAAGAGAAAGGCGCTGCGCTAGATGGTTCAGCAACTGATGTGACAGTCCACGTAGCTTCCGACTTTTCTACAACCACTTGCGATCGGAGGCCTCGGCCTCGGTTGCTTCTCTATCCGACAGGGCTTTCTTTGGCCAGTTGAGGCATTGCGATGATGATTTTACGTGCGTATGTAAGAGGTCTCCGACAGCTTGTTATCGAAGTGAATCTGTGTCTGTGTAAGTTAGCAGCTCTGCGTCTCCTACATCAGATCCCCTACGATGAAACTTCTTTTAGCGACGACCCTCGCCTTGGTCAGCACCACTTGTGCAGCTGCAATTGATCACACCTCAAATAATATGGTACTTTTCACCCCTCTTTTGACGAGGTGCCGCATGACCTGATTGACACAAATTTCCAGACTGCGCAGTGCAAACCTCTCCTCCCAGAGACAGTGAGTGTCTTATGCTTATTGAGCTGAAACGGTTGCTGTTACAATTAGGCTGACCTCGCATCAACGGACTACTCGCATCTAGTCAAGGCCATCCGAGTCCCATCTGGAACGTCTTACCGCTACGTCTTTTCCAGACCGTCCTCGCCTGAGCGCCCATGGCTACTTCTCATACATGGCTTTCCCTCGACCTCGTTCGACTGGAGACACCAGGTGAAGCACTTCGTTGATCGAGGGTACGGCGTCGTAGCCCCTGACTTGCTGGGCTACGGAGGAACAGACACCCCTCCCGAGCTCGAGCGGTTCGCTCTCAAGCGAATGGTTGAGGAGCTGCGGGAGCTGCTCGACTGTGAGTGCGTAGACAAAATCTTTGCCGTGGGCCATGACTTGTACGGTAAAAAGCTGCGGTGAGGCTGCTTTCGCCTGCTGACTGCTTCTAGTGGATCCCTCGTGCTTTCGCGTGTTACTGCATACATGCCCGAGCGTCTGCTTGGAGTGGCATTCGTAGGCGTAGGCTACGCTCCTCCTCCTTTGAGCTTCAACCAGGCCGGTGTGGAAGCAGCGAACAATGCCACGCTGGATGCGTTGGGCTACCCGGCATATGGCTACTGGTACTTCATGAATGACGACCGCGTATCATCCATCATGGACATCTTCGTAAGCCTTGGAGTTCCCCGAGATGATAGCACATTGGCTGACATACCCAGGTCGATTCTGCTTACACTTGGACTTACACCAACGACTCTTCCTATATCCAACGCCACTTTTGCCCTGTTGGTGAATACGACAAGTGGCTGCTATCTGGTAGTATCGCTCCATGGCGTGAGCATCTCGGCAATGAGGACAAGGCCACCTTCAAACGAATCTTCGCACTGGACGGCGGTTTTGATGGACCTGTCAAGTCGTACAAGTCCCTGATGAGGGATATAAGCGGGGCTGACGAAACCAGTAAGTCATGTTTCTTGCCCTTGTGAAGACTATTACTGACTCTTTTAGATATTCCGCAGGCGGCCTCGATTATCCAAAGCCCTGTGCTGCTCATTACTGCGAGCCAAGACAAGGTCGGGATTCCCGAGGTGCAAATTAGTAACACGCAGCCATATGCAGCGAATCTGCGAGTTAGATCTGTCAGCGCAGGCCATTTCCTCCAGCTTGAAGCACCTGACCGAGTTAACGAGGAGTTGCAGATGTTCGTTGAAGAAGTATTCGATCGATCTAAGTGAGCATTCCGCAAAGCTGTGTCCTGCCAAATGATGTCAAAACGCTTCTTGCGCCGTGACGAGCCGTACAAGGTCAGCGGCTACACTTATAGTATCGGCGTGCATCTAGGAGTGCATTTCTGGTCGACGAAAGTGCAGGGTTGGGTTGGACAAATTCAGTTTGTCGTAGCAAGGTTCAAACGCACCACCTATGTAACATTCTAGAGAGCATGAATACCTTGAACTTCAATCAATGGGTGTTTTCCTTTCCAGGGAATAAGCTGTGTTGTTGAGAGTCTTTTGTTTTTTCTTTCGCGGAGGTGGGCGTCATAATAGATTTTATCGAGCAATCGAGCGAGGAGCAAGAGAAGAGAAAAAATGGGATGAAGAAAAGAGGCAGGATAGCCCGAAAGCTAGGTCGAGTGATCCTTGACTAAGCATTGGAATGGAACGGATCCAATCCTTTGAGGATAGCCCTTTTGTCTTGTGACCCGTATTCGAGCAGATTCTTGAAATTTCGGTCTACTTGAGCTCGTTTTCTCTGGGGTAATCAATTGGTGTGAAGCTTTTTTGGGACGGAGTCTCGCGAGATACAGGCGAACGTGAGCGCGATGATCAGGGAATGTGCTGTCAAATTGTGTTGAGAGGTCGATTGACGTCGGGAGAAGAACATTGGCATGGTGCGTAGATGCGGTTACCGCACAACACCATACTTGAGGAGAAAACGGCAAGATGATTGAAATGCCTGCCCTTCCGCGTAGGCTGAGACCAATTCGTCGATGAATATAACATTTCTGAGTTCCAGTTGCCTCTCAAGCTTCTAACAATTTCCAGAATGATCAAAAAGACACTCTCATTGCAGGAACAGTATGTCCGAAATATCTTGTAAAGCATTGCTTTGAGATGGAAGCTATTATGGAGAGAAGAATATTGAGTGACACAACGAGATATGGTAAAAATTTGTTCGGCGACCACCGCATCCGCCCATTGGGAATCGTAAAAAGCCCCATGTGGCGTCTTCTCCTCCACCTTGGCCGGAGTAAACTAGACACCCCAGAACAACAAGCCAGAACGACGCATGACCTTCCCACGTGGCTTTTCCAGTCCCTGTCGCTTGAAAATCTTGTAGTTGTCCCGACGGTGGTACGGAGTTGGAGCGGGTGGGTCGTATCCCATGTCTCCTGAAGGGTCTGCGGATGGGTCTGGGCTGCCATTGCCATTGCCGTTGCCGTTGTCGTAGGAGTTTGTTGGTTCTGGGTTTGGGTTGGCGTTGGAGTATTGTGGTGGTGTAGGAGAGGCTGGGGAGGAGTTGGATGAGTGAGTTGGAGTAGCAGTAGTGGTGCTGTGGCCAGTGTTTGTTTGGCTTGTGGAGTATGGGTAAGCACTTGGCGCATTACCCTCGTTGCCGCTGGAGATGGGCGGGGAGGAGCTGGATGGGTGAGTTGGAGTAGCAGCAGTGGTGCTGGGGCCTGCAATTGTTTGACTTGTAGGCTGTGGATACGCGCCTGGCGTGTGGCCCTCATTTCCGCTCGAGATGGGCGAAGAGGGGTTGTTGCTGTTGCCAGATGGTTGGTTGTAGCCTTGCGGAGACGCAGATGGAGCAGTATTGCTACCAGTAGGCTGACCGGCATATGAAGTGGGGGAAGGGCCTGCCGCCGTGGGGGATTCTGCTGGCGCGGCGGCACCGGCGGCAGATGACATGCCAGAACCGGTGGGCGACGGAGTACCATAGCCCGGCATTGCCGTCTCAGGGGTCGCGGTTGGACAATAAGTATTCGTTGTTGTGACCGTGACCGTGACTGGCTGAGAGTCTTTTGTCGAGTGATAAGTTTTGGGTGAAGCAATCCATGTCTCGTTGAAAGTCGTACAGTGCCTATCGGAGCAGGAAACGACCGTGAAACGTTGGGTCAAGGCACTACTTGCGTCTGGGCCGCAGTCGGTACAAAGTCCACTTCCCGAGTAGCCAGAGATTGCTAATGGGCCGATGGAGTCATAGTCGCAGTAGCTCTTGATATCGATTGTGGTGAACGATGTCTGAGTTGTGCTGCTTGGTGCGTGTGTCGTAGTGTTGTGGTGCGTTGCATTGCCATAACGACTTCCCTCAGTCTGAGGTTGACTGAGTTGGAGGACAGTTGTATGTGTCTCCGTAAAATGCTGACCGTTGAAGGTTACTGACTGATCCGTCGTTGTAACGATGGTAGAGGTCTTGGTTCCGTTGTCGTAGACAGGGATTGTAGTCGAGACCCAGGCATAGTCACTACACTTCGCGATGGTCTTGATAATGGATGTCGTTCCAGTAGTGTGTCGTTTGGTATAGGTTGAGGGAACAGTGGTGGTTGTTGGAGTGCATGTCGATATCGTTTGGTACTGGGCGGTGATAGTGACTGGAGCTGGAGCAATGGAGGATCCGCACTCTGGACAAGGCGAGACAGTTGCAAGGCCGCTCGCCAGAGAAAGCTCAATCATCGACTGCCACACAAGGCCGATTGCAAGAAGTCCTCTCAAAGCCCCCATTGCTTGTCGCCAAATGGCAGTAGATCCCGGGCAAACAGATTCAATGAGTAGAACGACAGGTGAATCGCGATTTGAAAGACACGAAAATGGGCAATCGAGGACAACCCAAGGAAGAACAACCCAGAAAACTGATTGTGGGCATGAGATCCCCAACGAGCAGGGCGTCGAGATTGCCCCGAGCGCTCTGCTCAATCGTGCGGCGCTGCTCCAGTACTGCCGTATGCATTGTCTGGTCCGCTCTATCCATCGTCGTCTGCGTTCGAACGCTTGGCGACAACGCTTTGGGCCTCCTCAGCAAGCCATTCGTCTCCTCAAGTCAGTGATGATTGCCGACCATGAGCATGAGCACAAAGCTGAGATTGAGATGTACCTTCCTTCGCGTGAATGCGGCCTCTGACCCCTGCCTCTCAGCTCAATCTCGAGTGCCGCAGGGTGATTCCGGTGCCGCGTTGTGACGAACGTGTAGAAAGATAGGCAACTCCTGGCGCCCAGATCCCCATAGCGCGTGTAGGTCTATGTAAGGCTGCAGCCACAGCGCGGGATAGACGGGATAGATGAACTAGCCTAAGCGGCCCCTCACGCGACCTGTTGCGGATTCGGGCCATGACACATGGACCCACTTTGCCTGTTTAGGCACCTCGCGTAGCCAATGGCGCAGCCCACACTTCGGCTTCAAGTTTTTGCAATGCGATGAACGGCACGCACTCGACATTGATCCGCCAGCCATGTCAGCCAGCCATATTCACCAGCCAGACGGAATCTCCGTCTGGTAACGAGTGATCTGCGGGACCAGAATGTCGGCGTCGTCTACCGACAGGGGAAGAGCAAAGAAAACGTCCTAACACAGTAACAGGCCATGCGACTCGCGATTGACGGTTCACCTCTGCAAGAGAGCCATTGCGAGAACAACTCATCTGTGGCATGCGTTTGCAATTCGCCAAAGACGCAGCCTTGCGATCCGCGGCCGACGGTCGACCTGGTCCAGTCCACGGGATTGTTTCCACTCGGCACTGCTTCCATTCTCCTTTGAGGCTTTCCGGAAATCCAGTCGGTGTCCATGATGCTCGTGGCCTGACGGTTTCGATCGTGGTCGCGATTGGCAGATAAATTGGTGATTGGGATCTCGAGCGTGGCAAGCATCTCTCCCGCGCGCACTCCGGTCTGCGCTCAGCCTCTCGCAGAGCCAGGACTCGCTAGCGACAGGTCTCTGCATATTCTACTCGATCGCACAGTTGGCGATCCTCCGCCGAGTGGCCGCTAGCACCTGCTTCGGTGCATGTCGGATATCTTTGTTTTTCCTATCAACACTGGTGGCGCGAGCTCAACCCCAAGCCGCGAGGGCGCCGCCAGTTCCTAACTGCCTCAACAAGGTCTAGCGACCGATGCACGATAGGCGACTCGACTCTAGATCGCAGGTGTAGCGTGGAGGACGGAGAAGGCCTTTGTAATTCCCAACATGGACATGATCCAGACTATCGGAAATCGTCAGGCACTGCATCCGGTATGCCGGCACGTGCCTTGGGATTTGGCAGGTCTGATCGATGCAACGAGTCTCAGGAAACGGTCGCTTCCATTGAACATTCACACGTGGACATCTGAATTATCAGCTCCATGCGTCCAGGCAAGAGACCGGCAAGATGGAGGGGAAGGGGATCTCGACGTACGGCGCTGATGGCCTTGTCGATGTGTTGTTGTGTCATTGCGTTATCCATTCTGCTGTATTCATCAAGGAAGATGGCAGTGGATGTAAACAACCGACTCGAGAGCTCGCCCATAGGACGCAGGGCACTCGTTGAGCAGTTCCAGCTACTGAAGCAACCTGGTACTGAACTGAACCCCGACGACGATGATCGAGGCACTGTAAAGGCTGGTACTGTCAAACCACTGCGAAACCCTCCTTTGCAAAATGGTGCACCAGAAGAAGAGCCTGAAGACGAGCACGAACAAGAAAACTTGCAACACGCAAAGTGGCTCGAGACCACCAATTCAGCGGCTTTTCCCTCTTATAGCGAGTACTCGGCACTCGTTAACAAAGCGAAAGATCTCCCTGATCTTATTTACATACCTTTGGAGCACGCCGTCCGGAACGAATCGCTGGTTGGCTGGGAAGCAGACTGGATCTTGAACTGTACCTACGATACTTCCAAATGGGGCATGTTCAAAGAGCCACGCATTGACTTTGTCTATACCTGGGTGAATGGCTCCGACACACAGTTCCGGAAGACGAAACGTCCATATGAGTTGAACTCGACCCTGAATGATGCGGATGGCGCGTGGCTGCAACAGCATGGCCAAAATCGTTATCGAGACTGGAACGAGTTGAAATACTCGATCCGCAGCATCGAGGAGTTCGCATCATTTCGCAACAAGATTCAGATACTGGTCAACCCGCTAGTGGGCACCGGCAAGATGCCTTCAAAACAAATTCCTTTGTGGCTCGATACCGACAAGATCGGCAAGTCTTTGGAAGTTTTGAGTCAAGAGGACTTTTTTGAAGAGGATAAACAAGGCTGTCTACCCACATTCAATTCCATATCTATCGAGAACCAGCTGCACAATACAGCATCTGGTGTTGATCGGGTACGAGCATGTTGATCCCTATCGAATCATTTGTAGACCATGCTGACGACGACGCACACAGCTCTTTGCCATGTCAGACGACATGCTACTTGGCCGACCTCACGCCGCATCAGACATCTACTCTCCACTGTTTGGTCCCCTGCTTGCTTTCAAAACCAATGCATATAACACGCTACACGTTCCAGACGACGCAGACTCCAAGCGTTTCGGCGAAAAACCATGGCTCATCTATACATCATGGCTCTTGAATCGTCGCTTCGGCGCTCGCAAACGCAAGGGACAGGCTCACTTCGGTCATTCACTCTCCCGAAAGGTTGCCCGAGAATCAATGTTATCCTTCCCCGGCCCAGAGCTGCAATCAGCTTGCTCCAGGTTCCGAGGCGACTTCGGGTTCCAGCTATACTCTTGGTATGCCACTTTTCATTACACTATCGAGCGGCATCGTGAGGCTCTTCTCTGGAGTTACATACTTCACCGTGCCGACCCTGATCAAGATGGCTATTTGTCTGGGAGCGAGCGACATCAAATCATGCGCGATCTCGAACAGGGGCTTCAAAACGAGGGGCAATCTTCTTTCCGGGCGCGCAATTTCTATCATTACGCTGAAACGCTCGAGAGCGCCGGACTCGAAGCTCCCAAAGTGAACTTGGACATCCAATGGACTTCAATTGATGGTCCCATAATGATAAAAGATGCAGACTGCTTCGCTTTTGACGTCAACGACTGTCTAGCGCCAGGCTTCTCTGCGAAAGATATGGCAGCACCTCAGAGCTCGCCGATGTTCTCGACGGCCGCCATTTTTGAAAGGGTAGCGAGACACCGGCCGGAGTGCGGAGACTGTCTTATCAAAATCCTGCTTCACAAGGTTCCTCGAGGTTTGGAGCCTCTCATGCCCGACAGGTGGACCCAACCGGAAGCATTCGAGACGGCAGTCAAGCTGTTGATGCGATACCAATATACCATCAACGAGCCCGACGGCCTTTTCGTAATGGTGACGGACGCTGAGCAGGTTGAGAATACTCTGAACAAACGCCTCTTGACGAAGAAGAAGAAAGTGGGCCAGTTGTGCTTGAATGACGACGTCTCGCTTGACGATGACAAGGAGCTTCAGAATCTCCATTCCACCATCAACACGCTGTTTGAGGGCTTGCTCCCGAAGCCAGGCCGATTCGAGAAGGGGACGTGACGCCCACTATCTGCAGTAGTGATTGAAGTATAGATCATCGTTAGCCATTGCGTCTTATCGACTGTGCCGATTCACAAATCGCTGCTGCTTGCGAGGATACACGCGACAGCGACATGATGTGAAGTTTGACCAGGTCCACGCCCTCTACGGCTTGGATCGGCATTCCCATACCACTGACAGGGGGGTGATTTGCACAACCAATGCCGAGAGGATGATCTTGATCAAGTCTCGGTGATCCGCCACAGCGCGAGATGCCAGAAGTGTGGAGCGTCCGAGTGAAGGGAGACTCGAAAAGGAGATCGAACTAGATACGGCATAGCACTGGCAGGGGTATTGGGAGAGAGCAATTATCCAGCCGAATCGAATATGCAAGCCACAGAATCCTAGCGGGATATTCGGCCCCCACCCCACATAGACCTGTATGCTCGTGTGCTCGCGTGCCCTTTCTGGACGATCTCTACAGAAAGCTTAACGGTCGGGACTGATAGCTAGAAAGTAGAGGACTTGATTGGCTTCGAGCAAGTGCTTAGACTTTCCACCAAAGCCTCGCACGTCATGCAGGGCATGTCGCGCTTGACCACATCTCTACTGCAACGACCACCGGCTCAAAGCAATCTTCGACTGTGCAATCTCGAAGACACTAGCCGTATGCTCGCCTATCTCTTCACTTGTGGCATGGCTGGCTGCGCATGGCTTCAGCCAGCCATTGCTCTTGAGGAAGTCGCCATTTTTGATCCAGATCGAGCTCTTTGGACGTCGACAACAGCGCAAGGCTACGCTAGTGCCGTCCCGTCTGGCGAGAGCATCCTCGTCGGTCCTTTCAGATTTGCCCGGGCGTTGACCGAAGCAACTTGATGTATTCAATTTCACTCACCTGGATGAAGCTGTGTCGGGATCTTGTTGCTTGGACGCATTCTATCGCAGAGGATGTGTGCTCATCTCCCTCCGCGTGCGGCTCTTCTCACATTCGTCTTCATTCTCATCATTTACACGATCGCCGAGTTCTCGACGACCCGAACGACCCTGAAAAATTGTGCGAAGCTCGCTGACTTTGGAATTTCTGAAAGCACCGTGGGTCCAAGGAGTCTATCAGTTCCTGGTGTAGCAGACGCGGAACAGCAAGTCATCTCGACAGCCACAGATCAGCACGCCAAACATGGATCTGCTGGGTCAGCGCAAAACGAAACTCGACATGGTCCCACCGTCGGCAAGGTCACGATGCTATACGGAGCTTGGGCAGAGGAGAAAACAAATCAGCTCGTTCTGAGAGGCCATGAACAACATGCTCGCAAACATGGGCATTCTTTTCACGTTCTGGATCGAAGGATCATGCACGGGATGTGGTCAAAGCTGTCGTTTCTACTGCACTTGGTTCTTGAAGAACTTGCGAAACCAGAAGAGGATCGTATCAAGTGGCTTTTGTAAGTAAACAAGCCCAGCACACCTTTTGTGCCTAACTGACGAGAGTGGTCGTGAAAGCTGGTTCGACCTAGACATAGTCGTAACGAATCCCAACATCCCTCTTGAACTATTTCTGCCGCCCGACGACAAGTTCTCACACATCAATGTGCTGGTCACGAACGACCACAACGGACTCAATACGGGAGCTTTCTACCTGCGAGTCGGAGAATGGGCTGTGCAGTATCTCGTCGACATCATAGCCTTGCATTCGTACAAGCCAGACCTCAAACTGCAGTACAGCGATCAATCGGCACAGGAGATTGTGACAAAACAGGTGAGTGATGCAGGCTTGTTTGAGGAGACGTACATGACCCGATCACACACTAAACAAAGGTAGGATCACTTCGCGAACAACACCATGTATGTCCCGCAGCGATGGTTCAACGCCTATCGGGGACCCAGAGATGACCGAGAGCAGCTCATTAAGGGCCAAGATGTGCCCGAGAACACTATTCAGCCCGGTGACTTGCAACTGCATTTTGCAGGCAAAAAGGTGAAGCACCTCATACCGACCTATCTCGAGCTCGCAGCAAACAATAGTCTCGGATGGGAAATGCCAGTCAGCCAGACAAGTCTGGGACGAGAAGTGGCAGTGTTTTGGAAGCTTGCGGCTGAGAGAGCCTCGTGGTCGGATCCACTATAGAGCCCTGCCCAGCAGGCGTTGCAGTATTTCACGCTTGTCAAATCGCGCTTTCTGACCGGCGGCATAAACGATCACATCTCATCTCTAATGCTTGTTTGAATCGTCGCCAGCTGCTCTGCAAAGGTAAAGAGTTGCTGTCGAGCTGACAATCAGATCCACAATCAGAGTCGAAGTGTGTCTCGATCTGGTCAGAGCCGAAACGAGCAAGAAACTGCGGAGCCTGTAAGTTGCAGAAGTCCATCGCGCTCGAGATGGGTTTCCCTCTGTCCGTGTAGGCAGAGGAAGGAACTCTAGCCTCGCAGTCCTAGCCCGCCAGGGCAGACGGCCCACGCGACGATTCATGGGCTGTGGGGTAGGCGTGAAAGAATAGGTCTAAATGCTTGAGGCGCGCTTGGGCGGCACGGCAATATGCATGGTAGCACTAGTTTACCTGTCTTCCAAGCACCAGACCATTAGCTAGATAGGGCTTGCATGTCTCGGCTATAGCAACAAAGATCATCGCGACCACACCTCACAACGCCGCATCCGCACAAGGCTGTGGCCAGAGACGCCCGTTGGGCGGGATATAGCGGCACATGTGGACCGGTCGACGGGACCCGTGTAAATAAGATCTTCGGCAACCAGATGCCGCCCCTCTTGATTGGGTAACGAAAAACGGGATCACATGCCGTATACGTCTAGCCGCGAGGGATGGCAACAGCGTAGACTTGCTCGACCGCAGGCCTAGAGAGGAGAAAGATAAGAGCTCGATCATTAGCGAAGGGTGGCTTGCTCCTGAGTGCGATCCAGCGAATTCCCGTTGCCAGTGAGACCATCTTGCGCCTGTTCGGCTCTGAGCCCCACAAATAGTCTTGCTACGCGGGTCCAGGGCGGAGAATGCGGTTTCATGGCTAACTAAATGTCAATTGCTGCAACAATTGCAAGCGCCAAGGTAGATGGGCTCGAAGTGCCTGTGAATCCCAAGCCGTGCACTCTCTCCCTGCCGTGCGTGGCTGACGCTAGCCCGACCTGTTTCGACAGCCCTTGTGCTCCTGTCGCTTACGGAACTGACTGACCTTTGAGTAAGTGTCACACTCGTCTTCGATGTCTTTCTGAAAGCTTTCAATTGATCGTACACATCGAGGTCTCGACATGATGTCCGTTGGAGAACATCATTCCAATACATGGTGGCAATTTCGCAGCCGTCGTCTACTCCTGGCTGCTATACTGATACTTTCTGTATTTGCATACTGGGAGTTTTCTCTACCGCAAAGGATACACCCAAGAATCTGGAACACCCTAACGAGCGACCTATCTCAGCTTCGCCTTCCTCAGCACAAGTATGCATATGCTACATTCCTCGCAGCTCCTGAGCAAGACAGTGACAACGACAATGACGACAAATACTTCGTTGGCGCTCGGATCATCGCATACTCACTCCTACATGACCCCGAAACAAAAAGTAACGAGTCGATCCCACTCCTCGTACTAGTCACCAACGAAGTGGCGGCATCGAAACGTGCTCGTCTTGAAGCAGATGGCGCTCATGTTGTGACTGTGGGGAAGCTCTCGTTCAGTTGGATACAAACATCACGATACCGCTGGCGCGACGTCTTATCAAAGCTGTTCCTCTTCACCTTGACTCAGTACGAGCGCATCTTATTCCTGGACTCAGACATTCTCATCATGAGGCCGATGGATGCAATTTTCCAGGACAAAGCAAGCACCGTCAAGGTTACGTCTACGAACGCAGACAAGGCTCCTCCAGAGGAGGGCTCCCAGCCTGAAGATTTCGTTTTTGCGGGAGTCACAGGCCAAGGAGGTTTCGACCATCCATGGCCACCTCGTCGAGGCGGCTTATCGAATGCTGGCTTTGTGCTCTTCCGACCGTGTCAGAAGCTTTTCAAGTATTATCTCACTGTGGCCGAGAGTGCTGTTGGCAAATTCAACCCTCAATATCCAGAGCAGAACCTGTGGAACTATGCACATAGACGAGATGGCAACATGCCATGGCAGCAACTGGATCCGAGCTGGAACGTAAATTGGGCAACATGGAATGACTACAAGAAGGGAGCAAAGAGTTTGCATGCGAAATGGTGGGATCCGGGGCCAGAAAAGGAGCTTAAGGACAAAGCAACGCAATTGAAAGCCAAGATGGAGGAAAATGCGATGATGCGAGATCGCGACAGTGAGTCGACTGTGTGAGTGACTAAATACGGCGCCCACAATGTCTTTGCTAGAATGAATCGTTTGTGATTGCAAAACCTCCCAGTGTTAAGAAACCTTGAGGGAGCAACTTCTTCCACACCTCGCTATAGCCGCTACGAAGCAGTGAAAACGCACTCTCATCCTTATTTTGTTGCAGCTAACTGTCATCGGATGTACGCATCTCCAATGAGCACTGCGGAAATTGTTCGAACTGTAGATCAAATGACACGTCGGCTTCTGGGCGCCCGAGAACGAGCGATTTCACAAGCGAGCTCGTCGTGGCTGGCTGTTACCAGGATGTGCATACCCCGTGCATGCAGATAGCGCTAGAAATCGCGATAGGTAGAGATGATTTGCATGGGCGCTCGCGCTACAATAGCGTGATCTGCCGTCTCCGCGCTCAGACCGCATCGGTTCGAAGTCAGAAGCCACTTCGTCCGCCCCGGACCAGAAGCTAGTAGTGCTACCGAGCCTGGTCTGCTCGCGTTGAACATCAGAAACTGTCATGTGCCGCAAGACCTGACAGTGTGCCTGTACTCAGCAGGGCGAGACTTCGAGATCAAGCGAGTACTTTGAACGTCGAATCAGTGAGTCTGGTGGTGCGACTATCACGCGCATGCCGCATCTCTCCCTAGCAAGCGACGTCAGCTTCTTTCTCATCATATCGCATTGACACCGCAGCCGAAGCCTGTTCTCCCTCCATAGGAATCTCTTGGACTGGAACATCATGGACTCTGACAAACCCCAGGATACTGAACCATTGTCGAAGCACAGAGAAAGATACTACTTGAAAACATGGTCGCTCGTATGCAAGTCTGGACGTTTGATCATCAACATCCTTGCATCATGTCTTGTTCTTTGCCCTCGATCAATGAGGCCGGCTACCACCAAGAAGCCCCATGAGCTTCATCCAACAGCTTATCTGGATGCCCTTCGAGGCTATGCTGCCTGGATTGTCTACAATTATCATGTCATCCCTGGCAAATGGACTCGACATAGTATGCTAGCAGCTCGGCCATTTTCGATTTTGTTCAAAGGAAGCGCGATGGTCGATATATTTTTCGTCATCTCTGGATTCGCACTGAGCTACTCAGTCCTTGGGTACATGCATAGTAATCAACACTTGCGTGTGCTGGACTCCCTCGCATCCTCAGTCTTTCGCAGGCACTTACGGTTATATCTTCCAGTAACCTGCGTCAGCTTTGTCAGCATGCTGGCAATCAGTACGGGAGTCGCCGTCAAAAAGGACGTCCTTCAGCCCACGTTCGCTGGGAATGTCTGGTATTGGATCAAAGACACTGTACGCTCTTGCAATCCGTTCTCACACGTTGTTTCGTGGTGGTTCAAGGGTGTTGGACCTACTCATACCGATTACATACCACAAGCATGGACAATTCCGGTCGAGTTGAGGGGCAGTCTCATTCTCTTTCTCTTCTGTGTGGCAGTGTGTCGCATGACGACTCGAGCGCGGATGTGGACGACACTGGCCAGCACTTTTGCTTGCTTCTGGTGGATTACTCCTTACGCAGGCCTGTTTCTGTTTGGCATGTGGCTCGCAGACCGAAGACATTTGCGGATGAGAAGCCAGCAAGGTGCGGTCGATTGCCTCCCCTCTGCTCGAAGCCCGGATGAGGACACTGTTCAAGAAGTAGAGCATCCTGCGGCAACAGTTGGCCCAATTGAAGCCATCAATAACACTGGTAGTTGGGCCAATTTCTGGCGACTCAACAAGATCAATGCTACTTGGAGATCCCACGAGAGCCCAATTTCCTGCGAACAGATCCCGTTCTTGGTCCTCGCCTCCCTTTCGATATGGCCTCTTACAGCACCTAATACAATAGAACCTACGTCGACATTCCCCTACAACATAATGGCAATGACTTTACCACCAAACTGGCGAGGTAATCGCGGAGAGTCCCACTGGCCATATTCCGTGGGGGCGATGATGTTATGCTACGCTCTCGACCGGTCGCCGCTTTTACAGAGGCCATTCAACTTGCCGCTCTCGCAATTCATCGGTGAGCTCTCATTCGGCATTTACGTCACGCACAACCTTGTACGCTGGATATTCTGGGATCGCTATCTGCTTGTTTGGGCTCGCACGTATCTTGGGGATAGTCCGAGATATCAACTGCCCGGATACATTGTGATGACCATTCTTGTATTTTGGGCAGCTGAGATATTCCGTAGAGTGGACGTCAGATGTGTGCAGCTGACGAAAAGACTACAAGATCTGTTTTTCGAGCGGTGAGATCAGCCCTGCTAGACTTCGAAGTAGTCGAAATGTTAGATTTCCACAATCCTGAAGCGAACTTTGCGGAGATACTGTTTCACGGTTCCAACCAAATCATCGTCTATCTTCCATGGTGATACGTTCTACTCGCGCCTTGTCTCTCAGCCCCTTGTTGGTCAGAGCCTCATTGTGCTCCTTCAGCTTTTTCTTGCGTACTGCCATGCCCCAATGAGCGCAAGACCAACTCCCAAGATGTCCATGGTCGAGAACACCTTGCCTTCGCCGTACCACCCAAACGAAAGAATTAGAAGCATCTTTGCATTGGACACAATGTTAAACTGCTCAGAATCGTCGTGAGTGCTAGGCAGCATGGAGTCTTGGAACGGCTTACCGTAAGTGCGGAGGTTCTGCCAATGATCATAAACTGCGACAAATTGATAGAACTCGCAACAACTGCACCACCGCACAAGTAGAGCAAAGTATGGCTAGGGATCATAGCTGCAAATTGGCGTGATGTGAGCATGTAGTCCAGCAGAACAGGCACAAGCTTGAACTCACAGAAGTCTGGAAGCCTGTCAAAGGCAAACGAAAGGGGAACGAGCAGACATGTTGATGCCGCTGACTGATTCAGTAGCAACTGTGGTGCATCGACCGCAAGTTCTGCGATCTTTTTCCCTATCCAGACTTGGTAGCATGCTGTGGTGGTGAAGGCAGCAGAGGCAAGGACGGTGCCAAGAAGATTGCTTCTGACCGACTCGACGCTCACAAATGCCATACCCAAGCAAGTGACGAGCACAGCGATCAATTTCTCCTTCGAGATGACTCTGCGGAAAAGCACGAAGTTGATGAAGACCACACATGGTGTTGTAAGGATCTTGGACAGTTGGTAGAATCCCACGGGATTGTGCGTCAGGCTGAGGTTGTTGAGGATAAGAAAGCCGGCAAAGAAAGCGCTCAGCGGAAAGATTTGTCTCATCGGGAGAAAGACTGGGGTGAAGAGGCGCCAGGTCTTGTGTGATGCGGCTAGGAGAACCAGGAAGGTGATGGCGAAGTGCCAGATCGCGACGAGGATTTGGGAGTTGCGGAGCTGAGGGTCATTGAATGTGCTGCTTCAGGGGTTAGAATCTCGTCCTGAAAGGACAAAGCATCATGGATGCTCACTTCTTGTTCATGAAGACGATGGCGATTGTTGAGATGGTGTTCAAAGCAACCCAGAAGGTATCGAAGAGCCTGCTTTTGAAACGGTCATCTGTAATCCAGCGGGAGAGGTGTCCTTGCTCATCTACGCGAGACACAGTCCTTTCGTCGTCCAAAGAATATGTGGTCGATAGCATGCTCCTCGTATATTCGGCGCTCTCTGTTGAGTCTTCGGTAGGAACCGGCCGTGTTGGTGGTCTGTGAACTTCCATTGCGTTACGTTGTTTGTCTGAGTCGGAATGCTCTGTAACTAAAGCAGCCTAAATAATGTGTAAGGCTTTCGGTGTACAAAGCTATGGCGCCAAATGACACACCGAGGTGTATAGAGAGATGATGTGAGAATAAACTTCATTGAGCGCGGCAACGTATAACCGACTAGTGCTACAAGACTCCACGACGTAGACTTTGCTCGAATGGGCAATGAGGCACGCGATCAACTGTCATGCGTATCGAATCACACAACAATGCGACAACGTGTAATCGTTGCATGATCGTCGATAAGCGACAAGGCAAGAAACTTGATTATTGGCGACATCTGGCTTGGTCTTCGACAGCTTGAACCATGCATGAAACTGACATGATGGCGCTTTCGAAGAGTATGTCATTCTTCGTGGTAACGAGCGTATAGTCCGACCGTGACTCGCAATCTAAGAGCTCCAAAGATCCACATCTGCTCAAGTATGGTACAGGTACTATTCCGAATGCGGCTGCTTCCTGATGTTCCCTTGACATTCGCCATTTAGGGAGACACCAGCACTTTTAGAGGTGGGCCAGATCGTACAGTCAGCCGATAGCACGTTCGACCGCGTGGACCAATGCCATTGCGTGTGCAAAAGTTCTTCGCAGTGACATCGTCTCTTCATCCTCTCCTCACGACTTCTTACAATGCAGTCAATCTTTTGACCCTCTTGGCTAAGTTGTACTTTGGCTGCAATTTCAATACCTCCCCAAACAACCAGCACACATTTCCGTCAGACAAGGCAATTTCGGCGTGCGTGCTTCCCAACATGTGTCGTTCGAATGCATCTCCCCTAATAAAGCGTCAGTACTCAGCTCCAGGAAATCGCGGAACGATGTTCAGCTTACAGCTCCCCTGATCCATCTGGTTCGTAAGGCTCATCGGTCTCAAATACAGGCTCTCCGCGATAGACCCTCTGAGGATCATGTAAGAAGCTTATGGCATGAATAGCTTCATGTACCAAGGTGATTGCGAGAGACAAACAGTCGCGAAGAGCCTGAATTGTCCCGCACTCAGAGCGAAAGGCGTCGTGGCAGGCCAAGGGCTTCAGTTTCTTGGCTTCTATCTCGATCTTGCACCCAGTGACCTTCATGGATCCGGCTTCAAACTTTGGTTCGCACTGCGCGTGCAGTAGAGTGTCTCCATTGGGTTGCCGCCACGCCAGACCCTTTGTGAACTTGTAGGAAAGCTTTCCTGCCATGTTCTCGAGAATTCGGTCGATTTGACGTTTCTGGTTGTCTGGCATATATTGGTCTTTTTGGCAATTGTAGTTCAGGAAAAATCTTGTCGGCGCTTGATAGCATCTTTGTTGAGACTGCGGAGCGGCAACAGGCGGGTGCATGTGCGTCTGTGGCCTGTCTTGCTCCCTTCGTCCAAAAAGGAGTCTGTCAATGAAGTCGTAAGCGGCGGGCTTTTTGATCACCACACTGGCCATGAGAAGTGCTGGCATGATGCAACGCCTGGCTTCTGCGTTGTTGACACTTTCAAAGAAGTACAATGGGCCGAAGAGAGGATGAACATCTTCATCAGTCATGCGGTCTGACAAATGCAGAACTCGGTCGATGAGATCGCATGTAGAGGTGCATGCAACCTGCTTGATCAGATGGGCGCCATGCTTCGCTTTCTCCCTCTCTCGTTGGTCGGTGGCTTCGTCTTTGTCCTCTTCGGGTGAGTCAAATATTTCCTTCCAGTGCCCTTGCGCCTCCAAGGAGTCGACTATTGCATCTGGTGTGGCATCGGGCAAGAAGACTCCTATAGCCATAAAAGTGCCGACCAAGATCTTCAATTTCCTGCGCGCGTGATCTGAAACTTGACCCGGTGGGACGCCATGCTTTGCGCGATACTCCTCGTCTCTGCGCAGGTATTCGAGCTGTTGAGGGTCCTCGATGCGTACTCCTTGAATGATCGCCATGATGAGAATTGGCGAAGGCGAGACGGTTGTTGAGCTAACCCAGAAGATGGTGTAGACGTTGAAAAGACACGCCGCATCGTTTTTGCTCCATGAGATGTTGACGCGTGAATAAATGCATCGTTCACCTGCCTCAGCAACCCTCCCGTCCCGCAACCTTGTTAAGTGAATGTCGTTTCATGTACCAATGAGGGCCGAGCGAACAGCGCGTCTTCGCCATTGGAGATCTACATTTAGGGTCCATACTACAGGACCCGCTCAAACTACTATACGGTGGTATGCATTTTGTGTTGTGTATGGAATAAATTGTCTCGGAGGGTAGGAGTGAAATTCAGTTATAACCCTCCGCAGGTGTTTGTTTAGAAGCGAAGCACCAACAGACAAACACAAGTTCCAACACATCAACAGCTGGCATCCAAACTGCTTTATGCAGCATTAAGAAGCCGGGAATATCCGCAGTGTATGTAACGCGCAGTATGTGTCGCTTCTGCAGAGGACGAGATTGCTATATGTGTCTCTTATAAAGCTTCAAGCGTGAGACAAGGGGGCGCGAGTGGTGCACTGGATGAAGCATTTCTCAGCTATCGAAGAAGTTCCTCCAAACAGGCCATCTTGTCTCCCAGAGACACGCCCACATCTGCCCAGTCAGTACCAAACAGCTGCCTTTCCAGAGCATGGCCAAGCTCTCCTGGGTTCATCCCGTCGAATGCCTTCCCGTTCTCAAAGATAGGATCTCGAATAGATCCCAAATTCCTCTTCACAGCGACATGTATGCCAACCGCATGAGCAATCTCGTGGATCAAAATGGCCGCAAGGTCGAACCACGCCTGCAGAATGTCAACTTGTTTACCAGTCAAGTCTCCCAAAGCTGCGTACTTCTCTTCATGAACAGCGATGTGAAATCTGACGTTCAACGCCCCGTCAGCGTTTGTGGGCTTTCCAATGCAACAATTGCCACCAAGCTTTCCGTTATTGTTTTGGATTGGTAGGAACTTGTAGTCGGTGATGGCACTGATATCTGTCAGTGCACTGTGCACTTTCTCAACTTCCTGGGCGGGCAAATTTTCGCCGACGTACGCTCTCCAGAAGCGAACGACACTCAGCCCACCTGTAGTCAATGTTAAGTCTGATGTTCGTTTTCCAAACATCAACGCATGAAGAAATTCTATGGATTTGGGACTTGACAGAAGTCCACTCGCCAGCCAAAGAGCCGGCAGAATTCGAGCTGCTGAGTGACGGCCCTGCATCGTCAGAAAGTTTGAAGGGTCGAGAATCGGGAGAATTGACCCATTTTGCAGTGCCAGAAACGAGGACAGCATCAGATCGATCACCTTCTTCTCTGTCTGCATGGGCAAGAAGAAATGATGATTGTCCCACAGAACTTTGCACGACCTCGACGTCAGCACAAGCTCGGGTCTTGATTCTTCGGATTCCTTGGTTTCAGAAGCCCGGCAAGTCAGGGATGTTGTGTTGAGAATCTTCTGATACGCCATTTGAAGCGTCTAGAACTGGTGATGCTTCAGCAATGGCGGCTTGTAGTCCGGCTGAAACCGTAGTTTACACTCGAGGTCTTTGGCAGTCAGGGCGTTGTCATACTGTCGAGCGAGGTACTGCGTGAAACCAATTTTGGATGTTTTTGGAAGAAGCTGCACCGATCCAGTCGGCGGCTGATGGGGGTGTTGCATTGTCGAAGTACTGAATGAGAATCCAAGCCCGCGTTGACAGGCCAGCTGCAGAGTAAATACTCTTGGATTGACAATGCTTTGTTGAGCCGTCAAGGTGTCCGAGAAGACAACGCAGACTGGAATGTACGTTAAGATCACAAAGCCATTGTTACGAAACCTTGCAGCCGAGCCGCCCTGGGACTGTCAGCGAGCGTGTACCAAAATTTCTATCAAAATCCTTTAAACAGAGATCATCAACCGGAGAGCCGGAGCTCTGGAACATAAGGCTATGAATATTTTGAAGAGACCTTGTATCGCTAATTCCAGCTACACCGACGGCGTCCAAAATTGCATGCCCCTGCAACGCGATAACCGTTCAATGACCGAGCCAACTGCTGTTCATTCCTGATCGAGGGTATACTTGTGCAATCGCCAATGCTGTGATATTTTCTTTCCAGACAAGTTTCCAAGGTCGTAAGACACAATTCTTCTCTATGCGAGACAAAGTTTCTAGCTTTGAAGAGGACCTGATTCAGACAGCCCGAGTTGCCGAAACAGGAAACAGCGTGAAGCTTGCGAAGTTTCGCCGGTAAGTGAATGTTTGCCATCAGCTGAAACGTCTCACTAGGCGTGCAGCAAGGGCAAGACTTGCATACAGATATAAAATCGAGAAAAGACCGCAGACGTATCAAGTGTCGCACCACATCAAAAATCAGTAAGCTGACAGCTAGAATGGCAAGTTCATCGACTGTACCGCAACTGCAATACTTCATCATCAAGCGAGGTCTTTCAGAGCACGTCCCTGAGCATGAGCGGGGAGACTACATCAACAGAGTCATCATCCACAACCTCACGGCCTCAGCGACGGCGGGAATCCGTCAGCTCCTCTTCACATCTAGCACTGCTCCAATCCTTTCCCTATTCGAGCCAGTTACATTCGGAGGCCTCGAATCTATAGAAGACTACATCCGGCTCTCACCAGCGTTGGTGCTAGCATCGCGACTGCTGACGAGCAAGAGCAGCCTGCGATTCTGGCACTCTTTCATGTACGGCCCAAAGACCTTGAACGAGGCCACAGGGAAGCAAATATTCCATCGCAAGGTCTTTGAGAAAGATATGCAAAAGGACCAGGTCGAGCTCCCTGCCGAGGAAGCGGATAGAACAAGAAAAGCATTGGAAAAGATGATTTACTGGATGTGCTTGGAGATGGGCGAGCTCCCGACTCCAATTCTGGCTCGTCGTCAGCCATCGGACAACCCCCCCGATCCCAGACTGTCTGGGGCAAAGAGCAAGATAGTGATCAACAAATTGATCCTGGACAATCGTGGAGACTTCGATGAGAAGTCCGAGGCAGAGGTCTTCCAGAAGTGGTTCCAACTCGGGATCGCAATCGTGGCAGAGTTTGGGCATACGTTGCACAAAGCATTCCACGGGAACGACGTGCTGGAGATGCACTTTGAAGATCAATGGTTCGTGGACATGGGAAGAGCTTGGGCGGAGTGGGTGTTTGGAGTGAAAAATTTCGCTCGTTATGCGAAGGAAGAGGAGATCCGAGGCTTCCTAGATTGGAACTCCTGGAAGGGCGACATGTGAGGCCAAGAGACGCATAGAGCGAAAAATGAGAGCGATCGAAGGATATTTTCATGTGAACGTGCTGGCGATGAAGATGATGGACCGAAGTGAGGTTGCGAACCAAGAACTCCGTGTTGTTTTGATCGGAGTTCGGAGTTCCGGAGCGGTCTCCGCGTTCATAAGAAGTCTTCCTGCCGCCTGCTCTGATCATTACATCTTCTTTCTCTTCCTGCTTCCACTGTTTTCAAATCGACTTTCGTCGGAATTTTCATCGAGCCGGGCTAGTAGAAGCCGATGCATGCTTGCCGAGCACAAATGCCAGAATAGCACTCTTTACATGATCCGGAGTCTTGAAAGTAAGACAACTTCGCTTGAGGACAACGCCGCCAGTATACACGTTCCCGGCCCATATCAGGAGACAATATTGCTGCTGGATCACGATGTATCGGCAAATCATGTGCAAGCCATCGAAGAATCGAAAGACCGAGAGAACCTCAAAGCTCTGGGGACGTCAAGCGATCTGCAGACCTGCGGCCGTGTCCCACAACTGGGATTCTATCGAGTGGAGCTTATCACGCACACCTCGCAAGGTGATATGAGGTCTGACACTCAGGATCGGCTAATTCGAGAAGAGAAAATGCTTGTGAAGAGAGCAATGTTGCAGCTTTTACCACCTCATAGTGGGAATGCGAGGAAAAATCAGCGACGGCGAGGAGTCGAGCTTCCAGAACTGGCCGAATGCGACCTTATCTATTCGGCCAAGCAGGGATCTTGCAGCCCGCTACGTGCGATATGACTTGCTGTCTGTCGTTGTAGCTCCTCTTCCCAGCCGATCAAGGGTCTGGACCTCGTTCTTCATTGGATGATATTTCGCCTCAATCTATCGGCGAGAAAGGCCGCAGAGAGTAGGTAAATGCTGCACTTGTACTATTAGAAAGACAATGCCTGTCTCTTTGCCCCTCTTGGAGTTTCGGCAGCATTTTCCTCTTCGAAGATTCGTTGATTAGACACAGACATGGCAGAATACGCAGATGGTGGCTTCTGTGATCCAGCATGGCCGCCGGGAACGGTCAAGCTCGCGCAGTTGCTGGGCTCAGACAAGAAAGACGCAGAGATCATTCTACAGCCGCGACCAACCGATAATCCCAATGATCCTCTGGCAAGTCTGCACGATTTTGCATTTGAACCAATACTGACAAGATCGCAAAGAACTGGCCAAAGCCACAAAAGATCCTCAACTTCTTCCTCGCATCATTCTACGCCATGATGGTATACGCCTTCGTAAACGCAACTTCACCGACATGGGGGCCGATGGGCGATGAGCTTCACTTCAGCTCAGAGACACTGACGAACACCTATGCGATTGGCTGTGCAACGCTCGCGCTTGGAGCACCGATGCTCATTCCATTCGCTCTGAAGTTCGGATCAAGAGCAGTGTACGTCCTAAGCAGTGCAGCGCAATTCGCAATATCGATTTGCGCGGCAAGGACAATGACGGCTGGAGACTGGTGGGGAGTCAACGCTTTACAGTGCTGGCTGGGAGCTTTGGCGGAGGTGCTGATTCAAATGACAATCGCCGATGTGTACTTTGTGCATCAGCGTGGAAGGATGAACGCTATCTATGTCTGGGTCGCTAATGTGGGCTCTAATCTTGCCGTAGTAGCTGCTGGCTTCATCACCACCGGAATGGGCTGGCGATGGGTCTGGTGGTGGTGCGCCATCTTCTTCGGCGTCCAGCTTCTCATGTTTGTCTTCGGGTTTGAAGAGACCAAGTTCACTCACGTTGAAACACTCCAAGGCCGACAAGGAAGTATTACCATTGCACCAGATGTTTCCGGTCCCATTCACGGCGACTACAGCAAGACCTCGGAGAAGAAGCCCTCGCTGTCCCCGAACGGTGATGAGCCTGACTCTCCACTGGAACGCAGCATGAGTGTCGTCCACATCAACACGAATATCCCTAGAAAGACATACTGGCAGAAACTTGCCTTGACGACAACCTCACCTGGCAGCTGGCCGAGTTTCTTCAGACATTCCTGGCAGCCATTCTTGGTCCTTGGATCGATTCCTGGAGTCCTCTTCTGCTCCCTTGTCTACGCAATTTTAGGTGCATGGTCAACAGTCATGACTACTGTACTCAGCACGTACATGCTGGAAGCGCCGTACAACTTCAATGCAGATCAGATCGGTCTGATGTCTTTAGCGCCTTGTGAGTGTCCAGCCCCTCTGATTCGAGACCAGATACTGATGAATTTTCACAGTCATCGGCAACACACTGGGCACCCTTATTGCTGGTCCCCTGTCCGACGCCATCGCAATTCGTCTTTCCAAGCGCAAAAACGGTATCTACGAACCAGAATATCGATTCTGGACATTTCTGCCTTTCGTGCCCTTCCAGCTCGCTGGCGCTTGGTGGTTTGGCTATGCCTTAAACAACGGGTGGAGCTGGGTTCAAATAGCGCTGGCTTATGGCGTTTGCAACTTTGGAACTGCGCCTCTGCAGAGCATGGCCTTGACCTACATGCTGGACGCCTACAATGGTAAGTAGACAGAGGAGTTGACTCAAGTAAAGTTTTGATGGACCTGACTTTGGCAGAAATCATCGGTGATGCTTTGACGGCCTTGACGTTCGTCCGCAACACGTTTAGCACTACCTTTGTCTTTGCGGTAAGTTTTCCACAATGGAGTCACTGTCGTATGACTAAGACCTCAACGCAGGTGCCCGCTTGGATCGACGGCGTTGGCATGGCTAACGTATTCAATACCATCGGTGCCATTGGAACTGTCATTCTGTCCTTTGCAGCATTCTTCGTCTGGAAAGGTAAAGACATGAGAATCAAGACTGCAAGAGTCTACGGCTATTACGCCAAACGACAGTTTGAAGCACGTCCAATGTAACGAGCGGCCCGATTGCATTCATTGAACAACGTAGTTGCACAATAATTACATGCCCAAACCAAGGATTGCGCTAGCTAAAGTCAGCTCTAACAAAGAATCCCTGCTGTCTTCCTTGGCTGCGAAGCTCAGCTCACCACCTCAGCTGACTTCACTTGTCCATTGCAGTGCGCTACAACGGACTTCCACAACGCCAAGTCGCACGGCAGCATCGATTGAAAGTCAAACAAAGAAAACTTCCCAGCGGTGACTGCTGATTTGCGAGACTGAGTTGAAAGGCATCGTAAATCTGTTTCATCACAAGTCACCATGGGCCTCGACATCCTCATCATCGGCTCCGGCATCGACGACCGAAACCTGGACATGGCGATGATGACACATCTCTGGGTTCGAGACTTCAAGAACAAAGAGATTGTGACTCGGGACTTTGATACGAGGAAGGGATTTGGAGCTCCGAGTGTGCTTACTAGGCGGAGTCTGTTGCAGAAGGAGCTTCACCGGCTGGCTACGAGTGTGGAGTTGGAGGGTGAGCCGGCGAAGATAGTTGAGAATGTCAAAGTTCAGAAAGTAGATGCCAACTCAGGCATGGTGCATACATCCAACGGCAGAACTTTCACTGGAGACCTTGTCATCGGTGCAGACGGAATCAACTCAGTCGTGCGAAGCGCGGTCATATCATCAAATGGCCAAGGGAGCAAAGAGGATGCTGCTACAACGCATGACTTGCTGGCATACATGGCTCAGATCCCAATATCCGCAGTGGAGAAACATTCGGACCTCGAGTTCTTGACCAATCCATCGGTTGCAGCGGGACTGGTCAGCTGGTCAACAGCGAAGGGACGGACGGATAAGCGACGGATTCTGGCGTACCATGTCAACCCGCGAGAGATCCAGATCTTGGGGTATGCTTCCGAGGAGGAGTTTGCTCCCAAATTCGACGAGCAAAAGACGACTATCATCAAAGGAGTTCCCGCTTCGAGAGTAAAAGCCGCGTTTCCTGAGTTCGCACCGTCTGTGATGGAGCTGTTCGACCACCACAACGCTGCTCCCGGAACAGTGGATGTCTGGCGAATCAGAGACATTGATCCTCTCGAGAAGTGGCACCAAGGCCGGACTTTGCTGATCGGGGACTCCGCACACGCCGTAACGCCGCACGCAGGACAAGGTGCCAATCTCGCATTCGAAGACGCAGAAGCATTAAGCTTTGTCCTTCGAGACGCCAACTCCGCTGAAGATGTCCAAGCCGCCATCTCTGAGTTCTTGAAAATCAGAAAGCCACGGGCACAATACATCGCCCAATCGTCAAGACACATGGGAGCTTTGCTATCTCCCGACGAAGCAAAGCGACTCGGCCAGTTCGATCAGGCGGAGTTCAGAAAAAGGACGTATGGGTATACCGGTGCCGAAGCTGCGTTAAATGATTTCTATGCGCAAACGGCTGAGTAGAAATCTCAATGCGGCACGCTCAAAAGCTCATCCATCATGCCCTCCACCCTTCCCATGAAGATCGAAATATGGCCCTCGCCATCCTCCAGGTGCTTCGTCAGAAACTTGCTTGGGATGCGCTTCGCCAACCACTGTCCATGACCATACGGAACCATCTTGTCCTCACTTCCCTCATACAAGAAGACGGGACACTTGATCTCTGAAAGCTCAAAGCCCCAGTGCTTCATCATGGCGAGATCGTCATCGACCCAGCCGTCGACGCCGTTCTTGAGTCCAACATGAATGGTCTCAACAAGCATGGGGCCGAAGTCGTCGCTATCGGTATGAGCCGTCTTGTCAACATCTGGCAGGAGAGAAGACATCGCCTGCACAATCCCCTGGACATCAGCTTTAAGCATCTCCTCCCTCTGAGCCATACAGAATTTTCGCAACGCCTCTTCGCCTTCCATGGTGGCCTTGAACTCCTCAACGTCTAAATATCAATGAGTCAGCATCATCTCCACTACGTCTTGAACACGCACAACAGCAGACTTACTATCCTCCCCCTGGCCCTCCAACCAATCCAATCCCTCCGCATCATGCGGTGCAACAGCAGCAATAACAACCGCCCCAAGACACCCCTCCAGTCTCGCCGCACATGCCAAAGCCGGAGCGCCGCCACCACTCCACCCACCTACAAAACACTTCTCAAATCCCAAATGCCCCAGCAAAGCCTTCACGTCCTGGACTTCGTCGACGATACTCCGTCCCTCGTGCCTGGAAGAATCGCCATATCCTGAGCGGGAGAAGGTGATCAGTTTCAGGTTTTTCGTATTGCAGGCGCGGATGAGAGCTGGGATGGCTGGGTAGCCGGACGGCGTGCCATGCAGCCAGATGAGAGGGAAGCCGGTTGGGGAGCCGGTGGTGGAGAATTGCATGTGTCGGCCTGAGGGGAGGGTGAGAGAGGACGGTGCCATTTTCGGAGACGATCGCAAAGGATGTGAGGTTGTTGTTTTGGGAAAGCTTGACGGAAGCTTGAAGCAGATGTGGTATACTTGGCACTGGAAAGTGGGAGGGAGATTGAAGTGACGAAAAGATGCAAGAAGTGTCCTGGCTGACGAAAGTGGACCTCACCCTTCGGAGAAGATAGCTCCGAAGCTCACCGTGTCGACGAGCTGCCTAATTGGGCGTAGTCAGATATCAACTTACCTAAACACAGAGGCACATTTGGGCATTCCTGACGAGCTCCTGCTTCGATGTTCATTTACTTGTCTCAATTTACTTACAGCTTCCAGCCTCTCCTCTTCGCCAGCAACGTCTCCTGCCTAACCGCCAAATCCGCAATAATCTCCTCGGAGCCACCACCCACAACCATCATCCTCAAATCCCGACTCATCTGCTCGACAGGCGCTCCAGGTCCTCCCTTCTGATAACCCGCACCACCGAGCACCTGCTGCGCCTCACGATTCGCCGACTCTTGAATTCTCCCACCTTGCACCTTCGCCAAAGCAATCCGACCTGCGACATCAGGATCTTGCCAGCCCATGGGTGATTTCTGAACAGCGTATGCGATCTGCTCGAGGAATGCCCAGTGACTTTCGATATATCTCGCCATGGTGGCGAACTTGTGCGCGATGATCTGGTTGGCGATCAAGGGCTTGCCGAAAGTCTCGCGCTTGTTGGCGTAGTCGAATGCAATGGCCAAGCATGTTCGTGCTTTGCGGTTGCAGCCTACCGCCATGATGTACCGTTCGCGGTTGAAGTTTACCATGATGACTTTGAATCCCTCGTTCTCTCTTCCAAGGAGATTCTCCACTGGCACCTTGACATCGTCCAGCTCGATCATTGAAGCGCCACCAGCTTTCTGACCACTGTTCGGGATGCGGCGCATGGAGAAGCCCTTGGAGTTGGTTGGGATGACAAGCACTGAAATGCCCGACATGCCTGGACCTCCTGTTCGCACGGCGGTCGTCATGTGCGTCGCCCAAGGAGCACCCGTGATCCACTTCTTATATCCATTTACGATGTAAAACTTCCCATCAGCAGTCTTCTCAGCCGTCGTCTGGATATTCGCTACGTCCGAGCCACCAGTAGGCTCAGTGATGCCCAGACAGAAGCTGGTCTCCCATGTGAAGAGACCGGGTAGCCACTTGCGCTTCTGCTCGTCCGTTCCGTGATGGATGACAGGCGGGATACCAATGACCGATCCGCCACCGAGACTTGAGGTCACGCCGCCTTCAACGCGAGAAGTCTCATCAGTCTGAACCAGGAGATGAAACACATCGAGCTCATTGACGGGAATGCCAGCAGGATGAGGGACATCTTTCGGCCGGTATTGGAGTGGAACGTCGTTGAAAGCGAAGCCAGATTTCGCCCACTTCAGTTGAGCTTCTTTGGGTGCTCCGCCGTTCTCCTCCCATTCCAGCGACTCAGGTAGGATGTTCTTGTTTACGTACTCTCTTAGTTCGTTTCGGATTCTCTTGTGCGAGTCGTTGTAGTGCGGCGATGGAATGCCATGAGACCATGCCGGCTCACTCCATGGAGCTGGATTTCCAAATGTCTCTTTCGCTTTGGATGGCATTATGGTTGATGTTCAGCGGAACGATTCAAGAGCTCGTCGGTGCTTCGCACAATGGGAGAGAAGGAGAAACGAGATTCAGGAAAAAAGATGAAGACGTAGTCAATCGCTTCCAGATCTCATGATGCGGACGCCTCCAACTGTAATTGCGATGATTCGTTACGGAAGCCGTGCATCCGATATATTGTGCTTGCTACAGTCGATGAACGAGGCGGAGTTGAGGATAGCCGAGAGGAAGGTAAGACCAGCTTACGGGACCGAGGCAACCAATCCTGGTTTAAAGAATCGCCGAGGAATTGCCGACCATATCCTGACAGCACTTTCTTGACTCGCCACCCAACATCACAAACATTCAACATCAATAATATATCCAGCCAGCACTCGCTATATCGCCTACTCTGTCTCATATATGAATGAAACAGCAGTTGCTTCGGTTCGACCTATTCCTCAAACTCCCCAAGTCGAATTTGCCACTTGATGCTGTATCTATCATCAGAGAGAACTCGGCATTGCTGAAATGACAGATTGAAATGATTTAAACATAAGGCTCTGTACTTTGGTCCGCTTTCGAGTCTTCATTTCGAGAACGAGGGCAAGGTGTAACTACTTCAACTGCAAAGCCTCCCCAATTCTCCCAACAGCCTCCATCAACTCACTCTCCATCCTCCTCTTCGCCAAAACCTGCAACGCAACCGGCGCACCCACGAAATCCGCCCTCTTCCACTCCTCCTTCGCATTCCGATCCCATTCTCCTCTCGGCGACACATCCTCATACTCCGCCTTAGAATAAGCGCCCTTCTCCTCCACCTTAAACGGCGTCGGAACCACAAGACCCGGATAATCCAATAAATTCCACAAATGTGTCTGACTAACATTGTACTCCAACAACCCCGTATCATGTGCACACGCAGGACTCATGGGCGCGATGACGATATCCGGGTCGCCCTGTTCGATCCAAGATTTCAAGAATTCGGAGCAGTAGGTGTCCTTTCTATATCTGTTCAGCGCGATTACAGAGGCGGGCTGTTCTTTGCCTCGAGTGGCAACTTCGGGGTTGCAGGAGGCGTAGACCATGGCGAGGATTTTGTTCAGGATGGGAGGGGTGGGTTGGCCGGAGGATTCAAGAATGCCATCGATGGCGGTCCAGCCGTCTGGGACGAGGACGGAGCAATACAGATCGTGAGCACGCTTGGGCTCGAAGAACTCGAATGGAGTTGTTGAGAAGCCAGCTTGCTCAAGTTGTTTCTGCGCCCAATCAATAGCCTTCGCGGCAGGAGGCTGCGGCTGAACAAGGCCATAGTCCTTCAAAATCCCGATCTTCAACGGCTTCTGTTCGCCCTTTGCCCCAAGGCCAGAGTAAAGAACACGCAAACACTCCGGATCCCTCAACCACGGCTTCGAACCCCTAACGACGCGGTTCACGTAATCCACATCCTTCAAGCTCCTCGCCATAGGCCCAATAATCCCATGCAGCTGCAATCCCGGCGCGAAAGGCCCCGCAACCAACCCCTCAGTCGGCCAAAAGCCATGACTCCCCTTCAACCCATAAAGACCAGAATACGCAGCCGGAATACGGATACTCCCTCCAATATCCGTGCCTATTCCCAGCACACTCCCCTTCATCGCGATGAGCGCCCCTTCACCACCCGAAGAGCCACCCGGCGCGAGATCGATGTTGTGAGGGTTAAAAGTCCGCCCGAGGGCGCTCATACTCTCCATCGAGAAGACAGCCGTAGGCTGGTGCGTCTTAACATAGAAAACCGCTCCAGCGTCGCGAAGAATTTGAACGAGATGGCAGTCTTGCTCGTCGATGTGGCGGGTCGCCATGAGACCCAGAGAGCCGAGTTGGTCTTTGACCGGGACCATTTCTTTGATCGAGATAGGGACTCCGTGTAGAGGGCCGACGACTTTGCCGGTGCTTTGGAGATGTTGGTCGAGCTTTTCGGCTTGCGCGATCGCTTCGGACATGTACAGCTCCGTGAGGCAGAAAGTGAGTTGGTGGGCGATGCAAGCTCTGCGTGCGAAAGCTTTGGTGACGGCGACGGAAGTGAGTTTCTTGGAAGCGATGGCTTGGACGAGGTCGGTAAGTGAGTAGTTCTCTGTGATGTCCAATTCGTCTGGAGTTAAGAGGCCGCATTCTGCTGGTATGCCGGTGACGTCTCGAGGAGGGTTGTCGATATACTTGGCTGGCAGAAGAAGCTCTTGCGGGATTTTGTCGAGGACATCTTGTACGAGTTTCTGCCGGTTCGCTTCGAAGTCTGCGTCTCCTTTTGCGATAGGCTTGCGTTCGATAAAGCGTGCCATTCTATGCCTGAGCTGTGTGTGTTTAAACTGATTCGAAACAGTTGAAGAGAGGAGGAGTGAGGTTGTTTATAATAGCTCTTGCGTTAGCTCCGCTGCTGTAGTGGATCCTCTGATCCTACAGCTCTCCGCTCTAGTTCTACTGCCGACGCCATTGCAGCACAGCGCTTACACAGCACAGCAGTAACAAATCCGCCAACGGCCGTAGCTAGAACTGCGGAATCGGGGAAGTCCGAGAAATGAACTGGAGAATTGAATTGGCATTTGTAGCACACATGGCAGTTTTCGGCTCAACGCTCGCGGCAAGATTGGAAGCCCGCTATCCGTGAGCAATAGGATCAGCTAGCGCAAAAGGATCATCCATTTCTCGTTCTACATACCACTTTCAGCGCGTCATCAAAAATCCATCCCTCAGCTCACCTTTCTTCAATTTCAGCCGCTCGTTCACGCGCGCTGTCCTCGCCTAAGAACTCGCCAACACAACCTCCCCACAATTCCCATCGCTGACCTCGAACCCCACATTCGTGCCCGTCTGAGTCGTAAAGCTGCCCACATCGGTACTGCCACTGCACGTAGCACCAATGAGCGGGAAGAAGTAGCACGTGCCAGAAGCAGGGTGGAAAGTGGAGCCGCCGCAGTTGCCGTTCACGACGCATTGGACGCAGCAGTCGTATGCTGAAGTCGTGGAGTTGCCGAAGGAGAAGCCGTTGTCGGGGTCTTCGGTGGCGATGGTGTTGATGCGGTTGCCGTCGACGGAGGATGCGATGTTGTTGGAGGCGCAGGCGGCGTAGTAGGTAGGCTGCGGGGCGAGGATGGTGGTTGTGGAAGTTAAGATTGAGGTGGTTGTTGATGAAGCAGTCGATGTCGATGTGATAGTGGTAGTAGTGCTAATAGTAGTCGTTGTAGAGGCTGCAACTGGAGTGATGGTCGTAGTCGTTTTGGAAGTGGAGGTGGAGTACTGCAATGAATTAGCTTGAGCTTCGAGGACGTGAATTGAGCAAATCTTACGACGGTGGTAGTGGGACGAGGAGCAATAACAGTCTTCGTAGACTTCGCAGTCGTTGGCACAATCTTGGTCGTAACGACCAGCACTTGCTTGTAACATGTCACCGAGCCTCTGTACTGCGGCGGGTTGTAGCTAAGGCTGCCATCGGGGTTGCAAGTGATCTTCGGACCTTTGCCGCTCTGCTTCTTGAAGCCAAACCGGGCGTCAGCTTCAGCCTCAGCATCCGGCTCGGCACCCCGGACAACATTGCCACGCTTGACTTTCTTGGAAGCGGCGTGGCCTGAAGCAGCCAGAGCGGTCCAAATTGGAGTGAAGCCAGCAGATGCTGCAACGGTGGTGGTGTCAAGAGTGCTCGTCGTCGTCACGGTGCTTGTAGACAAGATGGTGGAAATGAGAGTCGTTGCCACCGTGCTGGTCTGGCTGATCGTGGTAGTCTCAGAGAAGGTGTCTGTAGACTGTGGAAGCGTCTTAGTGGAAGTCGAGGTGATGGTAGTCTTCTTGAACAAAGTGGATTGGCCAGGCGTGAACGTGACCGTGGGGGTGATAACGGGCCGCAGCGTTTTGGTGAACGTTTGGGTGAACGCTTTCGTTGTTGTTCCACCTTGCCCCTGCCAAGTGTTCAAAGCAGTACGACATTTCTGCTGTGAGTAGGTGCTGACGATGTCTGCCGTCGCCGAGGCTGCCAAGATGGCAAGTGAAAACAAGGAGAGATACATGTTGCGTGAGGAACAGGCGAAGGAATCAGCTTGCACTCTTGTGTTGCTTGTTCCTGGATGTTGGGAGACGGTCCAGCTCATATACTACCAGGCTCTCGTTTGCTTCTACTCGAGTAAAAGCCTCGACTACCTCGCGCCCGGCTGGGCGAGGACACCGTACAGGTCAGCTTCGGTTCGGAAACGCCTCATCCATTGCGAAGCGGTGCCAACGCGGCATCGTTCTGCTAAAATAGCACCTCTGCGTGTCATGCTTCAGATCTCAGGTGGAGAACATCCGGGAGGAGTACAGGTAAATCGCCGAGTCGTCTTCGCACGAGAATGCGTGAACATGGATGATTCTGCATGTCTGCATTAGTCGCCTTGTTGTAGGTTAAGAATATACAAGATTGCATGCATCGGAAGCATGAGTGCAAGCGCAGGAACCGATCCACGGCCCGTTGCATCAGAAGCGCGAGAGTTGTCGAATGAGAAAGGATAGATACTGACCAGGCAAATGCTGATGCCAATTCTCCAATAAGTCCCTTTCGGAGAGGCAAAAGGGCCGCAGACAGAAGACATCCATAAGCAACGCCGATTGCTTTGCCAACGAAGCCAATATCCATTAAGACGCACGCCCGGGCCGAACTGAAGTCCATGACGGGTCTCCAACGCGTAAGAAGACGCCACATTGCGTCTAGCTGGTTTCGATGGTCACAGGCCAAGAATGGAATGTTACACAGCATCGAGCTGCCGGAATTTTGGAAGCCGTCAGCGTCCAGAACCGTAACATTCGTTGCAGAAGCGAGCGTGTGTTAGGGAACACGAGAACACGCGATGTGGTAGCGATGCTGACGTTCAATACCGTCTGTGATCCTACGCCGTCAAGAAGCATCTGGCCCTCCAGATCAAGTCGCGCTGGAGAATCGGCTTCGTCGCATCTCGTATTCCGCTAGGCAGTGTGCGTATCTAGTGCTGACGTCCAAGTCGCAGATGGCTTCGAACGATCTAGGGTTTCTTGTAATATGTAGGCCCTGGGTGTATCCTCTGCTCCAGAAAGTCCGTTGAAAAGTTGGAATGGTTTCAGTAATGGTTGTCAATAATGATAGGTGGCTGCAAGTTGCTGGGAAAGCAATGCTGGATATCGTCAGCTGAACACATATCGGATTGAGACGCACAGAAGCGCAGAATTCCAGCGAGAAGATCAACGAGGAACGCGGAAATCCGATGCGAGAGAACTCGAGGAGCGACGAATGACCGCGGAGCCTCAATGGTCGTTGAGGAAGTTTGCACCTTTTCATTGACGCTCGTGGTCCATGGCGCGAATGGACCATCCACGGTGGATAATTATGTACAGGAGGCTAGAAGCTTGTGGCTAGCCTTGGGAGCAGCCCTGAGGGGCGTTCAAGAAGGGTGCCTCTTTCAATTGGCTGCATGATGGTTGGCCAGAATGTGGCCTTGTCGTGTTCGCTGATCTCGACGGGCCGGGCGCCTTTGTCTGCATCAACGCAATGGAAGCAATCCAGCAGCCGAGCAAATGTATCATGAAGATTGCTCAATACTCTGCGCAAACCATGCATTGTTCAACCCAGACGTCTCGGCTTCTTGCTCCTGGGTCCACCCTGTTTAAGTCTTGTCGCGTCCACCACGCTTGTGATCTTGTGTCTCAAATTCCTTCCCTCCGAGCCCAGCAACGCCTTTGTGCACGCCTCTCTTCCGGCACCGAATCCTCTCAGCACCACTTCCAATCTCTGGATGTCCCTCAATATACCCTTCTCTTGAATCTGCTTCAGCGTGAAAGCAGCCAGCTGGTATGCCGCGTCATAGCTCCCTCGACCAGCCTTCTTGAAACCAATGTTTCCCGCGCTCAACGATATCAGCGTGTCAATCTGCTTTCTCTTCTCCGTCGCGCTGGCCGTGGTCCCGCTGATACCCGATGAGACAGTGTCCAACGCTGATCGCTGAGGTTGCACCAGGGTGATGTGCGTGTTGTGCTTGGTCGAGTAGATGTGAAGGCGGTGCGGCTTGTCCATCTCCGCGGACTCGTTGAGATTGTTGAGCATGGAATTGGAGAGCAGAGTGTCATTGTCGACGTCGAGAAGCTCCGAGATGGACATGCCGTCGGGGTTTGCAGCTGACGATGGGCTGACGCGTCTCCGACGGCCTGCCTCTGTCGAGGTGTTGCCGTAGTTCTTGAGGAAGTCGTCATTATCGGCCTTGTGAGAAGGGGTGCTGCTGAATGCCCGGCGCGAGACGGCGGGGAGGAGGCGCTGGCGACACGATTGGCAGAGAGAGGAGGCGAAGGGGCGGAGAGACCTCGCTGTCGCCATTTTGTGTGGTCGCGAGGCGTAGCGGAATTGATGGTATAGCGTTAGATGGAGGTGTAGTTGGGTGTAGTTTAGCAGTGGAGGAGGAGGGAGAGTTGTGCGGACAAAGCCGGAGGTGCTCGGACTCGGGAGGGCAGAAAGCTTGTCGAGGATTCAATTGCTTTCTACAGATCATCCGAGAATGAGAGAACTTGCCCGGCTGGCGCTTCTTCATCACTCACCACCACCACTCACTTTTCCGCCACTCTTCCCTCCTACACCTCCTTCCATACCACCACCACCGAAGCGGCGACTGCATCGCGGAGCATGAGCACATCGTTGGCGCGCACGCTGCCATCGCGAGCAGGAGGCGTGCCTCGAAATCTTGCCTCTTCGACCGCTACATTCTCACAATATGGCCGCACGGCGGCGTACAGGCGGATAGCATCACAGTTGCGAGAGTACAGCGAAGCCTCAATACGGCAGCGACGAGATGCATTACATGCGCCTTCCGCAATATCACCACCCTTCGCCTTGCGATCGCACTTCCTCCCACCTTCCATCACAGCATCCTCGCAAACAGGATCGGTGCGGCATGTGAGCTTCAAGGAGATGCGCGAGCAGCGCGCGAGAGAGGCAGCAGCGGCGAACAAGGGCGGACAGAAGGCAGAACCCAAGACAGAGCCGGCGAAGGAACAGGCAAAGGAGCCCGAGCCGGAGCGATCAGCCGCTGACGACGCGTTTGCGCAATTCAAGGCTGAGAGCGAATCTGCTTTCAAGAAGGCCCAGCAAGAGAGCGAGCGCGCAGAGCAGGAGGAGCAGAAGAGGAAGGAGCAAGAAGGTGAGAGCGCCGAGGGTGAAGGAGAGGGCGAGGGAGAGCAGAAGCAGAAAAAGAAGAAGGACGAGGCTGCTCCACCTCCTCACGGCGAGAAGACTCCTTGGCAGGTCTTTACCGAGACACTTCAGAGCGAGTTCAAGGCCAGCAAGGAGTGGAACGAGAGCACGAAGGAGCTAAGTGGAAGCATCCACGATTTCACACAAAACCCGAACGTTCAGCGAGCGAGGAGCGCGTACACGCGAGCGGCCGAGGCTGCCAGCACGACCACCGGCAAAGTTGTCTTGGGCACAGCAGGCGCCATTGGCAAGGGCGCTGCCTGGACTTGGGACACGCCTGTAGCCAAGGTCATCAGAAAGGGAGCTGCTGCAGTAGGGTCGGGAGTCGAGCAGGCGACGCGACCGCTGCGAGAAACCAAGGCATACAAGGACGTGAAGGACACGATCGACGACGGCGCGTCGCAGCGATATGGCGGATGGGTGGAGAAGGAAGAGCGAAGAAAGAAGCGTTCAGAGCGCGACCTGAAGCAAGGCTACAAGGCACCGGAAGTTCACGAGGAGGATCCCAACGCTGGCACCAACGTCACAATCCACAAGGACTCGGCCTGGAAAGAGAGCTGGAAGAACTTCCGCGAGAACAACCCAGCTATGCAACGTCTGTTCAGCTTTGGAGACACCTACCGTCAATCAGAGAACCCACTCATTCAGACAGCGCGCAGCGTGAGCGATCGTATTGCCGGCTTCTTTGCTGAGAATGAGACTGCCATGGTCATTAAGAAGTTCCGCGAGATGGATCCATCTTTCCAAGTGGAGCCCTTCTTGAACGAGATGCGCTCATACATTCTTCCTGAGGTCCTCGAGGCATACGTTAAGGGCGATGTCGAGGTACTCAAGGTTTGGCTGTCCGCCGCGCAATTCCAGGTCTACCACGCGTTGATGCAGCAATACACCACGGCTGGTCTCAAGTCAGACGGCAAGATCTTGGACATTCGAAACGTTGACATCCTGTCTGCGAGGATGCTGGATCCGGGTGAGATCCCCGTCTTCGTGCTCATGGCCAGGACGCAGGAAGTGCATGTCTACCGCAACGCGAAATCAGGCGAATTGGCAGCTGGCATGGAGGACAAGGTGCAGCAGGTGACCTACGCGATTGGTGTGACCAGACTTCCAGAGGAAGTCAGCAACCCGGAGACCAGAGGATGGAGATTGATCGAGCTGCAGAAGAGCGCGCGTGACTACGTCTGAGCTCAGCAGTGTCAAGGCATCTCTCTCATTCTTCTTCACACTCGGCGGAACACGGAGGCAGCAGTGCTGGATTTGGCAGGGGAACATCTCCCACTCATCCGGAAGCCTTTTCTCAGCAAATATGACCTCCACCATTCACGGCTTCTGTGCATCAAGGGCGGCGTTCTCTTCATGCGGCAGGGATTTTAGCCACCAAAAGCACGCAGGAGCTGTATCATACCCACTTCTTTCTGAACTGTACAAAATGCATAAGCGAGCATTGGGCCGCTGCGTTTCAAGTGTAAAATGATGCGGCGACGACGAGGACCTCTTTTGGATGGTCCATTCGACTCCACTCCTGTAGTTAATAGCATGATGAAAGAGAGACTTTTTAGCGACGGGCGAGTGCAAGTGTAGATTGAAGAGACGTGCATTTGTACAATGATTAGAGTCTTCTCGTGTTCAATGCCTTTCATAACAGCTGCGACTTGGAGCTTCTGACAATCCCTGAACATGTAGTTTCACATGCCTACCAGAGGGGGCTCCAGTGAGATTCTGTTGTCTTTTACACAGCTGGACCGATGAAGAGTGCGCTATCCCAAGATTGGCAGGCAATACACGTGGCGTAATATCCCGAGTGACGTCGCCTCATCAACACCCAACATTCATCGCCACAACTCCAACCACTATCACAAAACCATACATTTCATGTCTAAACTGCAAAGCTGAGAAAGCACTTTTGCTTCCTGCGCGAGATGCCGCAGCAGACTCCTTACCATGACGACGACTTCGAACTAACGCCGCTCGAAGAAGAACTCCGGCATCCCGACGAATACCTCGACGATCCGGACGAACCCTTACCTGCCCCAGCCAACCACCAAACTCCATTTACTCCACCTAGACGTAGACCTTGGACGATTTACCAAAGAATGGAATCTCTACGGCCGAAATGGCTGCAGCCCTCGCCTTCCTGGACCAAGTCACTGCTGGATAAATTCCTTGTCCTAATACGTCCGCGGTTTACGATTGGATATGTCCTCTGCAGTATTGTCTTTCTCTACTTCGTGTACTGCACTTTCAACTCGTCGCCGCTGTTTGCGTCCAAGCTGCCGAAGTATACCGGTCCGTACGATGTCGGCGCGATCGATATCGAAGTTCCCGTTCGGGAGCCCTGGAAAGTCGGAGATGCGATTTTCAAGGCGGATGGGAAGGATGTGTTTCAGCTGGATACGGTGCTTTTCACGCTGTACTACCCTGCTGCGAAAGGAGTGAGAAGCACAAAGCCGAAGCACAAGTGGTTTCCGAAGCCGATTGGGATTATTGCGGAGGGGTACGCGAAAGCGGCGCGGTTTAATAACTTCTTCTCGAGAGGGCTGTTTACAACGGTGCTGTGGGGTTTAGCGGGGAGTATTGAGATTCCGGCCAAGGTGGATGTTCCGTTGATGCAGGATAAGAAGCTGGAGGAGATGCCGGTGGTTGTCTTGTCGCATGGGGATGTTAGTGCGCGGACGGATTATACCGCTTTCTCTGGGGAGCTCGCCAGCCGTGGCGTTGTTGTCGCAACGATGGAGCATCGGGATGGCAGCTGCCCTGGGTCGGTTGTGCATTTGTCCGAGGGGAAGAAGAAGAATGTTTTGTTGTTCAGAGCGGATGAGCTGGAGCCGAAGGACGGAGAAAAGGAGGTTTCTAACGACGATTGGAGATTTCAGAAGCTGGCTTTCCGGGATGCAGAAATTCAGGAGGCGATTTCAGTGCTGCAATCCATCAATGGCGGCAATGGGCAGGAAGCTTATGAGAAAAACTATCGCAACGAAGGGCACGATCTTTCGAGCTTCGAGGGCCGTATGAACTTCTCACAAGTCGTCATCGCCGGACACTCCTTCGGCGCAACCGGCGCGCTGCAAGCTCTCAAATCCGCCAACAAAACAAGTTCAGCTTCAGACTCCTTCGCCAACCCTGCGATCGGCGGCCTCATCCTCGACCCAGGCAAATCCTCCGGCCGCCTAAATACCGACATCTCGGTCCCCTTGCTAATAATCCACTCCGACTCCTGGTCCAAAGCACACACCCTCTTCTACGGCCGCCCGCACTTCGACACGGTCAAAGACATCGCCGCAGACGTTCTCTCCCGCGTCGGCGCCAGCTGGTTCATGACCTCGCTCAAAACTTCACACCCGAGCATCACGGACGCGCCCCTGATCGAGCCGCTGCTGCTGAGCTGGACGACTGGAGCGACCATCGACGTGAAAGAGGGGTTAAGGGAGTATGTAAGGGTCAGTATGGAGTTTTTGGAATTTTTGAGGACCGGGAAGAGGGAGGGCGTGCTGGATGTCGGAGTTACGCATCAGGAGTATGGGAATGATACGAGGTCTGATGAGCAGAAGGAGAAGATGGAGATGGGCATTACGAAGTATTGGGAGGTTCATGTGGCGCCTCCTGCGGATTTGGAGAGTGAGAAAGATAGATGATCAAGCATGAGAATGCTTGTCATTTCGTATCAAGTCACCGCATCCAAGCAGTGAGTGCAATTCATCATCTAATCGGCACAATCGTTCTCGTACAACCTCGTATGCATCTCCTGACGCCCCTGTCACGCACAGCCTTTCCCAGCCACCCCTAAAACTCCCAATCAGGGAGCAAATACCAGTCATGCGTATCCGTCCCCACTCCGTGGCTACAAATGTCCACAGGATCATTCCTAATCATGTCCCTCTCCATGTCGGCAGACAGCACCTCCTCCATGGTATACCAAACCGCCAGCGTCTCGTCACATCTATTCACCCTCGCAACAGGCACTCGGACTCCGCCGTGCTCAATCAAGGCCCCTCCTCCGATTGCGATGCTCTCGCTGATGAGTTGGATCTCCCGCAACACCGCGCGTGTCTCGCAGAAATTCTTGTACCGGGCAAACCATCTCGACAGCCATTTCCAAGGCTGCGCGCTGTCCCACGTTGCCACGAGCTGGGTCGAATACTGCAGGTGTCGGGAGAAGGTGATCGAGGAGACGGGGTACTGCCAGGAGAGCGAGGAGAGCCAGTTCAGCAAGTCGTGGGTCCGAGAGACGAGGAAGTGCGATGAGGAGTAGTAGCGTTCGGCGTAGTGGGTGCGGGTTGCGCTGTTGACTTGCAGCTGCGCTGGCGGGCGGTACGTGGTGTCGATGAAGGTGTAGTCGTCTACTGGGAGTGTTAGAAGTTTTTCTTGGGAGAAGAGTGGGTGGTTTTACCTTGGTCGGTGGTGAGGGTGTACTCGAGGATCTTGTTGTACAGCTCAGGGGTAAGATCCTGGATGCGCTGGGCGAGGGATTCCTCGCTGTCAGGTGGGAAGAGAGAGGAGAACGAGGCCATATTGCTACTTGTGATGGAATTTGACCTCGAAATTGGGTGTGAGAGCTGCTGGAGGTGATGGAGGAAAACGCGTGGGAAGTTGAAGCGCAGCGGAGGCGAAGCCCTGCGGAAGTACCCGGTCGACTAGTCAACACTGGCCCACACACTGCAATGATGGGCCGTCCAGAATGTGAAATGGCTATCCATACGGATAGACAGGCTACACTGTAAGTCGCGTAAGAACGTTAGGAATTGAATACGGAGTGCTTATGAAAAGGGCTAGTGAAAGGGATATGGTGAAAGGAGAGCTCTGATTGCCCCTTTTTGCCTCCTTAGAGCAATCTATCGACGGTATGGTATACAGCTCACTAAGCGCATAGTGGTATTGCGTTCCTGATCCCAAATCTCAGTGCATCCGTCATGATCGCCAGACTCTGCTCAGTCGCATCGCCCCTTGCCGCCGCGACCGAGATATTGTGCGCATGCGCCCGATATCTCCATGCTCAGAAGACGCGACATGCTCTTGGAGGTTTACTCAGTCGCAGAGGCACTCGCTTCCTCGAGGAGGAGACACATTCAGGCGCAATGACCTCAAACATCGGAGTCTCGCGGCAGTCCATTGTCGATCTCCAGGTCTCCGAGCTCCGTCTCAGACCACCAATCCCGCTCCGTCCCACCATCCTCACCGACGGGCCAGATGTTTGAACGAATGTCCACCCCTGCGAACTGGGTGTCCTCGAGTTGCTCTCCGACTACTGCAATAGCGACCCCATTGTCCTCGGCGACCTTATACTCGTCGAACTCCATTGGGCTCACGAAGAAGCTCTTGCGTCGCGTGTCTTTTCCCTTCATCCACAGGCGGATGTTGCGGACGAACGGTCGGTAGCGGTCGGCGATGCTGAAAAGAAACGGCCCCAGGTAGGGAGCATCGTAGTATTCCCATTTCGTTCTTTCCCACTCGAACTTGGTCTCCGCCTCGAAGGTGAACTTCATGCTTGAGTAATACTCCTCTGCGGCCTCTTCGCGGATGCTCGAGCAGATTTAGAGCTGAACGGGAGGTTTGTAGTCTTTGTTAATGTGAACAACGCCTGTCAGGGTTAGCGGTGTCCAATGGCAGAAGATTTTAAGCAAGACGCATACCTGGCTCGATCTGCCGTGTGAGCTCGAGGATGTAGTTGAATAGCTCAGCAAGTAAGTCTTGGGCGCGCTCGGCGAGCGTAGGCTCGGCCGTCACGGTAATGTTCTCCTTAATTTCAGAATCGAGGCTCTTGAGGAGCTCGGCGAACGAGGGCAGGGCCATCGGTGCAGTGTTGTGGGGGACTCCGGGTTCGGGATTGAGGAGCTCGGCGATGGTAGGTCCGGCCATCGCGTCGGTGTTGTGGTGGATTGCAAAGTCGAAGATGGTCAGGAGAGAAGTTTAAGGCTGGGGCTGCGCAAGGTTTTGAAGCTAGCGAAGAAGGAGAGGCGGCTGGATGCACGGACCCCCCTTTTCACGGGTAGTTCCACTAAGCGAGTCCACTGAATATGCGACGATTCAACAGAAGAACATTTCCATTTGATCATCGAGTTATCCAGGTTCTATCAATATGCACCTGCATGATCGTCATGCGTTGAAGCTACCGTCTACCCCTGAAGGCCTTCCTATCGACATTTGCAGCCTCTTATCGACAACATTTTCCCTGACAGCGTTTCTCGTCGACAAAACACTCCTTTCAAAAACGCCATTCCAAGCTTCCTCTTGCCCAGAGCCCTCCCTACCATCCCAGTGCCTTGAAGCCCGCCGCGTTGAGCCACTGGAGCTCGGTCGAGCCATCCTCCTTCGGAACCTTGATCGACAAGAACAGCATCTTCTTCTTCGCTGCCCCAAGCCCCATGAAGTGAGTGAACCAGGCTGCCAGCATGGTTGGACAGGTCAGCTTCTGCATATGGAAGTCGTTGGGGTCGAGCTGAACAGCGCTGCAGCGGATTGTCTTAACCATCTTGACATGTCTCTTTGGGAGAGACGCGAGGAATTTGGCCGACTTGCTGAAGTTCTGGAATCGGGTGATGGTGAAGATCGTGTTGCGATAGTACTTTTGGGCGTTGACCTTGCGGCTGAAGCGGTCGATTTGAAGCTGGACTGGTGGCTTGTAGTTGTTGTCCAGGGTAACAGTGTCTGCGTTGATGGTGAGAGTGAGATCGAGGACGTAGTTGAAGAGCTCCGCTGGAAGGTCTTGGACGCACTCGGCGAGTGTGCGTTGAGCCATGGTGGTGGAGGTTTGCGGAGTGTTTGGTAGAAACATGAAGATGAAAATGCGAACTAGGACGGGAGAGGTGCTCTTATGTGATTAGGGGTTTGAGTGGAGAGACTTCACGCTCCTGGGTGTTGTTCGCAACGTGAAAAGCCCTTTAGGGGTACTGACCCTTCACTGCTTTCATTCACTCTCTATACTGTTCTCGCTCTCGATACCTCCAAGATAAGTCTGCTGGGGAACATGAGGGGCCATCTATTTCGGCCGCAATTGTGAGCGCTAATTCTCTTCCAAGCCTACGTTTCTCCGACAAGCCTTTCCAATGCAGCCTTACCAGAACCTGTTCCTCCTAGCCTCCTCTCGTATCCTCTCGATCTCCTCAAGCTTGTCCCACATCTCGCGACGAATCTGAGGATCTCGACCTTGCCATATGCACATTCTGATGTAGTCGGCCTGCTTCTCGCGCGGCACCGAGTGCATATTGGCGAGGCCGACTCGAGTGATCATTGATGCGTGCTCCTCAGACAGTCTTCCGAAGAAGAGAGATAGCAAGTCATGGTAGACTCCGCTACGGATGGTGAAGAAAGAGTCGTGGTAAAATTTCTCGGCCACCTTGGCTCTCGTCGCTCGATTGATCTGGAGTTGCGCGGGCGGCTTCCATTTCTTCGTGATCATGGCATAATGCTGTATGCCCATGTGCCCGTCGAGAGTGAGGGTGTAATCGAAGATGATGTAGTAAAGGTCGGCGGGAAGGTCTTGGACGTGCTCGGCGAGTGTCTTGCGTGGTGCCATCGTGCGTGGTGTCATCGTGCGTGTTGTGGCGTCGACGTTGGATTTCGAGATATAGGGTTGAATCTGCGCGATTTGTTCGGCGAGGAAGCGCGCCGAGCAGGTTGACGGCCTGCGAGACGTGTTGTTGTGAAGTTCTTGAGTGCAGAGCATGGTGTCGTGAAGAGCAAAGTTCAAGCCAAAGCCGAAGTTGAAGAGCGCCGAAAGCGCCTTGAGCACAGACGTCGGGTCACATGTCACGCTAATATGAGAATTCTGCACGTTGGAAGCCAATTTCGATCTCGAGTATCGCAGCAAGACCGAGAGCTTCAAACGGTCACAAACAACAATGCGAGCAGTTTAGTCCGTCGAGATAACATGTCGACGTGCTGAGACGCTGTACAGATCGACACTGACTTGCAAAGGGTACAAGAAATTGCACACAGCACTCAAGACGAAGAAACCGGAGTTTGAAGCTTTTTGGGATATTGACTCGATTTGCTAAGCTAATCTGCTCCTTCGTTGAAGACAATGCCTTTGACCAAGCAGGTAGCAATCGAACAATGCCGTTTCCTCTGTCCTTTGTTCCGTCCTGCTGCTGAATGGCATTGTCCTCCATAGTGACAGGTCCGAATGATCTTCGGCTATCTCTACTTCCCATATCTCTCCGTTTTCGGTCCTTCTGGCGTTAGGTGGAAGACCAACCATGTTCGCCGCTGGGAATGAGAGAGTACCCATAGAGCGATAGTCTCATGCGGGCTCGCCACTCATTAGGCGTCAATAGATCATCATCCTCAGGATCCGGAACCTCCTCGCCCGACAGCATGATAATATGTGCGATCGAGAGCGAGCGGACAAAGGCCTTGATGGTCTTCCAAACCGGGGCGAAGAAACGAGCACGGGTGTAGTAGTGCTTGGCGAACAGGTCTCTAGTCGTACGGCTGACTTGAAGCTGTGGTGGCGGTTTGTAGGCTGGAGTGATTTCGATGCGCTCTCTTCCGGCCGTGAAGGTGTATTCGAGGACCATGTCGTAGAGTTCGGCGGGCAAGTCTTGTACGCGCTGCGCAAGGTCTTCGAGGTCGACCTGATCTTTGGTGGTTGAGACCATGATGTTGCTGGCAGACTGTTATGTGTTGGTTGAGTTATCGTCTGTTGTCGAAGGTCTGGAGTCGAACTGAGCTGCAGCTTTTGTCCAGTCGACGAAGCCAGATGCCAAGACTCTCACATGCGCCCCGCTTAGCGTGTTTCGGAAGTCATTCAGCTTCACCCCAAGCGCTCTCGAGCTGCAAACAGTAGAAATGAGGCCCGATCCATCCCGTTTGAGTACGAACACCCTGCTAGCATCACTATATCCGCCTTCACTTCAAGCCTCAATGCAAACGCCGAGCGAACGTCGCCATATCTGCCCTCACTTCAGACCTCACCTTGAAGCCATTCAAACTCACCTCACCTGTATCATGTCTCTTTTTACTTCATTTGCAACAGTATTGCCTCTTATCTTGTCGACTCACCTTCGACCTTCACCCACACCACCATCCGCGCGGCGGCGGACAACACCACCATGGCATCCACCAAACTCCAAGCATCGCAACGTGAGCTCAAAGCGACACAACGTCAGCTCAAAGTCGTCAGGCACGAGCTCAAACTCCTCAAGCGCAAAGCAGTCTCTCGCGTCTCAGCCCTCTCCGCTCCAAAGCAAGTTCATCACGACCATCCACCATACGGCTTCCCTGCTCACTTCCTCTTCACAGACTCGAAACGCACATCCTCCTCCTCTTCGTCGGTCCCAGCAAAGAGCTCATAACCATACATACCGGCCTACTTCTCCAGAAGACAGCAGCGTACCTCCAGGCCCGGGCTGCTATTGCACCCTTTCACCAGCTCCCCTCCGAGAATCCTGAGATCGTGCGGCTCTGGAGAGATTACCTGTACACTGGCAAAATACACAGCATCACCCCCTCCAACGAAGACGTCAACATCCTTGGAGAAGGAATGACGAACGAATCCGAATGGCATCTCCTCGCCCAGCTCTACTTCTTCGCCGTCCGCCTGCACGACGAGAAATGCAGCAACACCGTCATCTCATCTTTCATCGAGAAAGTCTCCTCCGACCCCGAGGAATGGCACTACCCAACCGGTCTCGCCACCGAAGTCTGGGCTTCCACCGTAGAAAACGACAAACTCCGCACCTTGCTCATCGATCTGCACATCTGGGTTGGCAAAGGCGCCGGAATCGATGAGACGGGAGGTCATGAAGACCGCTTTGGACCGCAGGAATTCAAGCACGCCGTTGCGATGGGGGTGCTGAAGGAGCGGAAGAAGATGGAGATGCAGGGGGTGAAGGCGCCGTGGGAGGAAGATGTGTGTCGCCGGTATCATGTGCATGTTGAGACGGAGATGTGTGGTTGTTCTGTTGATGGAGGAGATATGGAGGTGGTGGATTTGACGGATGTTTGAAGCCGTTTGTGTGAGTGCATTGCTCGGATATTTGGAGGCGCTGAAGTGGAGTATGTTCGATTTCGTTGATGGGCTCGTGGTGTGGCGCGCAAGTGAGATTGCAGTATTGGGCTGATTTGATGGCATGCAAGCATGGCGTTGATGACAAGTGGCTCCTGGACGAGTTTTAGCGAGATGAGTTGACAGAGATGGAGGAGTGTGCAAATCCAAGAATCAAAATTTCTGTGCTGTGTTGTCCCATAATGTCTTGATGCTTTCATTCCCGCTGTGAATGCTGACAACCCGCACCAACGCCAACGCTACATCCAAAGGGTATCTTCCCAGCTTCGTACTCATACACTCATCCAGACAACACGTTGCTTAAAACGGATCCTTCATCTTAACATCCTTCGCCGCAACCTCCGATGCATCCTCCGTATTGACTGCCGCCCCATCCTGCTGCATCTTCTCTCTCTCCATCGCCTCATCAGCAACCATGACACCCAAACCAGAGAAAGCATCACAAAGAGCCCTGCTCGTGAAGCTCGCGACATCATACCCTCCCGCACCAACGTAAGCATCTTTCTGGGCGACAGAGATTCGGTCCCAGACATAGTGGTCCTGCACGTGGTAGTACTGGCGCGTGAAAGAGAGGCCATCGAAGGGATCGATTGGTTTCTCCGGCTCGGCCTGTTTCTTCGCTTTGAGACCTTTGATGACGAGATCCCCGCTACCACCCTGAGTGTTCTGAGATGCGGCCTGTAGTTCTTGCTGTCGCTGTTCCGCAGCCTTGCGATCCAGACGTTTCTTGAGCTGAACCTGCTGGCCCTCCTTCTTGACCAACTCTGGATCCTGGCCATTCTCCAACCGACGCAAGAGATCTTTCTTGTTTGCCTCCGTTTCACGCCGCTCCTCAGCTTCCTCTCTCCTCGCGGCCTCCCTCCTCATCTTCGCTTGCTCTCGCTCCACCTTCTGCAATCGCGCATAATCCAACTGCTGCTTTTGCGCCGCCGACGCATTCTCCCTGATCTCCTTCTCATGAATCTCCTGATACTTCTCAAACTTCTTCTGCGTCGCCTCCAAATCAATCCGGTTCACCAAGTTAAACGTGATATCCTCCACATCATTCAAGTAGTCATTGTAGTCTTTCAGCGAATCGAACTGCTCCTCTGTCCGGTTGAAGACGGCCGCAACTTTCCTTCGAATGTCTACTTCTCGCTCGACCTGTATGTCTTCGAATGTCTGCTGGCGGAAGCGGTTCTTGCGGAGAGTCTGGTCGCATTTGGGGATCGGGCAAGGGGCGGGGCCGTGTGAGAAGATGCGGTCGACGCAGGATTCGCACATTTTGTGGTAGCACACCGGGTTGATGAGGAGTCTCATGGTCGGTCGCATGTAGCGTGATGTCTTGCATACGGGGCATATCTCTATCACCAGCTGTTAGTAAATCGTAGTGAGAGGTAGGGTGTGTGCCCTTACCATCTGGAGTCTCGCTCGTCGGCCGGGGACCTTCCCGCCGGACGACAGGGGCCGCCTTGCTGGGAGCGAGACGGGACATGTTGAAAGATCCCGCAGATGAAGAGGATGCGGTCTGGATGTGGTGTTGGAGATGTTGAGAAGTCGGCGATGTTCAGGCAAGCGGCGGCAACTGAAGTGAGTGATGCTCGGCTGGCGGCTCGGAAAGGGAACGGGCGAAGCCGGAAGCCTGTCGCTAAGTCGGAGGGCATCATCAACGCTTTCGCTTTCACTTTCGCAGCTTCAGAACTTTTTGTTCTTCACATCACCACAACTTCCGCCCATCACAAGTTGCAATACTCCTAATTGCCATCAAGTACAGCCTCGCCGGTCTTTTCAGCCGATACCTCGATACACACGAAACCACCACCTCCGCGACTGCGACCACAACCGAACCTCGCCTCACACCACTCGAATCTCGCCGAAATCGCAATCGTTTCCATCCCTTCTAAAGTACAAGAGAAGACATAATCACACGGCGCAATGGGTGAACGCGGGCACGGGCTGGACCACTCCAGAGATCCATGCCCGTGGGTCGCACTCTCAGATTTCGGAGGAGCTTTTTGTATGGGAGTACGTTACATCCAACCACACCATCTAACAACCTGCACTGGAGTCCATTCTAACAAGGCATTTCGCAGGCGATCGGAGGCGCAGTATGGCACGGCGTCAAAGGTTTTAGAAACTCGCCCTACGGTGAGAGACGGATAGGCGGTACGTTACTCCACCTCCACTCCCACCAGACCTCATCTCTCACCTCCCGCTGAACTGACACTTCTGTTCGCGTCTTCTAGCCCTCACAGCAATAAAAGCCCGCGCCCCCGTCCTAGGCGGCAACTTCGGCGTCTGGGGCGGCATGTTCTCGACGTTCGACTGCGCCGTCAAAGGGCTACGAAAAAAGGAAGACCCGTGGAACGCCATCATCGCAGGCTTCTTCACCGGCGGCGCGCTCGCAGTACGAGGAGGTCCCCGCGCGATTCGAAATGGAGCGATCGGGTGTGCGATATTGTTGGCGGTGATTGAGGGAGTCGGAATTGGGTTCCAGAGGATGATGGCGGAGGGGACGAAGTTGGAGATGCCGCCGCCGCCGCCGTCGCAGAGTTCGAGCGGTGGGGAGGGGAAGTTGGCGGTCGGGGCGTGACTGCAGTTGAGTCCGCTGGCGGCGAGGGCGTTGGAGTTGGCGGAGATGGGGTTGGTTTGTGCTTGAAGAGGTGGAGTTGATGACTTGGAAGAGAAGGGGAGGAAGCTGGTCCGAGGCGCACAAACATGATCACACTCTCTGTCTCTTCAACGCAAGCCGGAAAGAGTCGTATAGAAAAGCGAGGCGCAACAACACCGGCAAGGCACAGGCGTTGTGAACACGGGAATGGATGCATAGCGATTTCTGCCGAAACATGCATCATCGGAGTTCGGGAGGGCAGGGCTGTTTGAGTACAAGAGCGCACCTCTACACTCTACTCTGTATTTTGCGGAGCACGAGGGTTGCTGCCACAGCGATCTGATGTGCCTTCGCTTGTGTATGATACCGAGCCAGCAGCTGGCGAGCGAGGCTTGAACAGAGCCGCGTGAATGTACAGAAAAAGGAATAGATTTCTATGAGCATGCATCACTGAACCAGCAATTTCTTCCTACAAGCACTCACGCGATGCAATTGGAAAAGCAGGACTGCGATCTCCAAATATTGATTTCATAATCAGCTTTGCTCCAATGGTATCTCAATAGATCACACAATTGCGAACGCTCGCCAATATCCCGACTCTCATACGTTCTTACTCCCCACCCCTAATCTTCGCCGCCCGAAACCGACTAACCTTCTTCAGTGTCCCATCACTCGTCTCCTCCATCAACTCGCCCAAATCCTCATCCTCCTCCGCCGCAGCCTTGAAACCCCCCTGCTGCCGAATCATCTCATTGCGTCGCCGGTAGTATTCCGCCGCCAGTTCTCTACGCTGCAAGATTGGATCTTCATCTGATGGAGGAGCGGCGTTCTGGCGGGGCGTTGTGCGTTCTAGGAGCGTGTCAGAGATGATTTTGCCGGCTGGACCGGTCGGGCGGTCGGTGTCGATGTCCATTGCGGTGGTATCGTCAGCGGCTGGGGCTGCGAAGCGGGCTTGTTTGAAGCGGGAGGGTTTGGATGGGGTTGGGGCGGTGGGAGGGGTAGATGAGGCTGCTGTGGAAGTGGAGCGCTCTGATACGACTTCTGCGATGGGAGTAGCGTTTTCGCCCTCCTCGTGCTTGGCGGCTTTGGGTGGTGGTGCGGGCTCGTCAGCGACGTCGAGGGCTTCTGCGAAGCTGACGCGCTTCTTGCCTGCGGCTTTCTTCTCTGCCTTGTCATTGTCGGAGGTGGCACTGGATTGGGAGCCCCTGTTGCCGCGGATCACCAGCTTGCGGACGTCGGCGGGGTCGAAGTCAGGATCGATGTCGGCGACTGCGTCTTCGCTGGGTGCGGGACCAATGTTGCCAATGAGTCGCTGTTCCAGATCTTTCATCTGTCGGTGGTAGTCGTCGCTGATCACACGACGCTTCGTGCGGCCCCATTCATCTTCGCTCTCGTTTTCAGAGTCAGAAAGTCCGCTGGTGTAAGGAGTGTCTTCGTCTTGGTATTGGGAAGAGGCGAGATCTGAAGTAGCTGACTCGTCTTCGTCGTCGTAGCCATCGCCGGCTCCCTCTTCGAGATTCATCTCGGCCACAATATGGCCGACTTCGTTTAGGTGGTAGTTGAGCATTTCACGGCGCGTGGCTGCATCCTCTTCCGATTCGCCCTCTGGAATTACAATGTGAGAGCCGACGAACTCTTCATCATCATTAAGCTCGTGCACCTTCTCACCAGGCTTGAACATGCCGCGCAGACGCTTTTGCATCTCATCGTCCGGCTTGGCTGCATTCTCTTCCGTAGCAGGCTTCGCTTGAACTGAAGGCTCCGCGGGAATCTCTTCGACGGTCGGCGAGAAGGAAACCGAGCGACTGTCTGGCGGAGGTGCAGCTGGCATGACCGCAATCTTGTCGTTGAAGGACACACTCTTCTTGCCCTCCTCAGACTCAGCGTGGGCAGGTTCCGGCGACGGCTTGGTGTCAGCAGTGAATGAGACAGACTTCTTGCGAGCTGGTGGCCGACTCGGACTGTCAGAAGCTCCAGACTTAGGAGTCTCATCAACACGCTTGTTGACAAGCGCCGGCGGGAGCACATTGTGCGAGCCACTCGTAGCAGCCTGATCATCCTCATCCGCATTACCATCGTCCTCCAGATCCTTCGCCACAACACCCGCCTTCCTCAAACTGTCAAATAGACTCGCCGTCGACTCCTCCGGCCTCTCCAGCCTCGAAGAAATCACATTCCCATCCTCATCCAACTCCTCATGAATCTCCGTAAGCGGCAAACCCCCATCCTCCCTCTCCCTCCCGGCCGCCGTCACAGCCAAAAAATCCAACTCCTCCAACTTCGCCTCCGCATCCCAGAACTGCCGCTGCACAGTCTCAATATTCTTCTGCACATACTCCTGCCGTCGGGAGACGACGCCGAGGACCTGCACAGCCGAGCGTGGCGACGCGGAATCCAGGCCGGCTAGCTCGCGGATTTCCTTTTCGTTGACCAGCTCGCCTTGGTAGGATTTGCTGATTCCAGTGAGATCGAGAGAGTCCGCGGAGGTTTGGATTTCTTCTTTGAGGATTCCTTCTTTGAAGCCTGCGTATTCGGCTTCGAAGGTTTGCCAGTATTTCAGGCTGGCGCGCAACTTGTGCAGATTCTGTTCTAGGGCCTGGCGTTGCTGTTCCAGGCGGAGGAGATCCATGGTGAGAGTGAAGTCGTGGTTCAGCGATGAATGATGGAGTGTTGTCGTGTGGAAGAAGAAGAGGTGAAGACGAGATAAATACGTGGTAAAGGTGGAGGGAAGTAAGTGGGAAGACGATCAAGTTGGTTGGTTGTAGGCAGGACCAACAAGCTTCCGGGCTAGCGCTGCGGGTCGCGAGCCGAGGCCGAAACCTTAGCGCCGCTTGGAACGTCTAGCTCACGTGCGTTAAATGTCCGATTCGAACCACGACATCAATCACGTCCACGTAGCAGGACTAGACACATACGATGACAAGAACACCATTCAAGTGAACAGTTCAGACGCAATGTAGCAAACTACCGTCCAGACCAGGCCAAGTACCTTAGCGTGGTTGTTTCGCCCATTATGGAAAGCCGTCCACCTTTACCGCATCAAACCATCTGCCGCTCGGAGCCGTGTCAAATGACGCTCGCTGCTCCCTTTCTTCCCTTCCACCGCCCATTCACGGCGACTGCAACGCTAGCAAGCTCACAATCCTGACCAGCGTGACAGCTGTAGGTGTGACGTGACGTGCCATGAGACATCATCGCTACCAGAAACCGCAGTGCCTCCATACACCGTCATTTGAACTGACATTCGCAATCATGACAACCGAGGGAGAGAAAGAAGTCTGCAGCTTGCAGCCTTAAGCGTTGGCATGTTTGATACTGCTATAGGAGCGCGATCGATGCGCCGTCTATGCGTATGTCCGACGCACAAATAGGAAGAATTCCCATTGCCTTGGGTCCAAACAACCACGACCACGCACCAGCCCGCCACTCCCCCGTTGCCACATGAAAATGCACTCTACTGCAGCAATGGGTCGCGGAAGTGCTTCTGGAAGTTGGCACGCCGCTCGTTGCCCCATTGATACCGGTTCTGCGCCCGCTGCTGGCGCTTCAAGTCGCGCTTCTCCACCGCCCGAATCTCGCGCTTCTTCGACTCGCTCACCCCCAGCATGCCCAGTCCTCCGTTCGCGCGACTCACCAGCTGTCGGCCACGTGTTCCGCCGTTCTGCTGCGTCGAGTCTGCCTCCTCCGTATCCTCGTCGTCCGCGTCCGAGTCGTGGCGCTCGTCTTCGATCATGCGCTGCTGCGCACGCTCCTCGGGTGTTGGATAGTTGCGAAGGTTTTGCCTGTAGTATTTGTTGAGGCTGCGGTGGCCTGCAGTGCGGCCTGATGGGAGATGCAATTCGTAGTCGTCGTGGTATACCGCATTCGTACCGTGATGCGCGTGCGAGTGGAAGCCATCGCTGTTCTTGTGTGGGCGCGGATCTTTGTGAGAGTGGTGGCGATGGAGTCCGAGCTTCTCGTACTTGTGATCCTGGTGCTCGATGGGCACGGCGCCAATCTCGTCCGTTGGCACAGACGATAATGTGCTGTCACTCTCCCATCCGTCCTCGTCGTCCTCCATGTCAACGTCCTCGCCCTCCTCATTCTCCACCGTCGTCTTTGCCGCTCTCTTCGCGCCCAGACTCACACCTCCTGCCGTCTCCTCCTCGCCTTCAGTCTCCTCATCCGAGTACGTCGATCGGAAGTCGTAGAACTCGCCAATCTCCATCTGATCATCCTCGGTGTCGTATGCGATCATGCAGTGGCCTCGATCACGCATATGCGTTTGCGTTCCTGAGGTTGAGTGAATCTGCTTGTGGCAATACAGACACTGGTGCAACACGACAATAGTCTCGCTCAAGTGGTTGATCAGGCCAGCCAGATCGACCAGGAAGTCCTTCTCGGGAATGAAGAAGCTGTGTTGTCGCGACATGTGGTTCACATTCAGGTCCATCGTTGGAGAGATGTAGTTGCAGAACAAGCACTGCTTCAGGTCTGCCTCGTGCTCATACTCCTCATCCTCCTCCATTTCTTCTTCGGCATTTGGCTTGCCCGAGCTGCCAAGGCTCGTGGCCTGCATGTTCTTGACGACATTGTCGATCGGGTCGGACTGGTCGTCTTCGGCCTCGGGAGCAGCAGCCTTACCATCGCCATTGAGAGTGGCAGTTGAACTCGTGGTGCTCGCATTCTCCAGAGTGTCACCGAGCGTGAAGGTGGAATCGGCCATACTGTCGGTCTCTCCATCTCCTCTCGGTGCGGCAACTCGCGCGGCCAACAGCTTGTGCTTCTGGCTGTTGCGGTGGTTCATGTATGCGCCCTCGCTGTAGAAAGTCTTGTCGCACGGCTCGCATCGTCTCTCGAAGCTGGCTCTCGCAGCTGTGGCGGCAGCAGTGGCCTTGTTTGCAAGGACCTTTTCGGCGAAAACTTCGGAGGTCAGTGGCGGGAGGGAAGCAACTCGGCGCTTGAGGTTGTAGCGGTGCCTGTACAGAAGAATCAGATATTGAACAAGACTGATTGGAAGGAGATAGTCCTACCAGTCGGATTGCATGTGAGTCCGCTGAAGATCGCTGGAGCGAAAGGCAACCTGACAGGTATTGCAGGAGAACGGATGGGCAGAGGCATTCTGCACAGGCGGTGCCTGGCTGGCGACTGCCGCCATGATTGCTGCTTTCTGTGGTGATGTGTTAGACAGTCGTAGGAGATATCAAGAGTTGCAGCCGTGGTGAGCAGCAAATGGCAGCAAAGTGGTGGAGTGTGGATGTGCAGAGAGAAAGGCGAGTGATTGATTGTTGGAGATAGAGAAATTCGCGATCATCAGTCAGCGGGGCCAAACCAGCACAAGCGTCATAGCAGCACGGGCCATCTGCAAGCCGGTCCCTGGATTTCGTGTAGCTCGCTTTCACGACCAAAATAACAACAACACTCTCTTTCATACTTTCACTATCTGGACATCACGAGAGGCGGCCTGAGGGCACGCGAGATACCTCGAAGATGGCGCAGGAGTTTGGTATGGGCAGGTACATCCCGCCCGAGCTGGAGGGAGTCGTCAGTCGGAATCAGCTGCAGAAGAAGAGAGCTCCCGGAACGCTACGCAAAGACGGCACCCAAACCGTACGCTTCGAAATGCCGTTCGCTGTCTGGTGTCACACTTGTAAACCTCATGCGATTATCGGGCAAGGTGTGCGATTCAACGCCGAGAAGAAGAAGGTCGGCAAGTACTACACCACTCCCATCTGGAGTTTTCGAATGAGGCACCCGGCCTGCAACGGGACGATCGAGATCAGAACCGACCCAAAGAACACCGCCTATGTCGTCACAGAAGGAGGCAAGGCGAGAGACTACGGCGAGCCCGAGGATCGTGTGAAAGAAGGCGAGAATGGTGTGCCAATCTTGACTGCGGAAGAGCGCGAGAGAAGGCGAGAAGACGCCTTTGCTCAGCTCGAAGGTAACGTGGAGGAAAAAGCACAGACCAAAGACAACACAAAGCGGATAACAGAGCTCTATCAGTCGCGCGAGCGTGATTGGGACGATCCATGGGCAGCCAACAAAAGGATGCGCCAGACATTCCGGCAGGAGCGCAAAGAGCTGAAGCGAGAAGAAGACGCAACGCAAGCGATCAAAGACCGCATCGGCACGGACATCGAGCTTTTACCAGAGACCAAGGAGGATGGCGTGCGAGCCAAGCTCGTCACATTTGGTGAGGATGCAGAGCAGCCGGCCCGGAATGATGCGAACTCCAACGCCATGTTTCGTACGCCGGCGCACAGGATGTCCAAGTCGAGGTCGGCGAAGCCAACCAAAGACACGCGCAAAGACGCGCTGCGCCGGCAGCTGATCTCCAACACGAGAGCAGCGTTGAATCCTTTCGGAAGTTGAGCCGCTTGCATCGCCGTTGTAACATGTTGATTACTCTCGCGGCGTCTTCAGCTGGAGTTGATGGCGTTTTATTGGATTAGAGATACCCCGACGGCATGGCGTTGATGTATTTGGAAAGAAGCCAGGCTCTTGCAGTAAGGTTGACCTGTTGTATCACCCTGGTGTCAAACGTCAATCACCCTTGAACTCTGCGGCAGCCAAACCCGAGCTTACCTCGACTTCACCTTGCATCGCTGCTAACGAAAGCGTGACTCGCCGCCGGTGTGGAGGAACGTGATCACAGCGTCTCCACCGGGAGGCTGAAGTCGCGTGCGAATACAATGGGGATTGTAGCTGCGCATCACGCTGCACGCTGTCTCACAATCCCCGCAGCACATCGACCGAATCGTTCACTCCCCGACACTTCTTTACTGCAGCATCCCCTATACTGCACATCTTGTAGAGACGCCGCACGTTGTTTGTACTCATGCGTACAGCAGATGACACTCGCCCACATCCGCCGAGCTCTGATTTAATGCGTCCAGGCTCGGCCGACTGCCTTACTCGCTACAGATCGAACGCCTCGTCGCAGAGGAGTAATGAAGGTGTCGCCAACTCCTTTGAATTCTGCTACTTCACCGCAAGACATCCTCCTCACAGACCAATAGCATCCATCGATGCTCGGACCTACAGGTCTTGGATTGCGTATGCTTTGCGGTCAGTCGTGCCCGCCATCAACGCGATTTCTAAGTTTCCTTAGTTTCCTGCGCCTAAGCAATGACATCAAAACGCCTTAGTCGGAGCTTGATGCCTTTGTTCTCATGCTGCTCGACTTGATACCTCGTGGTCACGATGCAAGGCAGGAACGAGCGATGAAGTGAGTACTTCAATACGATTGGCCGCCGTCCTTGCTCTTGAACTTTCCACCAAAGAAACGCACACCTTCCGAACGCGAGTCTCACACCTCCTGATTCTCTTGGGACAAGCACAGTCTACCGAGGGAATCTATTACCCGAATCCTATTTCTTCATAGCTATTGCATGTGCTTGTTCGACTTCAAAGTCTCTCTTTCCCTACGAGCCGAGATGTCATCCCTCAAAGATAGAATCAAGAGCTTCGTCAACAAGCGCATCCGCACGAACAACAACGATCAGTCGAAGAGCGAACAGCCTACTGCCACCTCTACCGCAGCTGCCGCCCCGACCAATTCAACACCTCCGGCCAAAAAGGACAAGCCATATTTCCAACCAGCAACGCTTCCGACCGCACCAGCGCAAGGCACCGCAGACCAGCCAGCTTCTTCGCAAGGACCTCCCGATGGCGTTAAAAGTCGTGTAGCGGCCACACAGGTGCAAGCTGCCACTACTACTGGCACGCTGCAAATTCAGCTTGAGAATCAGTCGACTTCGAACCAGGTCTACGCTTACATCAGTCAGTACATCTCAACGACCTAACTTCTCAAAGCTAATATCCTTGCTACAGCTGGCCTGGCAATCGACGACAACAACGCCGTCTTCCTGCTACAATCCGACGCAAAGACACCATACTACCCAGCATCTCCTTCTGCTACCGGCGCCGCACTCTCCGCCAACTGCGCAATCCCCCTCGGCCTTCCAGGCAACATCGTCAACGCCACCATCCCCCGTCTCGCCGGAGCCAGGATTTGGTTTTCAATCGGCACACCGCTGACTTTCCTCCTCAACCCGGGCCCCGGCCTTGTCGAACCCAGCGTCTTCAACCAAGCCGACCCGAACTACAATGTCAACTTTGGCTTTTGCGAATTCACATTCAACTCTGCCCAGGTTTTCGCCAATATCTCCTATGTCGACTTCGTTTCTAACGTTCCTATCGCGCTGACTCTGAACGATACTTCCGGCTCTTCGCAACATGTCTCCGGCATGAAAGCTAATGGGCTCGCTACGGTGACCTCTGGCCTGCGAGCCCAGACCGCCGCTGATGGAAGACGCTGGAGCTCCCTCATCGTCCAGAAGAATGGCCAAGACCTCCGCGCCCTCAGCCCCAACTCCGGCATCACGAACAACCCCAGCTGGTTCCAAACCTACTACACTGACTACGTCAATCAAGGTCTTTCCCTCTCTTCTCCCCCCCTCTTCCACTCTCACTAATCTTGCCTTCGCAGTCTGGTCCAGATACACCTCCACCCCCCTGCAAGTCAACACGCAAGCCTCTTACGGCACCGTCTCCGGCCGCGTCAACTCCTCCGGAATCCTTGACTTCGGCGACGGCAGCACATTCTCCAAGCCTACGAGCGCCGATATCTTTAGCAACTCGACCGGCCCCTTCGCCACTGGGGGAAATGCGAAGACGAATGCGATTATCCCCCGTTTGGCGGCGGCGTTTAATCGCAGTGTGCTGTTGCTGGCGAGTCAGACTCCGAATGGGACGAGTGCCGGGCAGTATTATACGAGTAGTCCGACGAATGTAAGTGCCTTTTCTGATGATATAGAGAGACGAGGAGATTGGGGGGTGGCTTTGCTGATGAGAATGGCAGCATTATGCGAGGATCGTGCATGCGGCGAATGTGGATGGAAAAGGGTATGCGTTTCCTTATGATGATGTTGCTCCGGATGGAGGTGAGTGAAACACGCCTGACTGAGAGTCGATTTGCTCGAGGGCGGTTACTGATTGCTTTTTAGGAGCACCACAAGAGGGCGCAATCTTCAGTTTCTCGCCGGCGAGTCTGAGGGTTACGGTGGGTGGGCAGAATGCTTATGCTGCTTGAAGAAGACGACATATCGACAGTGCAAGAAATGAGACTTGAGATCAGGAGTTTGGATGCTTGGAGGAATCGTTGTTCTTGTCCATATCAATACCCTACAGCTCTCTGTTCCTCAGCTCTTTCTGTCTCCAGCCTCCACCACAATTACTTGCTCCCATCCGTCGGCGGCTGCATGCCCATATTCAAGTACACCGTCTTCGTCTCGGTGTAGTTCTCCAACGCCGCGTCTCCACACTCACGCCCAATGCCCGACTCTTTGTAGCCTCCGAACGGCATACTCCAATGCACAAAGTTGAACATATTTACCCACGTAGTGCCTGCCTTCAAAGCACTCGTCACTCGCACCGCCCTCTCGTAATCCTTGGTATGGATACCCGCTGCGAGGCCGTAGGCTGTGTCATTAGCGAGTTCGATGACTTCTTCCTCGGACTTGAATTTCGAAACGACCACGACGGGACCGAAGATCTCTTCTTTTACGATCTTCATCTGCGGTGTCACGTCGGTGAAGATGGTGGGCTCGATGTAGTATCCCTCCGGCGAGGACTTTGCGTTTCCACCCAAGTGAACGGTTGCGCCTTCATCTTTACCCGCTTGCAAGTACGAAGATATCTTCTCGAACTGCATCTGGCTGTTCTGCGGACCCTGAGAATTTTTGGAATCGAAGTTGTCCCCGACGGTGATGGCTTTCATCTTCGCGGTGTACGCTTTCAGAAACTCGTCGTACACGTCTTCGTGCACGTATATCCTCGTGCCGGCGTGACAGGTCTGTCCGAAATTCATGTGTATGCCCCAAACGGACCAGTCCACGGCGGCGGGCAGGTCTGCGTCCGGGAATATGATATTCGGGGATTTCCCGCCGAGTTCGAGGGTGACTTTCTTGAGGTTGGATTTCGCGGCTGCGATGAGGATCTCGCGCCCCGTGGCCGTGGAGCCGGTGAAGGCGACTTTATCGATATCCATGTGTGAGGCGATGGCGGCGCCGACGGTCTTGCCGTACCCGCTGACGAGGTTGATGGAGCCGGGAGGAAAACCGGCTTTGGAGATCAGGTTCGCCATGTACAGGGCGTTGAGGGGCGTGGTCTCGGCGGACTTTATTACGACTGTGTTTCCTGTTGCGAAGGCGGGGGCGATTTTCCAAGTGAACATTAGGAGGGGGAAGTTCCAGGGCTGTGTATCGTTGTGTCTGGTCAGCGATTGTCTTTCAGGTTGGGAGGGGGTGTTGTGACTTACGATGATCTGTCCACAAACACCCACTGGTTCTCGTCTTGTGTATCCAAACACATTCGGAATCGAAAAATTCGACTGGCCATTCACCTTGTCACACCAGCCTGCAAAATACCTGATCGTCCCAATGCTCGCCGGCACATCCAAATTGCTGGCCTGATGTCTCGTCTTGCCCGTGTCAATCATCTCCAGCGCCACCAACTCCTCAAAGTTCTCCTCCATCAAATCAGCTAGCTTGTGCATCACCTTAGCGCGATTCATGACCCCGAAGTTCGTGTATTCCTTAGAGCGAAATGTCTTTCGGGCCACTTTGACTGCTTCGTCGACATCTTCTGGCATTCCTTCGGAGACTTGGATGATTTCTTTGCCTGTGGCTGGGTTTTCGACTGGAAAGGTCTTGCCTGCCAGCGCTTTACGGAATTCGCCATTGATAAAGATGCCGGTTGGCAAGGCGATCTTCTTGCCGTGGACGTCGAGGGTTTGGGTTGCCATTCTGGAGTGTAATTCGAGAGCCAGTGTTCTCACAACAGAAGGAAATTGGGAGGAAGGGGTGTGGAAGGCAGCTTGGCTATATGGAAATAACGACCATTTGGAATGCTAAGATCGGCTCGTTCCACTTGCCTTACGATGTAATCTGATCGCCGAGCAGATCCAGATGGCTGTATGTGTGCAGATGCCGCCTCGGATGACGATCGGTATGGAGCTTCTCCATGCGGGGGCATTTCCTGTTCCTGGAGCTTGCAAAGTTTCGAGTCGTCCCTTTTGCCGACTGGAGTGACGACATGAGCGGGGAAAGCATCAAGGCGCATAAACGGTAAAATTGCATGGCATGAACGTATCGCGCTTGATATGTGTGAAGACGGCATGAGGCATGGTTGATGTTGAGGAGCAGGAGATGAGGTGAGATGAATGAAAATGACCTGGTCCAAGCTCTCTCTTTGCTTTATCAGATGAAATGGGCTGGTTGCTCTATGTAGCACATGGTTGTTTATATGCAGCTTGAATGGTTTGGATAGTCTCGCAACCAGCGCGATACATCGTCATACAATATACAGCTCATCCAAGGACTGACGATAAGGGCAATAAGATCATAACCGCCACAAAGCTCGGTATCAGCAACAAGCAGACCGCTGCAGATGCCAATGGTGATTTGTCTCAGGGCCCCTGGTGCTCTCGGAAAATCTGCTCCCGTTAGTTAACAGCACCAGCATCGTCTGTGTGTTCTCTGGAGCTCTGATATGGCTGTTTCTGTGTTTTGCGCGGGCGTGGGAACGTGCTGGGGCTGGCGCGACAAGCGGTCCCATTACAAGACGGGTGAGAGATATTGTGAAGACTCTTGATGTAGACGGCTCTTTATCATTGTCCGAAGTGGCTCCCTTGCGCTTGTGAAGGGCACATTGCCAAATGGAATGAGAAACAATAATCGAACCGCCGTGTGTCTGGGAAATTTGCGGCAGCAAGAGTACCAGATTGGTTGCTACTTCCCTTCTCCAGACATTAGAAGATGCCATAGATGCGATGCCCGCCGGCAAAGTACCCCCACGAGAGCGCACTCGAAATCTCTCGGAGTTTGTCTTCGTGGTCCTCTTGGTATCCTCTCATATAATCCATGAGATCATCCACTGCGATGCGCCCTGCTAGCAAAGCACTGAGGTCGACTGGGACGCAAGCAAAATTCGCCCAGTACTCGACTTCTACTTCCGGGGCTGCGACTAGGAATTCGGTCCACGCCGTAAGCCTCACATTCCAGTCGCTTAATCTGTCCTTTACAGCATTCATGACCGACCCCTTCCAGTCGGTGAATCTGCCCTCTACGAACAAGCGAATCGTGATCTTGCGGGCGGGCGTCTTGGGCTGCTCGTCGAGAAAGGCCATAGCATGATCGAAGTCGAAATCGTAGACGTCAGCGTGGACTTCGTAGATGCTAAGCTCGAAGCGCTCGATGAACTCCTTGCGGATTTGTTTGTTGGTCTGTAGGAGGTTAGCAGTCGATTAGGGGCTTCGAACGCCGAAGAGAGACTCACACCCACAATGCTTGAGCTCGTGATAACTCGGGCTTCGTTTGGAGACAAGATCAGCAAGTTGATGGCATCTTTCAGAGCCTGGTCGTAGATCTCATCGCGCAGTTCGCGCGGCAGGTCGAAGAGGAGTGAGCGGCCATCGGGCATCGGCTTGGGCACGAAACCCGGTGGCTCGGACATTGTGCCGATTTTGGTGTGGGTTGAAGCTGAGTAGTTGGTATAGATGGCAGTGTTGCTAGAGATGCGCTGATTTTTATGTGTTGTGCAAACGCACGGGCCGCTGCAAAGCTGCTAGGGCCGGCAAAGCTTCGGAAGGAAGTTGGGCATGTGAAAGTGGGAAAATTTGGGGAGAATCAGCGAAGGTCGCAAGGATAACAGACATTGCATTTGAGTGCTCAAGATATGCGTGCGACATCAACTCCATGTCCAACGTCCTTACGATGATGAGAATGCTCAGGAGGCGCGTTTATATCGTCAGCCTTACGCTCCACGATCATCGCTCCTCTGATTCGTTCGATCGCTGCCCTTCTTCTTCAGCAACCTCCATCCTCTTTTTCTGGTCTCGTTATTCTTGAATGACGGTGTGTATCTTTGCACCTTCTATGTTGAGTCATTCTCGATCCGAAGTTCGTTTTGAGAACTGCAATGCAATTTGGATACTTCACAACTAGTACTGAAATTGAAGATACCGTTTAACGTGTGACTAAAGCGTGACAGGCATGCTATTGATATGTTGAGTACTTGATTTCAGAGTCACCTCCTCGCTGCTCCATGCTATATTGCAGACCACGGATCCGTCTCAACATTGAATTCGTAAGACAGGTCAGCAAAATTTGCAACCGTTGCCGCTGAATTAACTCCGACTCTTTCTGTTGACATCTCATTATAGAAGCCGATACCATGTTTCAGTCAACGCGGAACCAAATAGCGAGTCCATACGCCTATGCCCCTTTTCGAAGTCGCTAGACGATTGAACCGGCGACGAAGACCCTCGTACTGATTCGGCCTTATCGTTCTTTTCATCTTACTGTTTCGGAAATGGCCGCGCAGATGGAGGTGATCGTCCACCAGAAGAGCCTGGCGTTCGGTAAAACAACGTTGAAACATCAATCAGGGTAATAAAGCCTCCCAGATCTTGTCTCCCTCCTTACACTGTACCGACGCCTTTGCGTAGGGTATCATGGCCCCTGACACCACTCGTTTGTCGACTCTTTTAAAGTCGCCATCATCCATCAGCTCGTCCGTAGCGTATCTGACCACGATATGCGCCCCTCGCTTTTCGGTGGCTAACCGGTTGAGCCATCTCCGAAGCCTCGAAATCATGCCATATTGATCAGGATCTGGGAAAAAGTACAGCTGAATGTGAAGAGGCTTCTTTGCTGGCTTGTCACTGCCCTCGGGGGTCATTTTCTGAATAAAGTCGTCCGGAAGGCGGTTCAGGAACGTGATGATGTGTGCGAACTGAAAGTTGACGATGCGAGTCTGTATCAGGCCGGGTCCATACAACGCACGCTCAGTAAGCTCGGTGTAGATCTGTTTGTTGCCCTGATCTGATTAGCGTTGGGATTACCGGACTGGATTGATAAATCAGGTTCAAGCTCACACGAAGCAACGCAGCTCTCGTAGCGACTTTCTTCTTGGTGTTGCGAGAAGGAACAGCGGGAGTATCCTCAAGCACTCTGTCATATATCATGTCACGAAGCTCTCTTGGAAGCTCTAGAATGTAACATCTCAGACCAGTGTCGATCGTGCTCGAAGTGGCGTCTGCATCCGCGCTCTTGTCGCCTTCAGTCAAGGTATGTTTGTCGAACCTGACAGTCACCTCGGTTGGTGTAGCTTCTGGAGGCGAAGTCATGTTTCCGATGATTCGAAGGGCACCCTTTGGGGTTTGAAGAAGGGACAGTGCTTAAAACAGGAAAGATTCCCTCACGTAAAAGGCTCACGTTTGCTTCTCTGCGGAACAGTCAAACATCGTCTCAAGCAGAAGCTTTTAGTAGTTTGCTAAAGAACAAGCCATGAGTTGCTTGTCGAATGAACAATTCCTGCCATCCATCTGGACATGTTTCGCTTGAACGGTGATCGTGCCGCGATCGTTGTGCTGGCGCTGAGGATTCGAATTGTTCTCGCCCTGAATCAAATGATTCGAACCTATCGTCTCAGAATAGTACCGCAACTGGCCCTTGCCTGCGCCTGCAAAGAGGTCAGACCGCCAGGCTCGTAATGTTACAACAACTGCACGTCCGCCCAAACCCAGTCCGAATTCAAGCTAAAGCGCCCGCTCCTACAACGAAAATTGCGCCGCGTGTAGTATTACAGTCGTCCTCATGCATCCAAAAAGCCAAACCTGTTCGCCGTACCTGTCCGTGGAAAGCGATGGCTTCGCACCATCTAGAACAGAAACCCACGACACTTCTTCGTGCCACAATTGCAGCGAGCCTTGCCAATGTTCGCTTTGTCTTCGAATGCCTTTTCACGCGCCTTAATAGCATCCTCCAGTTCCAGCTCATCTTGGTCCATGTAATCGAAGGTCAACTCAGTGCCAGCTGGAATGTCTTCCACTGCGAAGAAGGCGAGTTGATAGACGTAGAGGTCATTCTTGTTGTAGTGCACTGTGTACTGCCGGAGATTGGGTTCGCATGAGTGATTGATGAAGCGAGAGGGCGTACCCATGTACTGGCCGTCGACCTGCAGACAGGATCAGTAACAGAGAAGATGAAGATTGATCTGGATGTTAGGATGGAACTCACAACATGGCAGTCCTGTGCCTCGATCTCTTTTCCTGTTCCATCGATGTCGCCCACGAACTTATCCAAAGTATACATATACGAGTTCTTGATCTCTCCCACTTCCTGCTCCCGTTGCTCTGCTTCTTCGAAGTCGATAACCTCGCCTAGATAGGTATCCACGAACTCGCCAGTCACGAGGTCTTCGTTACAGTACACACCCCACCCGCGATCGGGTGTCTTGAAAATCGTCAGAGGTACCTTACGACCCTTTTGGACGAGTCGGCTCTTGCATACCGGACCGCAGTTGCAGTTCGGATTGCATTCGTAGATAGGGTTCCGCGAATTGAGGTACTTATGTACAAGCGTCTGCGGCCTCGACCCGGCGTCCTTCGCTTTGCGCGAGTAAGGAAAGCGTTTGGGTAATGCTATTGTGTCAAACGGTTCCTTGTTTTTCTCTGCTTCTTTATATCGCTGGAATAAATCCGGGTCCTTGGCTTCGAGGGCCACGTCGTCGACAGCCCCGAACTCGAGACATTTGCATAGCTTCGTGTACTCACAGCCGCAATGGCCGCCCATGTTCGGTCGGCATGGGTATTGGCAGCCTTCCACGAATTCGAGAGGTTGCTCTATAATGCCGTTGCGAAAAACGTATCTGTCCACGAAGGTGAAGTCAAGAGAGGGGGTAGAGTTGTCCACGTCGTTCTGAAGATGGCAATTTCCCACAGGTCTCAGCATATCCACGAACTTGGCTCGAATGTACTGGTCTGCCTGATCGACAGGTGTGTATGCAGCCGTGTCTCGCCATTCCGACGGCAGTCTCTTGAGTGGCGGCGTGTTCTTGTTCTTGGGTTTGTGCGGGACGAGATAGCCTTCCTTCTTCTGAAGTGAAACGCCGTAGAAGCGCGGCTCGCCTGTAGTGGTGTCATCAGAAGTTTTGGTGTTCGAGCTGCTTGCGATTGAAGGCGATCGCGAACGGCCGTCAGGAGTCAGGAGTCCATTCCTAGTAAAGAGATGTTGTGCCCGGACGTCACGTGATGATGGGTCTTGGTCGGGCGACTTTCGTTTTCGATCTGCTGGAAGCGGTGGAAGCTGACTTGGGTTTGCTCGTGGTCTCTTTTCGAGATATGTCTGGACCATATGGAGGCATCTCCAAAGTTCGGGTAGGGTGTGCCAAGAGTATGCTCTGTTGTCGTCCTTTAGGCCCGTCGCGGTGGAGGCCCATTGAACCAAGTACTCTTCGGCCTATGAAGACTTAGCAAAGTGAAGAACAGCAAATTAGGCGAATAGAATGCTTACATCGCCGACTTTGCGGTGGCACACGACATCCGCGATGTCTCTAGGCCTTAGGACATAGGTGGCCCGTGCGTAGGTGCCGCCGGACGCGTTTCGCGCCGGCATTTATCTCGTAGAGGTAGAGAAAGGCGAAATTAGTAAGTCGGTATGGGTTTTGAAGCTATTAGTTGTGTTCGTAGATCGTTTAGGGCGTGTCGAGGTTTAGGAGGTCTTAAGCTTAAAGAACGACGAGAAGTCGCGCCTAGCTTAAGCAGCGGCTTAGGTAAGCTAAAGGGCCCGAGCGTTTTATACAAGTTAAGTACGTCGGGTTAGCATATGTAAATAGATGGAATATGCAATCTAGCAGTCAATCAAAGGTGTAGTATACAAATTGTATATAGGAAAGCCTTAAGCCATATCGATCTTCCACATCCCTTTGTTCAACTTGTTCAATCATAACATGCGATCATGACAGCGCTAAGCCGATTTCAGCCATCCTGCCGCCAAAGACTTTATTCAGCTCCGTCAACATTTGATTGGAAGGCCGGCTTTTGCGAGCCCTAACACCGACTTCACTCGCAGAAAATCCTCCCAAATCTACAACTTCAACTTGCACCTCACCACCAAGATCACAACCAACCGCTCTCTCACCTTTCGCACCATGGCCGCGACAAAAACAACGTCGGCCTCGCAGCCAAATAATCCATTCATCAAACAACTCGCATCAAGCAGTACGTCCCACCATCCCTCCCAGTCACTAATGACCACTCACTGACAATCCTTCCACAGACCCAACCCACCGCCGAACCGCCCTCTCCTCCCTCCGAACCTACCTCTCCCACCCCTCCCGCAGCACCACCCTAACCCCTCTGGAAACTCTCAAACTCTGGAAAGCCCTGCACTACACCCTCTACATGTCCGACAAACCACGAAACCAACAAGCCCTGGCGCGCGACCTCGCCGACCTGACCTCCACCCAAAAATCCCCCGAATCCCAAATCGCCTTCCTCGCAGGGTTCTGGAAAACGATTGCAAGGGAGTGGAGCGCGATCGATTATCTGCGCATGGATAAGTACCTGTACCTTGTGCGGTGTATGGTTGCGAAGGGCTTCTCTCTGTTCAACACCAACTCTACTGCCTCCGAATACGTGGAGATGCTCACAGCGGAATCGGGGCCGCTGTCGGCGCGGGATCCGAAAGTGCCAGCAGGGTTGAAGTTGCATGTGTTGGATGTGTGGGTGGATGAGATGGAGAAAGCGGATGTGAAGGGGGATTCTGTGGTGGAGAAGTTGATGGAGCCGGTGAGGAGGTTGGCGAAGGAGAGTGTGGTGAAGAGTGTGAGGATCAGGGCGAAGGAGACGGTGGAGGACGAAAGGTTGAGGGATGAGGGGAGGAGGTGGGCGACTGAGGAAGAGAAGGCTGAGGAGGAGGATGAAGATGAGGAAGATGGTGAACAGGAGGATTTTGGCGGGTTCGATTGAAAGAAGAAGAAGAAGAAAAAAATACAGCTTTCTACGTTCAAGCGCTGGCGTTGGTGGAATTTTCGCAATGTTCACACGGACAGGATACCCAGACAGGTAGCAGGAGCGAGAATGATGGGAGTAGACTGGGTATGAAGACATTCCATTACGTTCCTGTATCTGAATCGCAGTCGCAGATCGGCAGCTTCAAAAAGACCTGAATTCACACCTGCAAAAAGATACATCAAGCAACAACAACAGCAACACCGATTTTGTGCCCTCCAACCAGTCCAATACTTTCCAGCCTGATTTCGCCCAATGCAGATTTAATGATGCAGAATTGAAAAAGTCCCATATGTACATATGGTCGCTAGAGCACCCGTGCTGTCGCGGTCAATTGTTGCATTTAGCACTGGAGGCTGTACTTGGGCTGGCGGTCGGCGGTCATGACACCCCAGTGCTTCTCGTCCTGAGCGGAGCCGTTGTCACCGACGGAGTCTGGCTTCCATGGCCTGCGTAACATTAGCAAAGGAATCAAACTAAAGATGAGTAGCAGAACTCACTCGTCAAAGGCCTCGAACACAAAGGCGTTGATGCCCCAGTCCAGGATTCCGCAGACACCCTGGTGGTAGAAGTTCTTGGCGTTGGTGGTGCCGGCCTTGGCTGCCGAGTAGTCGCTTCCACCGTCGGATGGCCAGCCAGACTCTCCGCACCAGAATTCGACCTTGTCAGTGCCACCAGCCATGCTCTGGATGCGACCGAGAGCCTGCTGCATGTCGTCGAAGAAGACAGACTTGGCCTTGGCACCAGCGGAGGCACCCTGCCAGTAAGAGAAGCCGTTGGCCAGAATGAGCTTGACGCCGCCCTTGATCAGAGCATCACCAGTTCCGTCGTTGAACTTGTTCCACGAGTCGGCAGTTCCGATGAGAGTGTCTGGGAGCATGGCCTGGACTTGGTTGATCTTGTCCAAGAGCTGCTCACCGGTGAAGTTACCACGGTAGAGAGTCTCAGAGCCGCAGGTGACGGCGTAGACCTGGTCCTTGTATTGCGGCACGTACTGCTTGAGCACCTTGGTGTCGGCGTCGAAGCTCTCCTCCGTGTCGGGCCAGATGCCCAAGATGACCTTGAAGCCCTTGGCCTTTGCGGCGGGCAGCATGTACTGAGCGTTGTTGCAGTCGGAGGCGGAGTAGCCGCGGACGATGGAGGAGCCGGCGTTGGACTTGATGGCGTCGAAGTCGGCCTCGTAGTCGGCCTGGTATTTGCAGGAGCCGTCCGTCTTCTTCGTGCCCAGCGAGAAGCCGAGCTGGCCCTTGTTTGCGGCCAGAGCGGGGACGGCGGCGGCGAGCGCCGCGATGGCGAGAGTCGCGCGCATTGTGGTGGAGGAGATCGTGTGTTTCGACGGTCTGGGTATTAGTTGTCGCGCGGTAGGAATATGGATATGAATGTGTCAAGGAGTGGCTGCACTTGCTGTGCTCGTGCTGGTAAGGAACGTGACAAGGAAAGAAGAATCGCTCACGAACGGCGGGTTGTGAGGGAAGTTGTGAGAGTGATGTCGAGGGTGAGGCTGGTGTGGAAGTCGAGAACGCTGGACGCCTCGCCCTGGCGCGTAAGTCAACTCCAGCTTCTCCAGATAGGGGTAGCCTAACCTAATCCAGCCGCCAATCTGTCGATCTCCAATCCCTGCAGGAGCTGCTCGCGCTGTCACGTGCGGCGCGTGTTGTTTTCTCCAGACTTCAGATGCCAGCTTCGTCAATACGATAACATGAATGCTAAGAGGTGTTCTGTTTGAACGGCCGTACTGCACGTACGCCAAACGCAGCCCGAGCTGCTGGGATGACAACATGCAAGCGCATGGCAGAAGGTATCACAGCATCACGCGTGCTGTTGTGTAATGTAAGGCAAACCCGTGTTTCCAATGTCAACGCTCATCCGCTCTGCATCTGACTGGGTCTCTTCATGGCTCAATATCCGTCTGCTCAGTCACAGCGAGACGGCAGTCTTTCTTCTTGCGGACCCTTCGAGGCCAGTTCATGCAGCATTACCTGAAGCCACGCGGACAGCATCATGAGAAGACGCGGGAGGCCATGACCCAGGCTCCAGAGGAAAGATCTACCCGATCGAAGGGCCGGCTGGATATCACAGGCATCGAATACACACTCTGCCGCATACTTGGGATCTTGATTCCCAGCTCGCTGCCGTGATTAACAGACTCTGGCTCGCTATTGCCGCGCCTGAAAGCCCTCTGGATGAAGTTGAGGGCCCGCACACGAAAATGAAGAGGAAGGAGATGAACCGGGTCTCCAGAGACCTTCCGAAAAAGCAGGACCGGTCTGCGCAGGCTTCGATGCTTGCTCCGTTCCGCTGCGCTTGTATGGCGAGCTCCTCGCCATGGATCCTTCTTGCCTGACAGAGTTGGCCTCCCTGCTGGCGATAGGGAGCCGACCTGGACGTAAGGCTAGGCGTGCGATTCGTGAAGCTATTCACAAGTCATCATCTGGACTACCCAATGCTGGAAAAGGCAGGCGCGACCTGACGTTGTCTTCGGCAGCCGGCAGCCGGCGCTCGGACCTTCTACGCCGCCCTTCAGAACAATCAAGTCACTTCACTTCGCTCTCTGCGCTCGCCACAACCCATCAACCAACGACCAACGTCCTGCTCAGTCATTGATCTTCAACACCAGCAGCCATGGCGCTACCTCCCCACCTGAAGAAGTTCCAAGAGGCGCAATCGACGAGTTCCGCCCCAAGTCAACAAAGCTCAGTGAACCAGGAGAACATGACGCCGCCACACTCACGCACTCGCAGCTCCGAAAACGCCGACAGCGAGCGCGGTCTTGTTAACGGCAATGACACAAACGGACCAAGAGCGAGCCTCCTGCAGCAGCTTCTTGCAAAGAGTGGCGGAAGCGGTTCGTCATCGCCTTCCGGCTCCATCTCAGCAGCGCAGCCCCAACCATTGCCTCACCGGAGCTCTGTCGCCCCTGGCGACTCGCCGGGTCGTCACGGCGTAAGCAGCGAGCAGCGTCCAACCTCCAGTTCGACACCCGCTGAAGGCATGACTGTGAGGGAAGCATTTGGCCTGAAGCAGCAGCTTGACGCTGCAAACGCTCGATATGAGGAATTGCAAGGTGACTTTGAGCTGGTTAGATCGATGTCTGAGATGCAAGACAGGGAAATCAAAGACGCTGAGCGCCAGATCGCTTATCTCGAGAAAACTACAAGCGCGCGCTTGGATGCCAGCGCAGCTCGTGTTAAGAAGCTCGAGGCTGAGAAGATGACTCTCGTGGAGACCGCAAACGCGCGCGCCGGTGCCTGCGAAGCTCGCATCAAAGAGCTCGAGGCCGAAAAGATGACTCTTGCAGGAGCTTCAAAGGCACGTGCCGACACCTACGAAGCTCGAATCAGAGAACTCGAGGCTGAGAACGTTGCTCTGAGGGAAGCTGCCGCTTCTTCTACTGTCGCCACATCGCAGTCGCCGCAGAAGGCGCGCGGCCGCTCAAGCACCCGCCGAGCCCCCAACCTCACCGGCTACGAGAGCTCAGACGATGAGACCTCCCAGGTGAGAGGCCGAGAAGTTGCCATTCGCGAGCCATCAGCCGGCCCTGTTTCTCCTCCGTGCGGAGTTGAGCAACTGCAAATCATGCACGAAATCCTTGGAAAGTTCAAGGAGAAGGTCGAACAGTTCGAGAAAGAGCAGGCAAACATCAAAAGCGCTGTGCAAGAAGTAGAGCAGCTCGGTCTCAACGACCGCTTGAAGAGACTCGAGTCGCTCGCAGCGGACGAAGACCATGATGTGAACAAGGCCATGCAGGCTTGGAAAGTGACCGTCGACGCCGACCTGGAGCGTCTATCAAGTGCCTTTCCACCACAAGCAGGGGATGCAGACTTGGCGGTAAGCACTTGCCTCTCTACAAAACCCACCATATCCCTTGCTGACTCCTCACAGAAGCGTCTCGACGAACACCTTCAGCGTCTCGCGCTCAGAGACCGACAAGAGGCCCACATTGACGAAGCGATTTACAAAGACATGCTGCACACATACTACCAGCAGCTCAGCACCGCAATCGACAACGACGACAACCGCGCTGGAAGTTTCGAGGGCAGCACCGATGAGCTGTGGAGATTGCGGGATCGCTGCGTTCGGCGCCTTGCGACGTTCGATGACTGTGCGGAGGCTTCCAATGAGGCGAGAAAGCGGTGGGAGTACAATGGACGGAGAGCTTGATGTTGAGTGTCGGGATTGATGTAAGGAACGAAAGTGTGCTATGAGAGTGAATAATCATGCTGGATGGCTGTGCGGAGAAAGGCGATTGTCCAGCTTATGGCTACTGCGCGACGTAGCTGGATGATTATGCTGGAGGGAAGTGCGTGAAAGATATCGATTGTGCGGCTGGTGAAAGCTGCGCAACGGTTCGAGATGGACACGAGATATGCTCAACGCTGAAAAGGACCCATGGCGAAACAGGATAGCATAGCTCTCCCGTGCGAGATAGGGAACTTTGGCGACTACGAATGACAGGCAATGCTCAGAATGTGATGGAAGACGCTCAAATACCTCGTTCCTAAAACTTCTCCAACAGAATCCTCGCCCCAGCATTCCCCTTCGGCTTCGCCTTCTCCACCTTCCTCTTCTTACTCTTCTTCCCATCCGCACCATCAGCCGCTGCCACCTCTTCCGCTTTCCTCTTACTTCCATTCCCTTCCTCCGCAGCCTTTGTAATCTGCTTCTTCCCACCCTTCAACGCTTTCTCCACTTCTGTCTTCACCGACTTGCTAACGTCCTCGCTTTCCAATAACGCCACAACCACAAAGCTGGAATCTGAACACGCCCAGTCCACAATGTTATCTTTGATGACGGGGTACAGAGCGTCTGCAAAACCCAGCGCAGGGTCAGAGACTTTAACCTTCTTCGTTGCTGGGTCGAATGGACCGCCAAGGACGAGCGTCTTCAACATGCGGCCGACGGCTGCGTCTTGCGCGATGTGCCCTTCTTCCAGAGGGTTGCCTTCGGCGAGCTGAGCGACTGCTTCCTTGGCTGCAGCTCGTAGCTTGTTGTCCTTATCGTGGCATTCGAGGAGGATTTCTGTCACGGCTTGGGTTCCGAAAGAGGTCTGGACGAGGTTGGGTGCACGGTCGGCGACGAATTCGAGGAGAGGAGCGGAAATGTGGGAGATGAGTTCTGATCTGCGGACTTCGGGGGCTTTCTTGGAGGTTGTGGCTCGGATGGCGTGGATTTCTTCGATGAGGGCTTTTTCGTGGTCCTTGACGAGCCATTTCTGGACTCCGGTCATCGGGTAAAGAATTGGAAGACGGGCGTTGAGGTCGGTGATCATCGTCTCCAAGCGGTCGAAGCGTTGGGTAGTGTCTTCCATTTGGAGGCCAAGGAGCTCGCGGAGAACGGATTGCGATGTCATCTTGGTGTCGTCAGGGATGTCCAGTCCGGCTACGAGTACCATCTTGGCGTGCGGGTCGAATGACATGGCGTCGATGTTATCCTTGTAGCATTTGAGAATGACCTTTCGGTCTTTGGCACTGCCGTATGCCAGCACAAGAGCGACGAGTCGACTGCCGTCCTTGGTGAATGCCAGGTTTCGGAAGAGATCGCCTCCACCGTCTGATTCCTCTGCGTCGATATCACCCTTGAGAATCTCCATGAACTCTGAGTGCTCCTCGCTGCCCACCTCCAAAGCCAGGAAGTACTGCAGCATTGCGTCGTGCAGCATCGTGAAGCCGTTCTTCTTGTTCTGGACCAGCTTGTTGATGAATTCCCTCAGATACGCCAAGATTGGTTTCCTCTTCTCAGGACTCTCCTCCAGAATCTTCTTCAGGTCTGCAGTCACGCCCTCAGTGGAAGCATTCGGCCTCTGCTTCGCGAACAGCGCATACTCGGCACCATACCATTCTCTCAACATCATGGCCTTTTGTGGTGGTGTCGCGACTTGGCGATAGATGTCATCCACGATCCAGGCCGCCTCAGGATGATTGATCAGTCTTCTAACATGGCCATAGAATTGCGGTATGATGGTGTCCTTGTCTTCGCGATCGCCTTGCATAATCATCTTCGCAACCAAGAACTTTCCGTACTTGCTCTCCGCCAGCTCTCGCATGTCGTACTGCAGCTCTTTCACAATCTTCTTCAACTGCTCCGGCTTCGCATACTTGATCGCACATTGAATCACTCGCACACTGTCATGCTTGAAGACAAAATCGCGGACTCGGCCGTCGATGATGCTGAACAGCTCGGAAAGAAGCTCGGCGCGCTCTTCTTTGGGAACGTGTGACTTTCGTCGCAAGCGCTCCCATAATTGCTTCGAGCGCTGGATGACATCGGCGTGAGGTTTTGCTGCTTTTCGCTCTTTGGCGAGCTGTCGCTGCTTTGCGTGTGCTTCGGCGGAGGTGGTCTCGAGCTTGAATTGCTTAGAAGCGCCGTTCGTCTTTTCATCTTGCTTTCCAGACTTTGGCGCCCTCTCGTCTGGCTGATCTGATTCCTCCTCGTCATCATCCTCGTTCGCGGCGTCTTCGAGATGCGATCGCTTTGCAGGCTTTTCGTACTTTGGCTTCGAATCGGTCGTCTTTTGCTTCTTCTCGCTCTTCACTGCGCCAGAAGGCGCTTCTTTGCGCTTTATGCCACCCATCGTGGTCGAAATTGGAGTGCTAGAAGTACAGGATTGGTTGTCAGGTGGAGTTGATGGTCTTGGAATTTCGTCCCGAACTTTTTTTCGAGATCACCGAGTGTACTTGGTCCAAGCTCAAAACCCTGGCGCTAGCTGCGGGAGCAACCGTCTTATCCATGAAGGAAGAGTTCTTCTTTCATCAGACCTTGACAATGACAGCTGCAAAGGAGACATTGTTTCCCACTCTTTTCCCTCACTCCCGATATCAAGTCTAATAACATGTAGTTCCGGGATGGGTCTTGAATCCAGGCGTACTTCATCCCACTATGACTAGCTGGCACCCGCGAACAGCACGGGATTCCCAACGCTCTTATCGAGAGGATACATGCACGCTTACATCCTCCTTACTCTATCGATCTCACGTTCTGGAGACAGGAATGCGAGGATACATCAAGTGAGAATTTGACATGCGCCCCTTGCAGATGGATGTCCACGCAGTTGACAGGCACAACCCACACCAGTTCTCCTGGGTTGACTTCAACATTGCTCAGAGGATTTGCTAAGTCTGTATATCGTACATGTACCTCAATTCTTCAAAGAAACCACTGGGTCATCGCGAAGTGATTGCCCTTGTTTGTCTTAGCAATTCGCGGCGGCGTTGGGGCAGGCTCATTTCACCGTCGGGTCTCGTGCAATGCTCCTTCCATCACTCTTGTTTCGTCACCGACAACAAGAGCTCTGCACTTACTGTTCCGGGGCCCGATGAGCACCACCTTTACCACGGCCTATTCAGTCAACAACAGTCGCCCACGTGTATACGATGAGAGAGCATCAACTATCTGCCAGCAGCAAATCCAACGAGACATCGGCGGCCAGCCGCGTCCTTGCAAGAGCGCTGCGCAGAAGCGCGCGCCTGAAATCCACCGAAGCCCAGACGAAGGAGCCGAAGAAACCAGGAAAGCCAGGGAGACCAGGGAAGCCAGGGAAACTAGGGAAGCCAAGGAAGCGAAGACCAAGAGAGATACTCGACACAGAACGTCTGCTCCGCATCGCCGCCGAGAAGGCCAATGGCACCCATCCACAAGGCGTGGCGCTGTCTTGTCCCCTTCTTGAACTTCCCCCTGAGATCCGGAACTACATTTGGGAGTTGGTGCTGGGAGGAGAGACGCTACACCTATGGGGTAAGCCCTTTCTTAGAGGGCATATATACATTTCTGAATCATTGGATCCGCGCAAATGGGTCGCTAACGGTGTCTGGAGTTGCACCAAATGCCTCCGTTCGGAGCGTCCTGAACAGCAAGCGGAAAGGTTCAAGGCTACTGAAGAGCGCCGCGGCAGTCTTGAATCTATCGACGCCCACGAGAAATGCTGTCAAAACTCACAGCACAATCAGCACAACCTTGCGCTACTACTGACATGTCGTCAGATTCACTCTGACGCTGCCCTGTTTCCCTTCACCTTCAACACTTTCCTCTTCGACAACCACTATCACCTTTACCATTTTTTGAAGTTTGTATCTCCGAAGCAAGCCAAAGCCATCCAGAGCATCTGCTTGATGATCTCTAGAGACGACGACCTCGACACCAAACGTCCTAAAACTTCTGCAGCCAACCAGAAACTTTACAAAGACAAGCTTGGTGATTTGAAGAGCCTAACGATCTTCGTGGAGATCGAGTCTGCCCACTACGGATACGGACGCTGGGACGCCATCAGCCGTATGCGAGCGGCGGCAGCAATGGATCTCAAGCTCCTCGATCTTGAGAAGGTCACTGTGGCTGCTTTTTACGAGTCTCATGATGACGAAGAAGATGAGTCGAAGAGTGTTCTCAATGCTTTCGCAGACAATCTCGAAGCGGAGCTGATGAGGGACCAGAGCAAGAAAGAGAAGTGGATCCAGAGAAAAGGGGAAGGTGGCGTCGGCGGGTAGCGACAAAGAGGTGATGCGGAACTCTCAGGCAAGAACTCGCTCCGTTATCGCACGGAAGTGGAGCATGAGGAACGGGCGAGGAGGGCGAAAGGAATCGAGAGCATCGACGCAATAGCGAAGCAGATTTCTGGGCTATCGGTCTCGACATTCTGCAATCGGGCATACAATGGGTACACACGTATCGCGTCACTGGCTGCTCATACTGGCACGATCATTCAGAGGTCTCTGGCTTGACTGCTCTGGTGCCCGGGATAACGAGATACTGGAGTACTGCCATTGATCTGGCATTCGACTGAACAGCAAGGCTTCTGGCACCGATCGTAATTATTGCTTGAGAAACGTAAAGACACAGTATCACTTGTTTGACGAATTCAGGACTTCAACGGTGTGCTATTTGTGGCGCTCGATGCCCACGCTCAGTGCCTTTTTAATCATAGGGACTGCATCCTGGCCTGGGTTTGCTCTTCGTCGTTTGCCAAACACTCGTCGTTCCCTCAATTGGTACATATAGACCTCGACACTCCCATGACTAGGTTTTAAGGGACGACAATTGAACTCTATACTCGTGGCCCTGCATTGACTGGGATATTCAAACCTGCTAAGCTGTCAGCTGCCGGTACCTCAGGGCTATACTGAACTCATTCGGAGTACAAACCACTGCTAGGTTATATCTGAAGCGTCGGACCCTTGCCGGATACAACGCTCGAGAGTGAGAATCGCTCAGATGGCAAAATGCAGCCTCCGCAAATAGAGCAAGATCGCGAGGCCGATCAGGATGGCGGGTAAATCGTGGGAGCAAGTCCCCAGGATGACGATCAAGACGAGGATAAGCGGTCGCTATAGGAGCGAATGGTGGATTCTTTCGAAGAGCAGCCGTTCAAGACATACAGCTAAGAGATTATACAGATGGCCCTACAGGGATCTCAGACGAGCAAGCAGCGGCACTGGGAGCGCTTCTGCAACAGGTCGACCCCGAATACTTCTGGACCTACGTGGAATATCTGTTCTTCTTCCCGCCGGATCGGTTGAGCGTTTCGTCGTCCGGCAGTCTGAACGGTTCAGAACAGGCTGTCGAGACGAAAACGACGATTATGACCTGGAGATGAACTCGTCCGAGCAGACTAAGGCAGCTGGCAACTCTCGAGCACCAAATGGGCTGTCGTTTCTTCGCGATCGGCGGGCTGAGGAGCGAAGCAGCCGATTCACGTGAAGCGCTAAAATTCGCGCTAGGAGATCTTGTGGTCCGCGCAGACTCGCCTTCCGAAAATGAATTGCTGGCTTTTGCTGAGTCTCTTCTCGAAGTCTTCCTGCTTCTTCAACTACGAATCTTGGTTCACCTTCACCTACCCAACATTTGCGACCTTCATCTACGCAACATCCACTAGGCGCACATCTTCCCCGACGGATCGCCATCTACCGTGGCAACATGGCCCCTGGTGTGCTTTCATACAAGGCCGAGATGGAGGAGGACGATGCTTTCGAGCCCGAAGATGGCCTTGACGAGCCACGCGGAGCACAGCCAGCCCCTTCTCGCGGCCTTCGCAGCAAGAGCCGCGTCGACTACACAGCCCAGCTTGCACCCGACCCCGAAGCCCCCAAGCAGCCATCGCGCCCGTCACGCATTCTGAACAGCGGCGCTCGCATGAGGGCAGCTGCAAAGATCTCGACTCCGGCCGCGCAGGCTACTCCAATGCCACAGGACACCAGCAAGTCTTGCGGATTCCTCGACATCCTCCCAGCGGAACTGCGCAATCGCATCTATGAGCTGGTCCTTGGCAACTCCACTATCCACATCTATACCGACCTGATTGGCTGGGACTCGAACTTTGAAGTCTACAAAGTCCCCCTTGCTCCCAATGACGAGCGCATACTCTGCGACTTCTGCAGCGCAGAAGACGAAGAGGAGTCCCACATCGAGAAGATCCAGGCTCAAGACCCAGCCGAAGCACACCACGACGAACATGACAAGCGTCACATATTGTGCCGCGGCCGTGGCTCCGCTACCGATGCTTTTGCTCTCCTACAGACCTGCCGTCAGATCCACTCCGAGGCGGCCCTCATTCCCTTCTTGAGCAACACGTTCTCCTTCTTCGACCTCATCACGCTGGACCAATTTCTACGCCGCTTGATACCGAAGCAAGCTCGCGCGATCCAGCACATCTCGTTCACCATCAACAGCGACTCCAGTTTCCCAGACCCGCCCATTAGGACAGACTGGAAGAGGCTCCTCGGTGGAGAGCTGGAGAGTTTGATCTGCATTGCTGAGTTCGTTGGGGATCGCGAAGAAGGCTTCGAGGAAAGCGGCAAAGATTGCGCGGAGGCATGCATGGCGTTTCGAAACTTGATGGTGAAGGACCTGAAGGTTTTGGCGTACAATGTTTACGAAGATGAGGACGACGAGCTGGTCACTGCAAAGGAGCTGAATCAGTGGGCGAAGGAGGTGGAAGAGAAATTGAAGGTCTCTGCGAAGGACGAGCCGCAGAAGAAGGCAGGGAAGGGCAAGCGGAAGTGAATGGGAGTGGAGCAATCGGAGAAGTAATTGAAAGACTGGGAGGGAGATTGAAAGTCACTACATCTCAGAGAGGGCAGCTCCTGGAGAAGCCGATCAGGAGTCTGACAGCCGACTCTGACGACTCAACAAAGTCTGCGAGCTGGAGGTTAGAACAGTGAGATTGTTATGCAGCTTCAGCTTGGATCGATTCCGGGTCCACAGTGGCCCTGCAGGCCTCTAATCCATTGTTCGTTTGAGCTTGCCGAACAACCTCCAGCTTTTGCGCGGTCCTGATTGTACTGATGGTACTTGGAAACGTCCGTCAGACGTGATGCTTTCCTCTTTCTCGATTTGCTCGACCTTGTCCTTCAGATGTTGCGGCAGCTGTGATCTTGCCCCTTCGACTTCTTCCCATTCGGCAATACCCATCGTATACTGTCCCACCACGCCTAGGTAGCAATGGAGAGGTGTTCTGAGGCTCTTTTCGCATGTCTCTAGCGCCTTGAGAAGCAAACGAATGCAGTCTTGGCGTTCTGTTGCATTCTTCACGTGAAGACAAGCTTCAATACCATCTATCCCAGAGTTGTTCCGGATTGTTGTCGAAGCATTATGCTCGAGTAAGCAAGAGACAATCCCTTTGCAGGACCACATGAATGGTGTGCCGTGACCGAAGCAATCCGAAGAATCATGAAGGATTGCTGCAAGTATAGCGGTATTTCCATCCTTGTTCCGTAGATCTAACGAGGCGCCTCGATGAACAAGAAGAGACACCATGCATACCAAGCCTTTCGAGGCTGCTAAGAGTAACGCAGTGTTTCCATACTCATTTGCAAGGTCTAGTGACAAACTTCCGTGGAGTAGCAGAGTTACGGCCTGTACGTTGTTTTTCTCAACGGCACAATGCAATGCAGTATACCCGAGCTCATCCTGAAGGTCCAGCGAGGCGCCTTGATTCACCAAAAGTGAGACTATCTCCAACTTGCGTCGAGAGTCGTCTGAGACCACGACTGCGCCCCCATTCTGATTCTGTAAAGTCTCCGTAGTGTCACGATCTTGAGAAAGCGGGCTTGCTTCCACGTGAACTGCACGGACTGATAACAACAATGCTGTGTCTCCATTCCGATCCTGGATGTCCATTAGGGCACCATGCTCGAGCAAACTCCTGACAAGATTCTTATCACCGTATTGCGCAGCGTCCATGAGCAGGGTTCGCGGTTTCAACACCTGCGAGCAAGACGCGTTGATGTCAAGACCGCAGGACATCAATTTCAAAAGGATTTCATCGCTTGCGAGCTTAGCTGCGTACTTCGTGAGAGCGTAGTGCGTGCGTGGGACCCTCGATAACGACCAATGATCCAGCAAACACTCAACGATATCCATTGAGCCTTTCAGTACAGCCCCGATCAAAGCATCGTCCTTCGTTCTATCACCCAGTAGTGCATAGTGGGACAACAGCGTCTGCAGACAGGATTTATCTCCAGAGTCTTGTGCGGAGTCAATCGCAATATCAAAATCCATCTTCAAGTCACGCAAGCTGTGGTCTTCGGTGCCCTCATGCCTCAAAAGGGCTTTAAGACACTGCGAACGACCAAGCCAGATGGCAGTGTACCGGGCATGCGATTCATTTTGATCAAATCTATCCGTTGACGCAGGTTTCCAAAATTCCGACAGAATCCGGGGTTGATCAAACAGAATTGCGAGAAGTGTCTGGTTCAAGATGTTTTGAGAAGCAAAGAGTTGCGTGAGTGATTGCTCGTCGATGTCGGAGATGAGCATACAGTAGCAATCTGGCCGAAGGAGAGAATGTTGGCCCAAAAGACTCAGATGACCATTTGCTACAGCGAGATGCAAAGGAAGGCAACACAGAGTCAAGTAGCCTAGACTCAGTGAGCCAAATTCGAGAGTATCCCAACGCCATGACCGAAAGTTAGAAGCTCGAGGGATCAGATCGCTTTGAGCCGTGATAGAGTCCATCAAGCTTGGTAGGACAACAGCTGTGAGGTTCTCTTTTGCATTCACATCTCTCAGCAATTCAATGATCGTCACATCACCGGCGTAATATGCGCAGTGCATGGACATCCCCAGCAGCCGACTCGGTCTGTTGACTCCTGCACGGGCTTGGAGCAGGAGCTGAACCACACGTTTTCGAGCCTTGAGTATCGCAAGATGCAACGGTGTTCCGCAATTCAGCGATGTAGCATTGACATCCGCACCAGCATCAAGCAAAACTTTTGCTGTGTCGTCAAATCCGCTCAGACAAGCATGATGTAGCGCCGTAAGGCCGAGTTCGTCGCTATAATCAAAGTCTGCTCCGAGGTGCAGAAGATGACGAACTCTTGGAGTCTGGCCCTCAGCAGCGGCGCTCAAAAGCACCCGATTTCTTGCATATTCGTGCAATGTTTCGTCGGATTGCCGTTTGCGAATGTTGTAGTGGTAGCTGTAATTGTTCCGCACGTCTCCCAAATGTAGTCTGGCCTGGCCGCTTGCTGTGGTGTCGCCATATTTGTTCCCGGAAGGCTCCGCCATAGTCCCGGCCCATAGATCCCTCCACAACCCACTGTGACTCGATGGATACCCGTCTCGGCAATGACTGTCGCGTTGAAGAAGCTGTGAAGTTGCGGCGGGGCGAGATCGAGGTACTTGGACTGCGGGCGCCTAGATGCGCCACTTGACGCGCAAAGGAGCGCTATACGCAGCCTTATCACGTGTTTCAACATGATTCCAGCCTTATTAGAGGAATGATCAGCATGATGGTAGGAGCAATCGCAGACGCCAAGACAGCTTCCTTGAAGCTTCTCTGCATATGAGAATGCTTGCCTGGGCCGCATGATCCATTTCCTCAGAAGCAACGATGCTATTGTCAATGAATATGCATTCTCTTTATGCTTCTGTCTTTCATGTTCAGTGTGCGATTGGCCGAGGACTTATGCTTGCGGACTGTTTTTGGCTGGTCCAAAGACGATATGGAAGTTGAAGTCGGCAATAGCTAGGAACATTCGGTGTATTTGACACCTTTTCCCACCTGGAAGTGAGCTTCGTGTTCATTTGTGAGGCGCGAAGTTGCAGTACCTGTTAGGAAGATCTCGTTCTGGGTGTTGTCGTGCGCAGTCTGTCGGTCCACTACATTCGAAGCTGCAGGAGGAAGTTGTAGCTGCTTCTCACGTCGCCCCAAAGCCCCAAGCATGATCGCTCGCTATGGCGCCTTCACAAGCTTTGCATTACTCATTGTCCACCTTGAGACTGGTCGACGATACCTGCAGTGGTCGGGAGCGGCTGTTGTAGTGAAGACGTGAGGTGCAGCCGCGGCTGACGAGGCTGAAGAGAGCCTGCGCGAGACGAGCCATTCTTGCATGAGGCTGTATTGCACCATTTCAGCCTTGATTGCCACTGAGTGCGCCTCCGTTGTGCCTGTCGTGACCAAACAACGCTCGATATGGTGAGGACAGCATGCTCGAGAAAGTTCAACACTGTGCAGGAAAGTCAGCACATCATGAGAGGATCGAAAAATGTAATCATTCAAAATGCGTCTGCTGCAGGACTGAAAAGGTCGGCGCGTGTTTCAATGGGTTACACCAGGTGGAATCAGGAAGCTGACACGTTTCCCAGCCACGTGAGGAGGCGCATCCGAGTGAGATGCATTATGTCGAAGCATTGTGTTCGCGCAGGTACGAGCAGACGAGTTGGGATAGTTCAGCGAGGAGGTGGTGAGGAGGAAGTAGGGCTACAAATGGGAGAGGAGCAGGTGAGGTGTTTCGGGCCCGGACGGGACGGAACTCTGCAAGGCCGGTCATTGAATCTTGATGACTTTGATTAAGCATTGATGGGGCTCGTATTGCGACCCCTGGGAGGCGATTGCCGACCTCGCATCCTACGAAAAGACAGTGAAAAAGCGACACCTGGAAGCCGGAAATTGCAGCGATCCGAGATGACGAACATTGCGTGCACTAACCGTCAACCCAAGCGTCCAAGCACCAGATCCCACCATCCTCCAAGCACGCGTCCAAGCAGCATCCCGGAGAGCGTGTCGCCGTGCCGTGCTCCCTCAACTGCGTGATGCTCGACGAATCGAGGGCGATGATTGGAATGATAGCGCCCAGCACGCCCTCTCGCGGGAGCCATGAGCAAGGAAGGGCGTCGCACAGAGACGCCGGACTGGACGACGGGCGACGGGGCTGTGTCACGTCGGCCATGCTGTTCCCTCTTCCGCCCACTCCGACCTCCTCACAGTCCTCTCACGACGAATAACGCCCGCTCAGATCAGCGTATTCCGATCGAGACGGGGGAAGATGATTAGTGCTTTTCGACGGCACGTGGTTGTGTCGCAGCCAAGTCGCACCGTAGAACAAGTGTCTCTCCCGACTAATCCACTGGCCATTGATTGATCGATTGATGAGTAAAAGAAGAGAGGAGGGGGTGGTAGACGGTACGGTGCGGTAGCATCTCACGCACCTTTCACAACGCACTGCACTGCACTGCACAGCGCTCCTCTACCTCCCACGACTACTCTCGCTCGGCACGGCATTCCACGAGCACCTCCTCTCCTGCCGCCCAGCTCTGCCCTATCCCATCCTTTCCCCTCCTGTCCTGTCTTGTCTTGTCTCGTCTCGCTTCTCCGCCACCCAGTCCCTCTTTTCCCTCGCCAGCTATTCGACCTTCAATACCTCCATCCAGGCCGCCTGCTTGTCACAGACCATGCGCCTTCTCAAGTCCGGCCCTTTTGTATCGGGAGACCCGCCCACCCTCGAGCTTCATGAATTTCGCGATCGGAGGGAGCGCTATGCCGCCCTCTCCCATACCTGGGCCTCTTCACAAGACGAGATCGTCTTCTCTGACTTGCTCTCTAACTGCGATCAGACGATCAAGCGTCGAGATGGCTATATCTGCGTCGACTTAAGTCAAGAACCGGCCCCTTCACTGCTGCAGAAACCGGGTTGGGCCAAACTTGCATTCGCCCTTGAACAGGCCTACGAGGACGGAAAGGACTGGTTGTGGATTGACACTGCTTGCATTGACCGGAGTAGTAGCGCCGAATTGACAGAAGCTATCAACTCAGTCTACGAATGGTACCAGGAATCCGCCATCTGCTACGCCTTCCTCGAAGACGTTCCGCTGGAAGAGTGGCGAGACTCCATTCGCTCCGACCAGTCACCACTGAAGAGTCGCTGGTTCTCCCGGTCGTGGACATTGTCTGAACTCATCGCGCCTGGTCATGTTGTCTTCTACTCAAAAGAATGGACTCGACTGGGCGACAAGCATGAGCTTCGCCATCTCTTGTCTCTGGCCACAGCTGTGGAGCCCGCAATCTTGGATGGCAGCCGAGGAGTCGAGGAAGTCAGCATAGCGAAGCGCATGTCGTGGGCAGCTCATCGTGAATGCGCTTTACCTGAAGACAGCGCTTACTCACTCTGCGGCCTTTTTGGCGTCAGTATGCCCGTCCTGTATGGGGAAGGTGAGAAGAAAGCTTTCTTGCGCCTGCAAGAACAAATTATGAAGAACAGCGACGACCACTCTATCTTCGCCTGGAGAGACCCTGAGATTGGTGACCGCCTGCATGGACTGCTCGCCGACAGCCCGCGAGCTTTTGCTGGATCTGGCGACTTCGAGGCGTACAATTTTCCAGACCAACTTCCATTCGAGATCACCAATCGTGGTGTTCGAATAAGTCTTCACCTCACACCAGACTACGAAAATGGTATCATTGCAGCATTACAGTGCCCAAATGCTTACCCAGGCAGCGGCTACCTGTCAATCTACCTTCGAAAGCTCCCCTCTGGCGACAGGCAATATGCTCGTGTCCACTGCAACGACATCACATTCGTCGACACTCTCGGAAAGGAGCAGCAAATTTACATTCGCCAATCAATCCCACCACTCGGCATCTTCCCATCAATGCGCTCCCTCCAACACGGCATGCGCACATCGACCTACAGTCCCGTATCGCCAACCTCCGCCACACCGGACCCCATCTCCCCAGAATCCAACTACTCACCAGTCCCCATCTCTCCACCACCCAAATCCCCCGACCGCCCAGACAGCGGCAAGATCTTCCCCGTCCAGCTCTTCCACCTCGCCAAATTCCGCACCTGGGGCGGCTATCAAGTCCTAGACGTCCACTTCCAACCCCCCAAATTCTCCATGAAAGAGAAAATGTACGCCGACCTCCGCAAAGACCTCACACACCCCTCCAACGTCCCCGACGAACTTCTCGTGACTTTCAAAATGGTGCAAGAAAGCCATCGTATTACCGCCGCCATCCTCGTCGGACTCCCGGACGCTTCCGAAACCCCGATGACAGCGAATGGTCACGCAAAACACCCATCCACCGAAACTACCCCGAACGGCAACCATGTCATCACAAACGGCACCTCACCATCTCCCTCCAATTCTAACCGCGTCGCCATCCTCCTCGGCACCTCCAGCTCCTCCTCCCCAGGCTTCGACATCGTCGAATGCGCCTCGTTGCGGGATCTCAAAACATGCGGTCGCAGCTTCGAACCCATGGACTTCGGCACCATGGCTTTCGGAAAGCACCACCGCGTCACGGTGCGAGCGGAAACGCTGGAGCACGAGAAATCTGGCGTGAAAGTGTGGATGATCGAGTTGGGAGTGGGGGCGCTGGGGAAGACGGGGATTCGCGAGAGTTCGGTGCATGGGAGTTTGGATTTTCCGAGAGGTCTGGATGGTAGTGCGGGAGGGGCGATGTTGAAGAGGCAGGATAGTCAAAGGTCGAGTATTTCAAGGATGAGTTGGATTGTGCAGAGGGTTGTTAGGAGGGGGAGTGAGAGTAGTCGGTAGCGAAGGCATGGGAAGAGCAGGCAAGACCAGAGGTATCTGAAATTGTGGGATTGGAATGAGATATATTGTGGAATGGGTGGTATTGTAATGATTAAAGCTGAAGTCTCCACGACATGGCGGATATTGCGCTGCTCTCTTCTTCATGTATCCATGTACCTCTTCGCTGGGCTAATAGAGAGGCACATGCTGACTAACGATTTTCATCAAGCAGAATCGCAACCTCAATTAACAAGGTCCGACTCAGCAAGCACAATCGATTGTCCACCAGGTTTGGCACTCAAAACAACTGAAAATCCTATCAAGTTGGCAGACTTGTTGCCTCCATCGTTTTCGCTTTCGCCTTTTAGCCGCCGTGAGTTGATTGCGGCACAGCAACTCCCCCAATTCGATGAAAAGCAGAACAACTGCCTATAGTTCGCACCTTTTCACTTCTCTAACATGCTGCATTCTCATACAAGAACCAAAATCTCCCTCCATTCCGTCTCATCTTTGACAATGTCGCTATGGAAACCCGGCTCCCTACTCAACACACGGCGAGACATAGCGATAGATACGTACGTCCCCACTACCACCCAGATCCCTCCCGGAACCTCCTAATACTAGACTCACTACTCTATTTCAGTCTCCTTTCAACCGCCCTCGTAGGTGCTCGAATCCCTCCGATGATCGACTCGTCTGGACGTTCACCTCTCTACTGCCTCTCCAACACCCTCTTCACCACCGCCCAACTTTCCCAAACACTCTTCATGGCGGCGTATGGCTACCCGTCCGACCGAGAGCCCGTTTTGGAGCAGATTGCGGAGGGGAAGTTGAGGGGGTGGAGAGCTCTCGGGGGAGTTTACGGGGTGCTGCAGGTTTTCTTGGATTGGGGTGTGTCAGTTGCGCAGTAAGCTTTTCCTCTTATCTTGGGCTGTGAGAGTTGAGGTTATGGCTGAGGTGGGTGTAGATTTGCTATTGAATCAAGAAATGGCGGGATTGCCATGTTGTTTGCGGCTGCGCTGCACGCAGCAATCGTCTTACTTCCTGCGGCGGCGGTGGCGCTGCCAAAACCCTCCCGGCATGAGATGGGGAAGGATATCATGATGGGATTTATCTTGATCATGAACACTTACTCCTCGCCGATCTTCTTGGCCCTACAATTCTACGCCCAATTCCGAGCAGCATCTTCTAATCCGACAGATCTCGCTGTGCAAATTCCAATCAAGGCGTTGCTGGCGAGAAGATGGTACCTTCGACTTGGAGGGCATAGTTGGGGAAAGCTGCCTGCTTCGCTGTGGACTTGGTATTCTTGGGGTTTCCATTGGATGAATTATTTGGCCGAGGCGAGTGGGTATGCTGGGTTGTTGATTTGGTTCATTTTGATAGGAATAAATGGGACACGTAGTGAGCTGTAGGTAGATGCGGTTGATTGGCACAAGAAAGAATGGATGCAAAGTCAATAGGGCTTCTGCAGCTCCAGACCGTCCACACTCCAGCGGATTGGTGAATTCGGCCAATAGGAAGATACAAGCTGTACAGTAAAGCCCGCGATTCAGGTGTTTGCATGTGAGAGACGAACCTGTGGTGTACTCTGGATGTAGCTAGGCGTCGAGGCGTCAGCGGCTGCCCTTGCCTGCAGTCCTTGAAGGGAGAGTGATGGATGAGGCTGCTTATGCGCTGCATGAAAATAGAGAAGTTGCATATGCAGCATCGGGAAGTTCCTGGGAGGCGTCTAGGGCTTGAGAAGCGTCTTGCTTGTTTCTGTCGCTGCGTTGTCAGTCTGCCTGATACTTTGCCTTTCTGTGGCTTCGCTGCTGGTGAGGCCACAGAGATTGTTGGGGGATTAATCTCCGATAGATGGCCTGATTCGAGTCTCAGCTGCTGCTTTGATGCTGCAGTCGCGACAGACAGACAAGTGCAGGCACGTCCAAATGGGAAAGAGAGCACACGCGGCGCTTAAGATGGCGCCTTCAGCATTCTGATTTGAGCGCATACCCGCCGTTTCCAGCCTCAACGAATTAGTGCGCGGACATTAGCGCGGTTGCATCGATATTGGCAGGTCGGGCGGTATAGGAAGACATGCGCGCATTTTTGCAGCGTGCATGTATTTTGCTGGATGCCCGCCTCCGTATCAGCGCATGTGGAGTGACCCGGGATCCCTAATGCGGTAATGCGGAGGTCTCCAGACGCTTGTGATAGCTTTGTGGAGACTCTGGGGAGTCAATCTCCAGTCTTCCGCTGTTTGGACTTCGAACATCGTTGATGAAGAACAGGATGAGGTGTGTTCATTGCACCACCAATATCGCCATGGAAGGGTTGGCGCGAAACGAAGGATTGAAAATGGGATGTGATGGAGATGTCGCGGTGAGAAAGAGAAGAGAAGTCGAGTTGGTCGAGAAAGAAGATTCACTTCCCTCCACACGGGCCGTTGCACGGGCCGCCATGCGTATAATCGGTTGACCGGCGCAGGTGCAGCCGAGGTCTTGTTGGCTGCGAGTATATAGAGCAAGCGGCGCCTCAACAGAGCCCGTGACTTGGGCGATATCAGGGGCCAAGCAAGACACCGATGTGGCTTGCTGTTGACCTGCTGCATCAATCCACGAACGAGACCGTTGCCATTGCCGCTGCACCACGACGATGACACTGGCAACGCTCCGGGCGGCGGCCTGCCATGCCTCGCCCGTCTTCCTCTCCGCGCGTGGAACGACTGATAAGTGCATCTCGCTGATCAGACAGGCCGCCTCCAACAAGGCTCGACTCGTCGTCTTTCCCGAAACGTACATTTCCGCTTTCCCCGTATGGAGTGCCATCCGCCCGCCTACTGAGAACCACGATCTCTTTCACCGCATGGCCCAGGAGTCAATCTACGCAGACGGTGAGGAAATCAATGCAATCCGCTCAGAGGCCAAGAAATCGGGTGTCTACGTGAGCTTGGGAATCTCTGAGAAGGCGCATTTCAGCTCTGCTACGTTGTGGAACTCGAATCTCATTATCGGACCGGGTGGCGATGTACTGAACCACCACAGGAAACTCGTGGCGACTTTCTTCGAGAAGCTGACCTGGAGTCACGGAGACGGACATGGGTTGAGCGTGGTGGAGACGCCTTTCGGCAAGATTGGAAACCTCATTTGTGGCGAAAATACTAACCCTCTGGCTCGATATTCGCTTATGGCTCAAGGCGAGCAGATTCACATTTCCAGCTGGCCTTCCATCTGGCCCACACGTCAACTTTCGTCCAACTCGGCAAATGCTTCACAGAACTACGACAATGTGGCTGCGAACAAGACCAGAGCTGCGGCGCATTGCTTCGAAGCTAAGTGTTTCGGAATCGTGAACTCTGGCTTCCTCGACGAGGCGGCTTTCAAGGTTATTCAGGATGGCGCAAGCGATCCTCAAGGAATCATGAGCACTTTGCAAGCTTCGCAGAGAGCTGCAACAATGTACCTGGATCCTACCGGATCATCACTTCCGGCTTACACCATCGATGCCAGCGGGAAGCAGGTCCCCAAGGAATTCTTGCAGAACGAAGAGGGCATCCTCTACGCTGATATGAACGTGCGAGACACCATCGAGGGTAAACAGTACCACGATGTTGTTGGAGGATACCAGAGACTCGATGTGTTTGATTTGCAGGTTGACCGAAGTCGAAGGGATCCAGTTACATTCATCGACGAACAGGATCAGCCAGAATTACCTGTTGAAGTCGCGACAAGGGCACCAGCTTACATAAAATCCGCGCCTAAATCGACACCCTCTACCAAAGCGAAGATGCAATACGCTGGCCAGCAACTACAGCATGCAGGACAGGTGCTGGAATCCGTTGGAGTGGCAAACGACCATGTAGACCCCAGGACAACCAAAGGAGGCTTCGTGAACCTGGGAGTGAGACACACCGACGCAGTCGACCAATACGACAAGCTCACCCAAAACATCGAGCCCAGACTTCATAAGTCAAATGGTCATTCCATTGGCATGCTGAACCGGGCCACAGGCGAAGTATTCGAAGCTCCTGCCTCGGCCCTGAGCGAGTACTCCGAGGGCGACCTCATCAACGAGCATGGCGAAATGCTCGAACCCGTCGGAATCCTCAACGACCCTTCAGTTGCACGCCCAACCGACCGTGGCTTCATCAACACCGACCCAGTCACCGGTCTCCCGGAAGGCGAGAACAACGAGCCCGTAGGCGACGTTCTTGATGCTGTCGATCACTACACGAACCAGACGCAGAACCAAGAAGCCGAAGATCCGGGCCGCCAAAAGTTCGTTCTCGACGAGCAGCAAGTGCTTGACGCCGTGGACAAGTACGCCAAGCTCACGCACGAGAAACTCGTCGAGCACTCTGGAGAGGTCCTAGAAGCCGTGCACACTTCTGCGAAGGAGATCCAGGACAAGTCAGCGCAGCAGACAGGACAGGTTCTGGATGCCGTGGAGAGGTATGCGCAGGAGACGCATGGACACGAGATTGAAAGGCAAGGCCACAAGCATTGGAAGGGGCAGTAGAGAGATTTGCGGATTGACGAAGTTAACATCAGACGGAGTTTGTGATTTTGGTGCTGAAATGGGTTGCGGGGATTTTCGCGAGCAAGCGGCATGGGACCGGTATTTGTCGAGTTAGAATTTAGATATAAATTGCAATGAGAGACTCTAAGGTTGCCTCAAACAATGTGCTCCGAAAAGTCTTTACGGAGTGCAGAGCGCGCATTCGGCTTGTTCGACGGGGCCTCGGAGAAATGGAGTGGTCAATGCGCCCGGCCCAAGCTATCGCACTAGCGCCGTCTGGAGTTGCATGTGATTCAACCAATCAATCCTGACCTGCTACTACTTGCTATGTACATACACTTCACAACATGAAAATCGAAGGAAGTGAGCATGATGTTTGCCTGCCTAAAAGGTGCGTGCTAGCCGGATTCGATGGTCGTCACTCAAGTTTGGTTTTCAACGGTTTTCCAGACTTCCAGCCTCCCCACCTGCCACACTACGGACCAACCGCCACCTTGTCAAAACAATCACCACCACACATACGAAACTCTGGACTCAGCCCGCGAGAGTTTGAACAATCATGAAACTTTTGTTTGCAACGCCCCGAACAGTCCAATTTTTGTACCATCGGCGCAACATCGAAGATTCTGTGGCGTCACAAGCCGCCTTTTGAGAATTTTGGCTGCCACGACATAACGGTCGTCGTCCCAGCACCATTGACCCGACCACACGCGCCCTCTCCCAGTGTTTGCTTTGTGCGACGTGGCGAGCATGGCGGAACAATGGGGACAATGCTATTGTGCTCGCCACGTTTCGCGGTGATGTGTGGAATGTGGCGGAGTTCGCAGAGGTGTTCGCATGTTAGCGCTGCGGCTGCTCGCTGTATGTCTTTTGCATGGCCTGCTTCGGTGTAGTGCTGCGGGTGTGTGAGCTGGTGGGGGCGCCTGGGAGTGGCTATACTCACGGCACAGCGAAAGAAGAGGTCGACGAGGATGGCAGTACGTTCTGAAGGACGGCATACTGCTGTCTATAAGACCACGAGGATGGCTTCTGCTAATGGCACACTCATCATCAAAGGCACAACAGTACTTGCAGCAAAATGTTCTTCAGACAGACTCTCCTGGCTCTCGCCATTTCAGCATGCTCCGTCAACGCTGGCTTCGTAAGTCACAACCTTCCTCGATCCCCATGAGCAACAACTAACATCTTTCCAGTCAACAACAAACTGGAACACCAACCGCCAAAACACATCCGACTCCCTCATCGTCTGCCTCGAAACAACATTCCAAGTGCCTCCGCTCCCATCCAGCGAAGGCGTCTTCCTCTGGCCAGGAATGTACTCCCTGGACGACCAACTCGTACAAACCATCATCGTTGACGACCCACAATACCGCTGTCGCGACAGCCCCAACCAGCGCGGCTGGTGCGTGCAATCCTACCAATTCAGCGCCTCGGCTTCCAACCAAGGCATCGGTCCCTCGCACCCAGTGAACCCGGGAGATCTTTTGGAGATCAAGTACTGGTTCGCCGATGGCAAGACTTTCCAACACACGACAAATGTCCGAACCGGCAAGACGCTCTCGGATTTCAGCTGGCCTGGTGGACCGGGATATACTCTTTCCGATTCGGTTGAGTGCCATCAAAACGTCGCTTGGATTCCAGAGCATTCATACTACAACACTACCATTCATCTCGACCGAGAAGACCCGACTTTCGATCAAGGCTCGCTGGCGACGAATTCGTGGTTTCAGAATTTCTGGTCTCCCGATGGAGGCTGGACATGGAATATTGAGAAGGTCACGCTGGGCGCGACTGGGTGTCAATGCGATGTGATGGGGAGCTGTTGATTTGTGTTTTTCTTGGCGGTTCATGGCATGGCGTGATGATTTTGATGACGAAAAGTGATGATAGAGCGGCATGAGACGAGACGACTAATACCCATGACTTTGATGAGATGATGTAGATATTTTACCTTCAATGATGATATTTTCAACATCATTATTCTTTCGTCTGTCCATTTCCTCTCTCTACGACGTTTCCATCAGCAAATGTCACAATCCCACCCATTCCCAGAAGCAGCGAAATACTATCGAATTCGACATCCGCCCTTTGCACTCTCCAGGTATTCGTTGTATCATCCCAATGCATTCCGAAAATCACGACTCCTCTCGATTGAAAAGACGTATTACCTTTCCGTTTGTTCGACTTCAAGAGTAGGACAATCTCTGTACAGGCGGCGATGAGGTGAAGGGTCTTTGTGAAGCTAATGGGGCTGGAGATGAAGAGATCAGCTGCGCTGGGGACAAAGCTGGGGAGAAGGAAGAGCTACGGTTGCTTGAGATTTGAATCCAGAAAGGCATCTCGAGACGAGAAGATGAGGGAGTGAGCATCGTCGGCCTTGTCAGTGTCAGAAACAGTTACCAAAATTTCATAGTGATCAGACGAGGATCTGTGCGGGAAAATGTCCACTCAAGGCCTTCGCAGATCCAGAATACAAATGGAAGTCCGATTCGATGATTCTCTCACCCGTGATACGGGGCGAGCCAAGATCAGTGTTCACTTGCTTGGAAACGCTCTCTCAGCGGTCGATGAAGGTTTGGGATTCGGGTCGAGTGAGGCCATGGTGGGCCGTTGCGAAGAATGAAAGGGAGAGGATGAGGACTGATAGCGATCGAATCGCATGCATTTCAGGAATGAAATGCTCGATTGCAGTTGATGGCTCAAAGTATTTGGAAACAGGTCTATGAATGAAAGGCGAGAAAAGCTCAATGTCATCAAGTCTGTCTTACTAGGATGAAAAGTGTGATGACTGATCAAAGCATTGGCTCACTTATGCAGAATACGAGCAACAGAACTTTAGAAGAGCTTGCTTCGATGTAACGCTCATGTCGAAAGTGTTCCAAGGTCCAAGAAGCAAGGGCAATCCCTCTTCGATCACTGGTAACTGTCAGGCGAGTGGTCGTAAACTTGATGTCCAGGCGTCAAAGCTCGAGTAGACTTTCTGTACCATTTACCGAAATGGACACCTCAGCTTCATCTGAGCGTGCTAACGCATCTTGCTTGCAAGACTCTTAGACAGTATAAAAGTATGTCCGACAATGGTGGCATTTATCTAAGGGCAAGAGCTAACTAGTCCCGACATGGAAGGAATGACGGGATAACTATTTTCCCGTTCGGCGTAGTAGCTCCCATTCAGGGAACAACTTCATCAGCCAAGCCGAAGGATTCAGCTGCGCCTTGCTGGTGAGCCACAATCCTCTAGCCAAACATTTGCCTTATGAGTGAGCAGAATTAGACTGTTACGTCTCCACATTCCAGCAAGACTTGTCTCATCAACGGTCACAACTCAACATCACATTCATCCCAAACAAGACATTCTCCTTCCAACACCTTCAAAATGACCACCTCTACCACATCAACATCAGCACGACCACCCAACCCGCCACCAGAAGCAGCACTATCATACGCCATTCTCCGCACTCCCGGCTCCGCAGCAGACACCTTCACAATTCACCACTCCTCAAACCCTCTCACTTATCACGGCAGCAAAATCTCCCACAAGCTCTCCAGCGACGAATGGGTAATCTCAGCCACTCCAAACTCCGAAGCCCTAGCTTCCGCGAAGATCAAGGCGAGCACGAGAGAGTGCAAAATCCGAATGGGGAAGAAAGGTGATTGGGAGACGGTACAGGCCATCGATGAGCTGGCCACGGCGTATGCGTTGGGGACGGGGCTGGTTTGGGAGAGGTAAGTGTACTGCCGAATCTGCTCATTGGAACGCGCTGATTGTATGCTCCAGACTCCGCCACGACCCAGCTTCAGGCGACATTACGGAGCTTCCGTACGGGCATATGAATTTGCATTCTTCTGATGGAAGTTTGGTTGCTGTCTATTACCGCCATTCAGAAGGCATAAAGAATGCTGACGGCAAAGTCGAAGTCGGGAAGCTGGATTTCTTTTCGACTGCGCTGGGAGAGACTGAGGAGCTGCATGCTCTCATTGCGGTTTTGGGATTGACGGAGTGTCGAGCGATGGATGAGAAGAATAGGAATCTGCCTTTGAAGTCGGGGATTTTCCCGAATTTCATTCCTGGGCCGATTGGGTATAAGTAGAGACTCCTTCGGTTACTGAAAATTGTGCTCGGGCAGCGATGTAGCTGATCAACTCGAGGACAGTACAATTGAAACACGCTTAGCAAACAGAGTATCCAAACAAGGGCGAACGAGATGTGCTCTTTCACGCATCGTCTTTGCCGAGCAACTTGCTCTGTCTCATCAAGAAGTCAACTTTGGGTCTATCCGACTTCTCGTCAGAAAGCTTCAAATCATCCAGATTGAACGGCGCAAAGTTTCCAGCCTTTCTAATTGAACCAGTTGATAGACTCCTGTGGGGTGAGTCAAGAACATGCTCCCACCATTGGTGCAAGCCGTACGACTCCATGACGGTGCGGATGATGACGACTTCGACGGCGCATCACGCTCTTTCATAGTAAGTATCGTCGACAAGACTGATCATAGCATTGCAAAGCGTGACTGCGAGAGGCAGAGCGTCGATGCCTCGTGCCTTTTCTGCCTCGTCGACTTGGTCTATGCATGCGTAGTCCACCCACAAGCCAAGTTGATCTGGTTTGATGTGAGGGTGCAGCCGAAGAAAGCGTTCGATCGCGTCTAGGATCCGCTTCCACTGAGTGTATTGACCGTCGTCGGGGTTGTCTCTCCAGAGCCATCTATAAGAGATAAAGATCACGAAGTATTCCTCTCCCGTTGTCGTGAGGCGATCCGTCGAGATTGGCAGCCTTCCATGTTCCATAAATTGGGTGTACTTGACGAAATGGAAATCATTGAGTACGCGCTGTTGCTGCGATCCGTCTTGCAAAAATTTGGCGTAGATCGACCTCAGATTTCGAAACGTAGATCTCGACTTAGCCCTCAGCTCGGGTCGTATGCGCTCTTGCAACAGGATCCTGTATTGCCGGCGCACTTCAGCTTGTCGCATTCGAAGGGCAATTTCGTTGTCAATCTTCGCATTGATGTCCACATTCTCAGAATCTGCTGACTCGGAACGTGTGTGCTTCGCAATCGCTCTGCGCAGGGCTTCGAGGATTATGGGTATTGAAGCTTGAGAGTCTGGGTTGTCACTCAACACAGCGTAGTCTAAGGCACTGAAGCCTTGTTCGTCGTACGAGTCAAAGTCCACGCCCGCGTCAGCCATCAACCGGAGCCATTCTGTGTGCTCCTGAGTCGGCTCTTTGCAAAGCGCCGTAGGCGAATTGCATACGCCTCGAGGAGCATTCCATTGCTCCAAAGCTTCTTCCCGCTGCCCATTGTGCCATAGAGCGTGGCCGTAAAAGAACTTCGAAAATGCTGTTACTGTGGGGTCGACTCGAGACTGACGTGCTTGAGACTCTCCAGCCACCTTCACCGCGTCTTCAAATTGGCCGGCTGCGATGTGGAGCAGCGAGAGTCTGTCCAAACCGATTGTCTCCCATGCTTTGGCAAAGTCAAGGAGTGGCGACTCCGGATATATCTGGAAGACATGTTGTTGCAACTCGCGAGCTCTCCGGATTCGTTCGTGCATCTGTCTGAATGCCTGTTCCAGCAACGCTCCTGAGTTTTCGTCCCGTCGCATTTGAGACAAGTTGTAAGCCGACATGCCTTCATTGCCGATCGCTCGACACATTTCCGCTTCCGCTTCCAGGGTTGGGCTCGCATCGCGGGCAATCTCGAACTGCTGTCGGCTGGCACTCTGCGCCTCAGTAAACATGCTGCGATGCCTAAAGACGACGGCTAGCTCTCCGAGGATGCCTGCACGCTTCAGTGGGCCAGTATTCGAGTAGACGTCCAGTGACTGCATCAAGACCTGCTCTGCTCGTTCATACTGGCCCAACCGTCGCCAGATACCACCGAGGTCGAATAGCAATTCTTGCCTACGCACATCAGCATCAGGTAGCCTGGGGTCCTCGCAAAGATTCAGGGCCTCCTGGAGCAAGCGAAGTTTCTCCTGCCATAGAGCCCTCTTGTGGTAATCGTTCGCTTTGGCCAGGAGCCTCTGATATCGTGCAGCCAGATCCTCAGTCATCGTCACCGGGTACTTTCTCTTAGAACAAAGTCCAGTGCAAGTGTCCTAAGAGCTTACTCCGGATCACTTCTCGCAAGGCTGGCATTTTCGTTAGGGTTCACGGCTTGGATAGCTGCCCTACTTAGCTGGAGCATCACCTCATCATGCGTGTGGTGCTCCCCTTTGGGAAGTCGCTCAGAGCTAACGCATAATGGCTCCATCTTGTCATGTGCTGCGAGTGTAGGCTCACATAAAAGCTGCATGGATTTAGCTCATGATACTGCTGTTGTGGTATTATCTCGATCAATTCCAGGAAGAAGCAGTGGAAGCCGAGACGGTAAGCTGGGTGGCAAATTAGGAGGTGGAGTGGCGTTGTACGAGGATCAAATATTCGCAATCGTGATCAGATACACGCACCTCATCTAAATGCTTGTTCCGCGGCCCCAGCCAGTTGCCGCCTTGAAGGATTCAACCTCTCAAAACACATTTGTTTCCCTAGCCGCGCCGCCCATGGACGTCCACCAACATACATGGCCCTCCTTTTCATCCGCCAGCTATTACTGGCTTGGCTGGCCTTAATATGCCTCGTGCAGGCCCAGGCGGAGCCTACGGCCTCTGGAGACCCCCCCGCCATTCCGCTCTTGAATCCCAAGCAAGCGAGACGCTTCGTGGAGGCACACGAGAAGACGGCCATTACTTGTACATGTCCATTATCCTACTCATGGTCTTGTGCTAATGCGAAGACGCAGTCTGCGTTCCCCACGCTTTTCATTGCAGGACAATGTGGGGCGAGCTGGAAAATGCCCAAAGACTTCTGAACGAGACGGATATTCGAATTGGGTCCGTTGACTGCCTGGAGTCCAGGAACGAAAATTTCTGCAGAAAGCAGAATTTCCGGGCCTGGCCAACGACGCGCATCTACAAAAATCGAAACTTTTACCAATATGATGAGGAAACAACAGGCGTCAAGTCAGCGAAGCAGTACGCCCGTTTGCCGAGCAATCTTCCCTTTATACGTGACTGACAACTTCAAGGCTATCTACATACCTGTTGACGGGCATTTGGCCCCCGCAGGAGGAGAAAAAGCCAATGCCTCAGCCCAAGCCTGATCCGTGGCCGCCAAAGTTGACCAAGCCGGAACGGCCGAATCCCTATCCAAATGCCACGGCAAACAACGTCGTATTTCGCGGAAAAGATGGCAACGACGCCATTGTCAAGCTGGAGCTTCCAGGCCTCCCGATCAACTTACCCGCTGTGTCTGGAGACTTGAAGCACTCCAGCGCTGTCATACTGGAGTTCAATTTCACGGACGACGGCAAACATGTCATGCTCAACGGCGAGCTTTTGGCATTACAAGCCCCGAACCCTTCAGTGCCGGCGCTTCTGACCGCGAAGCAAGTACCGCTGGATTGTCACATCGACGACATACACGCTACGCCTCAGCATAGTCGCTGGGCGCACGGGGAATTCAGAAGCTTGGGAATCGACTACGAGATCTTTTCTCGCAATCGTGACGACCCCAACATCCACTATTACAACTACAAGCCAGAGCTCGTCATCAATATCATTGGCTGTAGCTCTCCAGATCCCGAATCGTACGCCTCTGATTTCTTACTGGATTCGCTAGAGCAGCAAGTCGTCAAGATCAAGTTCGAAGATGTGGCAGGTAATCGACAATCTGATGATCCCAAAAGAGTCTACCGAATTGAAGAGATCACTCTCCACGAACGAAGTGTTGAGAGCGGATACCGTCATGCACCAACGAAGCCGGAGTATGAGAAGTATGAAGGATATCGTGTGCCGAGGCCAGAAGATCGATCCTGCAGCCGTTGGAGCTGGAGATGTGCGGACATTGGTGATCCACCTTGGTACCGTTACATTTGGAGGCAGCACTTCGATGAATATGGGCGCATTGGAAGCATGAGATGGAGAGCCTCGCGGTGGTGGTGCATTATCGTGAAGCCTGCTCTGGACAAACTCACTCCGCCAGTGTGGATTTGGCTGCCTTTGACGGTGATAATGCTGTATATTCGGATCGTGCGACCTGTCTTGCAAGAAAGAGCACAGACTCCGGATCTTGAGAAGGGTATTGCAAGAGATTAGACGAAGTAATGATCAGACTAAGAGATTGCTGCGACAGACAGAAGAAATGAACATCAGAGCTTAAGATATGCCACCAGTATAGCTATGTTGTCTTTTCAGCCTCTCGAGCTTGCCTCTTGCACGAAAATGCAAGATGCAGATCAGCCCATTTCCGGAACTGTGTCTCCAAAATAACGTCCCAATGCAGCATTGCAAGCTACGAATCAGGAAATGAGGTTGTTTATCTCTAGATTTCTTCACAACAGAAGAGAAAGAACGTTGACAAACAACCACAAAGCTGCTCAGGAAAGTAGGCCATAAAAGGCACGTGCCTGCCCCTGCTTAACAGTGAAACCACCTATCCTTGTCACAACCATCGGAGGTTTTCAAAAGCCCGGCGTTCGCACGAACGACGAACCACCTGAAACAACCTTCAACGCTAGGGCGTAGTCCTGGAAGTCAGAAACGAATCCGAACACTACATACTACAAGCTCCAGCTGAGCCTCCCTCTCTTCTCCTGGCTATCCCCTTCTTCTATGAGCGGCTCATTATCATGATGGACACCGCGCTCAAAAACGACATCCCATCAAAATACCAGCACCAGCTCCGCCGGTGTGAGCCTCTGGACACCCGTTCCGATCAAGAAATCTTGCAGTCCCTCTCCAATCCGCCACCTGTAACTTCAGAAAAAAATATCTGGTGTTTCTGGGACTCAGGCTTGTCTTCGCTTCCATCATGGTGCAAACGCAATTTAATCGCATGGCACAGGATTAATGGGCCGGAGTGGAAAATCCGACTACTAGATGCTGTGCCGGGCTCGGAGAATCACTTCTCGAAATTCGTGGATTCGGATTTGCTTCCAGAAGCTCTCGTGACAGGGACGATGGAGGGTGCACATGTTGGACCGCATAGTGCGGATTTGCTTCGCGCTGCGACGGTGTGGCAGCATGGAGGAGTTTGGATGGATGTGGGGTGTATTCTGACGAGGAGCATTGACCGGATTTGTTGGAATCTTCTGGAGGATGGCAAGAATGAGTATGAACTTTGTGTGTTCTGGGTGGATGGGCCAACAATTGCGAATCACTTCGTTGCTGGGAGAAAAGGGGCAGAATTTTTGATGAAGTGGTAGATGCTCTCATGGATCATGTCTCTCGACCCGCATCTCTGACTGACAAACTCCAGGCAAATCGTCTTCAATCACCTCTGGTCATCAAGCCGTCGCTCAAGCAGCGGACTCTTCAACCACCCACTTTTGCAGTTCCGGGCAGAAGAACCCCCATCAAAAGCTGCGCAGCGAGGCTTCAACTTCCCCTTCGGCGTGGAAATGACCGAGATCCTTGAATACACATCACAAATCTCCTGCTGGCGACGAGTCGCTCAGATCCAAGAGCCGTTCGAAGGAGGCTTCGACGGCAAAGCATACTGGAAGAACAAGATCCTCAAATATGACGTTCTCAAAGAATGCTGGGCAGCTGAGACCGAAGTCGGCTTTGTTGGTCAGGATTTGTTTGATGTGCTTGCGACGAGGCGAGATGAAGATCCTTCTTCAGAAAGATATCGAAAAGCCGAGAAAGTTGTTTGGAGACTTTTGACGAGCACGTGCATGCAGAAGGTGACGCATGGGAAGAATTTGCTGCGTACGCCTGCGCTGGGGACGTTGTGGGATTTGACGGAGAATGAAGGCAAGGATGTTGAGGAGGGGACTTTTGCTGAGTTGCTGCGGTATGGGAGCCTGCACTTTCAGCAGACCAGGGAGGAGATTGAGAAGGTGGAGCCGGGAGAGAGTGGGTTCGTTATTCGTAAAGGACTGCTCGAAGCTTGAAGGAGATGCTTGGCTCCCTTCATAGACGACCTCGACGATTTAATGATGAGATATAGACACCCCTAGAGCCTATGGCATATCAAGCGTTCTGAACCCTGATCTCTGGTCCTTGCTTGCCCTCATTGAAGACAGGATCGTAGTGGCCCCTCATCCCATTTCCGCCGTAGCCACTGCTCCGGCCGGCCAACAACGGTCTTTCATCTCCCCGAACTTCCGCCCACTCCTTATTGCCTCCTCGATCAGCCTCCGTGCTGGCCTGGAACCTCTCATTCGTGAAAGCTCTTCCAGCAGAGCTTTGATTCAGCATCATCGTGATCGTTCCGAAGCCGATGCGTCTGATGGCAACAAGCGCAACCGAGAAAGCCAGGCTGATCAGGTAAATGACCGCGAAAAGGAGCGCTGGGATTGCATACTTCCAGTCGTACCCAACAGACCGCTGATAGTAAGACGCAGGCAAAACTGCCCTCTCGGAATCTGGAGACCCATCCGGCTGCGACAAGACGCTCTTCGATCCCACAACGGCATTGGCCATCAGATCGACCCAGAGATAATTAGGGATGCCTCCAGCAGTTTCCGCATTGGCGCCTAGCATAGCCCATTTCTCCGCAAGAGGCCAATTTCCATTGCCTGAGAGGTCTGGAAATGAGCCTTCAGCCATAGAGTTGTAGATGCTGTTAAAGACCGCGTTGGGGGCTTTCGCGCCAGCAGCTCCATCATAGCCGGTGACCGTCGTCGATAGAACTGACGATGAGCCAGCTGGAAGGTAGAAGTGATCTCGACGGAGAGTCGCGATGTTCGGGTTCGAGGCCTCGTCTTCAGAGATGAGGCCCCAGAAGGGCGATATCTGGCCCAATGTCATGCCTGGGTTTTCCATGCCCCAGAGACGATTGGTGTCGTTCGATGGCCGCACTGATTCGACGACGAGATTCGACAGAGACGCGGTACCGTTCAGCTGGAAGCGAGCAGTTTTGATAGATGCTTTGACGGCGGAGACGCATGCATATAGCGGCTGGGTCCAGTTGGTCCCTGGGTCGAAGCGATCCACGTCGTCTGGAGAGTCGACGGGGTTGCCAGATCCGTCAACTTGAGTGCCGACACCAAGTATCAGACCTCCTGTCGCACCGGACGTAGAGATGTTAACAATGTCGGCGCCACCAAATTTGATGACAGTATCTGTGTGCCGTTGTTAGGGTTGTGGAGAGTATGTGACCGTGCCAGACTCACCCAGTTCAAATTCGTCAAGCAACCCCACGCTGTAGTTATAGCTAGTCGGATCGGTCTCTACGGTTGTCAAAGGCGCAGGAAGACTTGGCTTGAAAACTTTGGGGTTGTCATCGAGCGATCCGAAAGGGCTCAAAGCTATCTTCCTGGGATTGATGTCGAAATTCTGCAAGAAAATCTCTGGGCGGTCCAGTGAATAAGACTTGCCGATCCGGGTCATGTGGCGTGTCTCGTTGAGATACTGCATGAGGATGTTGTCTGTCAGCGTCGCCGCTTTCCAGGACCGCAAGAGAAGTAAAGGATCAGTTTGGGTATCGTTCAGGTCAATGTACGGATAGCCTTTGTAGAGATTTGCGAATCCTCCACGGTCGGTGATGCGTGCGGTCGGGATACCTGCAGTGCTATCGGAGGGCATGGTGAAGTCGTACGTGACGTTCAAATTTGTGCATTCCGTGACCTTTTGCGCAGAACTATCAGTGCCTGAGACACCGAAAATCTTGGAGACTAGCAACACTCACCGGTTCAAGCCACAGAAGATCTTCCTCCCAAACATAACCAAACTTCGAAGACTCCATGGGTAACGTATGATTCCTGATTCCAATACCAGGCCCCGGATCTTCAGCAGTGGAGACAATCAATCCCTCGACTGCTTGGAGACGAGGACTAGCAACAAAGTCTTCTGAGAATCGAAAGCGACCTTGAGTTCTTGGGCGTCCTTCATCTAGCCACTGACCAGCTGCTGCCCCTTCCGGCTTCGTTGCATTGTTGTAGTCGATGTAGAAGCGATATTGTATATCAAAGACGCTCGCGATTGTGCTCTTGGACCCTCTCGTAGCACTCGTGAAGATGTCTGTAATGTTGGAAGTCACCGAAGTCGATATTCCATCCTGCTCAGGCCGATCCAGATTTCCTGGACACGCTTGGTTCGTCACAAATCCGCAGGCACGATTTGTAGAGTACCTATACCGAGCCGGTGTAGCTCGACCAACAGAAGACCCATCTTTCACATAGCCAAATGCTGTACCTTCTGCATCCTTCAGGCGGTATGTTTCGTGAAGACCAAGTGGAGTGATGGCTGCGGCAATCGCGAGGAGGACACCGAGAAAGGTTGAGAAGACAGAGAGCAAGCGTGTTCGCTTGTCGACTTTTCTGGAGGACGCGGTGTCGGTTCTCAGCAAGACACGCCAAAGAGAGTCGTTCACAAGTCGGCCGAAAACGCTCCTGGCAGTGAATCAGAAACAGTCGCCTTTCTTAGACGCTGAACGCGCTCACCATGTCGCTGCGTTAACTCCCTTCTTGACTGTCCCGACTGCCAGCAAGGTGACCAGTAGTGGATAAGTGAATTTGACTGGCAAGGTCAGCATTGACCGCGAAGTGAGGTCGACAAAGTGTACCTAGAATGATAGCAACGTTAATGATGGCCGCAACCTCGGCGACCTCAATGTCGTAGACCATTGTAGGCCAAGGTCTTCACACCACAAGCGAGGAGCTGAGAACTGGGGTGACAAGGGCACTGCATCCATTTCTAAGCTCTCGCCAGGACGAAGAGGCCGCCCGGAGATCTCTTGACCTAGGCCTTAGCGATGCTTGGTATACAGGAACCACTCCCAAACTGGAAGGCTCTTTACGCGAAGCGACATGTTTCTGCACTCAAGCGCAAAGAGCTGAAAACTCGTCTGACGGATGATTGGCACGCGACTCCCACGCGGCTGTACAGGACCGATCCGCGAGACTCGTTTTCCAGAATGAGTGAAGCTCCAGTAATGCCAAGTGCGCCTCATTTCGCATTTGCGAATGGCAGACCAGATCCTCAGCCTCCATTGAAGATCTCTCAGCTGAGCTTCTTAAGGTAGACGAACCAATTGGAAGTGTGGAGCTTGAACATTTGCAAAGGCCGTCGCAGATTCATTCCCAGCACGGGCAACGTCGTACTGAGAGTATGAAGAGTAGTGTTTGGCGTAGGGCATGTCGATACTGTCGAGTCCCAGGACCAGCGCGAGGGACGACTGCATTCGTATTCTAGAATGCATTGACTTGAAGATGGATGTGCCCTAATAGTCAGGATAACCAACCTGTCGAATTTCACTTCGTCTCAAGACTGTGAAAAATAGCAAGGTGAGCTTCGAAGGGCCACTTGAACGATGTTTCTTGCAGTTGTGAGTGTGTGAGGCTTCCGCACATGCACGTTCTTGAGGGGCGTCCAGCCTCGGTCCAGCGGTTGGCTTGCTTCAGAGGAAGTGACAGTGGTGCCACTTCCTCAGCTCTTCTTCTTTCATCACCACGTCTTTCACATACAACTTCCATCTCTTCCATCATGCACATCCAAGGCTTATCGTGCAAGACCCAAAAAGAGCTCCTGAACTGTCCGGCGTCATGCGAACATCTTGTGTCATCCGATATCGCCAGAGCGAGTGCCCACGGGTTCTTCATTGCCTGAGCTGGACGCAGCGCAAGAATGCGCCAGACACTGGAGCGCCTTTTGAGTCGCGTCCCGTCTTCTAGGATAAACGGAACATCCTCGCAAGCCAATGCGCAATGGCGCGGCTTCAGAGCAGAGGAATCTGACTGAGTCTGGCGTGAGATCTGGGTATTCTTCTTGATCCAAGAAAAGCTGAATATGGATCTTTGTGCAGCCTTGACGACGGCACTTCGAGAGTCACCAAGCGACCAGGTCTATGGACATTTCGAGAAGGCGTCCTTTCAAAACAATCTCCCGGACGCGTCTTCGCGCGCTTCGGTCGCCGGCAAAGAAAGTAATAAGCCGGCACGACATTGGATCGGTGATGGCTCCTGAGAACCGTTGCATATTGAATTCCGGCAATGAACTCTATTCAGCCGCATAAGCGCCTACACTTCACGGAATTTCGGTACCACGATTTGGATTCCAAAAATCTGATCAACGCTTACAAGAAAATATGATGAGATATCTTGCAGGACGCAATTGTGGCAAAGGATACTCGCAACCAAAACACACATCTGGAGCTCCTGAGAGTCGCTTCGTCTGGAGACCTCTGGATGACTTGTCAGGAACTGATTCGACATCTCCTGCTGATAAGAGCCGCAGAGCGCGTCTGCAGAGTCAGACGGAAGCTGCTCCGAATGAACACAACTACCCACAAAAACCAGATGCTTGGGCCCACTCCACGTTGAAAGGATTCTATTCTCAGCAGAATATCCGCCGCTCATAACCAATTATGTCGACCACGAAGGTCAAAGTTGTCATGAAACACACGCGATTGACTCGTGCGGCGTTCGTGCTCTTCCCCTTTCGGACAATGCAGCATCGCTGAATCCCAGAAAGGCAACCTCACATCGTCATCCTCGCCAGTACCATATGGATATCCCTGCCCACAGACAGCCTTAAGTGAATATCGCTGCTTACCGACAGATCGATCTAACTCCCTAGAGCCTGGCGTGGACGGATCTTGCAGTGATTTTCGACTTCAGTCCACTCTTTTGTGAAGATCTCTGTATACTCGGTTCTCAACAGTCGCAGCCCGTGCCGTCTTCAGCTTGATTTCCTGACGAGAATACCAATGGCGACCGCGAAGCACACCTCGGTATTTTTCCTGCTTCGACGACGACGACGAGGATATCATCTCTCTTCTGCAGCGACGACATCGGTTGAACGCATGTGCTGGCACGGGCTCACAGACTCTTCGTGAGTTTACTGCATTGAGAAAGCGTAGGACCCCAACAAGCGTCGAAGGAATGGCAGAAAGGTCATCTCACTCTGGAGATCTGAGATGGGAGAGTCAATGGCGGCCGCTTTCTCAGATTCGGAATGCACGGAGCAGCAAATCTCTCAGACAGAGCCCTGACTGGCCGTCATTCTCCTAGATGCTACTGCTTGAGCTCGCAGTGATGCCATTCATGTTCTGTGGCTTGCGTGTGAGACTGTGGACGTCGCGTTTGAGGCGGTAGGTATAACTTCTCTTCAGACCGCCGCTGACATTGTTTTCCCACGCACCTTTTCCCTCCATCTCCATCTCAATCTTTCCCTCATACCACCGTCTATCACCTTCCCCTATCCCTACCCGAATCAGTCAATATGAAGGGATCGCTCTCATTCGTCGCTCTGCCAGCACTTGCGGCTGCTCTCCCCAGTTACATGGGTGCTGCGGGTAGCGAAAAGAGACAACTCGATGAGGCACTCGGCGGCTTGACTGGGACCCTCACGGGCCTTTTGGGATCCGTCGCCACCTCTGTCGACCCAGACAACCTCCGACCTGAACCCGGCTTCGAGTATCAAGAGCCAGGTCCGAATGATTCCAGAGGGCCTTGCCCAGGTCTTAACACTCTGGCAAATCATGGCTACCTTCCACGTAACGGACATGTCAGCTTCGGCCAAGTCCTTGAGGCTACTGCACGTGGCTTCAACATGGGGGCTGACTTGGCCGGTATCCTGGCTACCTTCGCGATCCTCACTGATGGTGACCCGGTCTCCGAGACATGGTACCTGGGTGCCGGACCTAACGGCCTCGGAGGCTTGAACCGTCACTCGACCATCGAAGTCGACATCTCACCTAACAGAGAGGACTACTGGCTCGCATGCGGAGACAACCACCATCTCTCATCGCGTATGTTCAAGCAGAACGTGGACTACGTCAAGCAAGACCCAAACAAGGAGTTCAGCTACGATGTCATGAGGAACCAGTACGTTACACACCGATACCTACTGACACGAGTAGACACTTGGGTACATGTGCTGACTAGACATCAACAGCTTTGGCGAGAACAGCCGCTTCAGCCAGCAGTACAACCCCTGGATCTACTACTTCCCATTTCCATCCATTGTCAGTGTCGTCGCCTTCAACTTCTACACCGAGTTCTTCTCCAACGGAACCCACGGTGCCGGTGGTGTTGCCAACTACGAGTCGATCTCCAGCATTGTTGGCGCGAAGTACGATGAAAAGACGGGCGACTTCCAATATGTGCCTGAGCGATTCCCAGAGAACTGGTACAGACGTGCCACTCCGTACGGTGCAGTCGAGGCCCTCACCGACGGTTTCACTCGTATCTACCCAGCGGTAAGTCTATCCGTCTCCAAACATGATGTTTTCGCAAGGCCGATTCTCGTTTTTAGAACCCAGTCGGCATGCCCATCGGCCAGCTCGGCACCCCCAACCTCAACGCCACCACCATCCTCTGTAACGTTTACCAGGGCCTGAACTCCATCACTCCCCTCGCGCTCAGCGGCGACGCCGAAGCCGCGCAGGCCAACGTCGGCTGGGCGCTCGGCAAGCTCGCCGGTCTGGGTCTCAGCGAGAGCGTCCTCGGCTGCCCCCGCGATGCCATCTCCACCAACTACCTCTACCCCAACCAGACCACCACCGGCGGCCCTCTCGGCCCGGCACCTGTCGTCGTCGAAGGCTCGGGGAACAACAAGTACTACCAGACTTACTTCACTGAGGCCCCGAAGAAGCCGTCTTGCCCGCTCACGAAGGAGGGCAGCAGCAGCAGCAACAACGGTGGTCTTCCATACTAGATGAAGAGCATGCGACAGGTGATGAACCCTGTTGTAAGAGTGATACGATACGTGTGTGGTTATGATGGGATACATGGCTTCACGAAATACAAAGATACCACGATAAGAAAGTTAATGCTGTTAATTTAATGCCATTGTTGGATTATGGAGTTGATAATCCTGTGCAACACCCGTTGCTGATATGCGCCGAGTCCCGCGAAATCCTTCAATGGTGCTGTCGCCATCCGTCCGAATCTCAGTCCACAGAGGTTGTAATTCGATGGTGTTGTCGTCCCTGTCCATCCACCTTTCCCCATGTAATTCGTGAATGTCAACCCTTGAAGTGCGCAGTAATACAAGTCGCTCTGAATGCCGTCGTTGTTTTTGTCGCTTGGTGGGACCAGTGCTCATCAACTTGCACAGCTTAATGGTGGTTTCTTCGACTAGCTCTTTCAATGGCGGCCGAACACAATGCCGTTGGCACGGCCTCGACCAAGCTGTATCTTGTGGTGCATGGAATTCCTCGGCCCCTCATATACGTCCCGAGACCCGGAGCTCAGCAGCGCCTCAAAAGCCTTGTTCCTTTTCGCCCTGGCTTGCTTCTCGACGTGATCTCCAATCTCCAACTTCGCCTTCGCCTTGCCCTCGAAAGCTTCGCCCTTGAGAGCTCTCTCAAGAGCTTTCCTCATCTCCTGGCGGTACTCCTCGAGATGGAGCTTGCATTTCTGTCCGTCTTTGACGCTGACTTTCTTCACGTTGCCCATCATTTCGATGAAGCGCCCCATGCGGTTGGAGAGCATGGTCAATACCATATACAATCTGCTGGGCTCTTTGGCCCACTCCGCAGATACCGTAATATTCTTTGCGCGGGCGAACGTGCTGTTCTCGAATTCGTGGGTGTTGTGGGTAACCTTGAGGCTGTTGTCGAAGAGGTCGCTATCCACCACGGGGTCCTGGGGAAGTGGCATGCGTCCGGTGGGCCCGCCGATCTTGATTTCGAAGTGGACCTCGAGCTCGAAATTGTCGAGGAAGACGTCCATGGCGGCGTTGTAGATGCAGTGATCGATTTTGGCGGACTCGAGGTATTTCTGGAACTTGTCCTCAAAGACGGTGGTCTCGTCGTCGATGACATGGCGGTAGACTTCAAGCCAGAGCTCCGTGGGGAGGTGAGGGGCGGAACCCGTCTGGGTCATTGGGACGATGGCCGAGGTCTCCATCTTTGCTTCTGATTTGTTCTTGTCTTGGTGGGTCAGATTTTGTCGGACTTCGACTCCTTTTGATCTGTTAATGTTTGGTGGTTGTGGGAGTTGTGTTGCAGTGATTGCTGAGTGGTTGCAAGTCTGCGGTCTTGTGGCTTGGAAGTGGGTTGATGATGGAGAGAGAGAGACTTGGGAGAAGTTCCGCTCTTCTTCAGCCGCGTTCGTGCCGTGAGGACTGAGGACAAAATTCATGTGACTAAGCTGGCTGTGCGGCGCACAGATCCCAAAGAAACCATTCACCAACCAAATCCTCAGGGTCTCCAACTGGTCACCACCCAAATGTCGGCCGCAAGTAGGGAGCAGCCGTTGACCAGCTTACAATGTCACACGCGCTCCAATAGCCAGCCGCGACGGACCGCCGTCCTTTCGACGGCCTTCTAGAAGATGTCGGGTGTCCATTCTGGCTGTCCAGATCATTTCGAGCTCCAGTCAAGACTATGCCGCTTCTTGGGTTTCGCATCTGCCGTCACATATTCCAACGCGATCGAAATCGTCAATTGCATCTTGCGATTTTTCAACGGAGGTCGACGGGTTGGGGGAGCTTCAGACTCGGGCGCATCGACCAGTTTATTAACACTGCCGCGGAAGCGACTGGTGTGCAGCGAAACTCGATGTGCGATGGGGAATCACGATTGATAAGGATTATGATGTGCGTGAATGGTTGGAAGTTCCCCAGTCTGGGGAAATACCAAGGGGTAATCTCTTGCTTAGCCACGCTAGCCTGATGAAGCTTAGCACAACCAATCTTGCTTGCACTTCACCATTCTTCCTTGCTCGAAGAGAACAATCTGGCAGCTGACACTACGGCAAGCCTCCCGATAGACCTCATGATCTAGATGAGATTTCGATAGCTAAGAAGAACCACCAGCAACTGCCGTGAGGACCGGTCATTATCACCCGAAGCCCTCCAAAAAGAAGAGCCAGGCCGAAAGGGGATCCTGCTTCCTCGAGCGCCACGTCGCGACATACTCGAGCAGGAAAGATCGCGATAATGCATCACCGAACACACCGACTATCTATCTTCCGAAGCTTCCATTGCAAAGGCATGACGAGAGAATGATAAGAATGGTCCAGTGCGCAGCCATTCCTTCCTATTTGGGAATGGGAACCCGCGAGATCTCTACCCCAGACGGGAAATTTGAGGGAGTGTCAGCGGTCAGGTGCCTATCAGCTCACCTTCCAGTGGTACTGGACTCGCATTGGATGCTTAGCAAGGGAGCCGAATACTGTTTCTGGTGTTACGGTCCCGTTGTGGTTTTGATAAGGAGTTGAATATATCAATGGTAGGTCTATGGGCGAGAGGACGAGCCTTTGATTTCCATCAGTCTTGATCATTCCAACATCTGTGCGAGCTATACAATCAACAGACACTCTTCAATCAACCAGATCTTCGACCAGAACCTCCAACATGGCACCCTGGCTTAACTACTTTGGCTTTGGCGCAAACGCCGACAGCTCAATCCAACCAGAGCCCCCAAAGAAGGGTACTATCCGTGCTCTCCCTGCTCCCTGGTACACCACACAAGAGATGTACGAGCTCGAACGACGAGCGATCTTCTCCCGACGATGGATGTTCATTACGCACAGAAGCCGTCTCCAGAAACCAGGCGATTTCCTCCGCTACAATATTGCCGGGTATGATTTTATCATCGTGGTCGACCGTCAAAACAACATCAACGCATTCCACAACGTCTGTCGACACCGTGCGTATTCGGTTGTCGAGGAAGATCGAGGGACAAAGAACATTCTGTCTTGCAGATACCACGGCTGGTCGTACGGATTGAACGGCAAATTGGCAAAGGCCCCAGACTACCACCTCCTTGATGGATTCGAGAAGGAGCGAAATGGTCTCTTTCCAATTCACACCAAAGTCGACGCTAAGGGCTTCATTTGGGTCAATCTCGACTCAAAAGAGGAGCCCGAGGTGTCGTGGGAAGAGCACTTCGACGGCGTCGACGAGCAAGAACGATTTGCGAAGTTCAACTTCGACGACTACCAACTCGATCACACATACGGTAAGCACTACCAACACCCTCCAGCAAATCGACACAATGTCTAACAATCACAGAAATGCCCGGCGAATACAACTGGAAAATCCTCTCCGACAACTTCAACGAATGCTACCACTGCAAAACCACCCACCCCGACGTCCCCACCTTCCTCACAATCGACTCGCACGACTGCGAGGGCAAAGACGGCCACATCCAGCACGACCAAGCACCCACTCCAGAACAAGTCGCCAAAGGCTACGACGTCAACAGCACCTACTACTTCCCCAACGTCAGCATGAGCGTCTCGCCGCACTTCATGATGATCCAGAAATTCTTGCCTTCTGGACCGAGCAAGTGCACGATGCATTACGAGGTCTTCAAGAATAAGAACAGCAGCCAGGAGGATTTCAAGACGATTGCGGATACGTATGCGCGCGTGATGAGTGAGGATAAGGTGTTGTGTGATCGCGCGCAGAAGAATTTGAATGCGGGTGTCTTCGTCAATGGAGAATTGCACCCGAGATGGGAAAAAGGTGAGTGCACTTACACAATGGAAATTCTACAAACTCCAGCTAACCAATTGATAGGCCCTCTGTTCTTCCAATCGACTTGCAGAGAAGTCGTCACCGAGCATTTCAACAAGGAGAAGGCTGCAGGTCAAGAGATTTGGCCAGCGAGACAGCAAGTGCCAGCAGACGCGGGTACGACGAATGAAGATTTGGAGATTTGCAAAGGCTTGGCCTGTGCCTCGCAGAAGGAAGTTCTGGCCTGGTAAATATCGCGCAGTGGGAATTTTCCGGTGGTGCTGTCTTCGCAATTTGGTACTGCGACTTAGCGGGCGTCTTGGGTACAGACTGGGAACAATGGGAATTGAGTGAGAGATAGGAAGTCGGAATCAATAGTCAGTCTTTATCTTACTGCGACAATTTTAGAACCAGAATAGTGAGGCGTGGGATCTTCTCGTAATTTTTAGAAGCCGCCCTGTCGACGATGTCGAATCGGGAATGTAGACGAAGGATCTAGAGATTCGTGTGAGTGGATGAACCGCGAACAATTTCCCTACATGACAAGCTCGAAGCCATGCCAATCATCCTTTTACTCGTTTCCATGTCCTCAGTGCCAAGCCATCATATCACAGGGTTGCTCTACTGCCGCCCAGATATACTGTGACAGCTTCACTGTGCCATTTGACGGCGTCACGTGACTGAGCTCAACTGAACGTCTGACTACGACATCGCGATTGAACGACGCTGAAGGACTGTACAAAAGTTCTCGGGGTTGACCAGGAGTAGTTCACCACGGTTTTATCATGCTGGAGCAGAGATGAGAAAGACATCAACTTTTCCCAATGAGTCACGAATTGTTGCCAGCGCGGCAAATGAGAGTGGAAAAGACGACGCACGCACCTGAAAAGTATCCATTCCTATCCTTTGGCTACGGTAGCCGTAAGCCCGATGTACGCCTCTGTTTCGCCTGATGATCGCCTGATATGTGCCTGATGTTCCTCGAATCATTTGGTATCTCGCCCCAGCGCCTCGCTAGTCATGCAGCAGAAAAGAGTAGCTCGCAGTGGAAGTCACTTCCAGTTAGTATGCCAGTACCCTCGTCCCCGATAGTGACGGTGGCCGTGGTGCCCGCCCCGATGCGGCTGAACGTGGTGTTCGCCCCGATGCGGTTGGGCGTGGTGTTCGCCCCTATGCGGCTGGACGGGGAACTCGCCCCGATGTGGCTGGACGTGGTGCTCGCCCCCATGCGGCTGCTAACCGTATGGACCGCCACGTCCGCCAGAATAGCCGCCACGGCCACCTCCACGCGGTCCACGTCCTCCACGTCCTCCACGTCCGCCATATCCGCCTCCGCCTCCATAACCGCCATCATAACCTCCGCCACGGCCTCCGCGATCGTCATAGTCGTCGCGGTGGTAGGAACGTGGTGGTGGACGACCCTTCAGATCGGTGTTGAGACGCTGCAGCTCTTTGCGCATCTTGGCGTAGCCGAGATGCATCTTTCCGTAGAAATGGTCGGCGAGACGACGATCGTTGTCGAGGCGACTGAGGTAGGCGCCGCAAACGTCGCAGACCTGTAGCTTCTGGTGACCGGAAGGACCGGAGGTATCGGACAGGTTCTTGAGCTCACGCTCGAGCTGAGCTTTCTGCGTCTTTTGCACAACGATCTTGCAGTGCTCCAGGTATGCGGTGTTGACAGAGCCTAATTCGGCGAGTGCTTCGATTTCAGCGAGACCACACTCGATCGACTGCTCCAACTCGTAGATCTGGCGAACAAGCGAAGATGTCCGACGAATTTCTTCTGGCGTCTTCTCCAAGCGCTTCTGCGAGCTGCTGATCTTCTGGTCGCAATCGCCGATGTATCTCGTGATATCGTACTTGTAATCCCATTCGAATCCCCACTGTCTCTTCTGCTCATCAGATGCATTCATGAACTCTTCCTTCAAAGAGGGCACGTGAGTCTTGGAGCACGGGCCCAGATCGTTCTTGGTGTTGTTGAACAGATCGTGTGGGCACTCGCCGCAGAGGTACGAGTGGCAGACTTTCGGGTCGGTGATGTCGAGCTGCTTCGGAGCGAAGCCGGGGATGGGGGAATTGTAGGAGCCACCCATCAACTGCTCGAGGAGCTTGCGCTGATCGGCAGCCATGTTGGTGATTGTCTGCGCCGGTGGCGGAGAAGTGCCTGCTTGGCGTGAGGTGTCTTCGCTGTTACTGATGCTATCGCCCGAGTGTTAGCAGGTTGCCGTGCACTGCGTCCAAGAACGCGGCGGCGCTGGCGGGCGCGGATGACTGCAGCAGCGGCGACTGCAGTGACAGTGGCTTGATAGGCTTGGGTTGTTCGGGTTCTCGCAGTCCAGCAGGGTGGAGTTGTGAGGTTGGTGTTGGTGTCTGCGTTCGAGGTTCGAGAAAGTTGAGAGTTGAAGCTCAGAATTAAGCTCAGATTTAGCGCGACGCTATGATTCGCCCCGCGCCGCTCAGCCGTGAAGCTTATGCAGGAATCCCTTTAAACGACACCTCGACCACAACACCATCACTTTCCATATCACCTTCGACGGCGAGGCACAACGTTCGATGAAGCTCGCCGCTTTACTGGGCCTTCCGGCGGCCCTATTGTCCGCAGTCTACGCCAAGGGAACGCCAGAATCCGCGGCCAATGCCTACTCGGAACACCTCCATCTCAAGCCCCTACCGAACGGGAACCTCTACGCTGGCTTCAACTTCACAGCATCGACGCCAATAGACGCGTACGAGCAGCAACACTTCCGCTTCTTCCCACGATCTCTCGGACAGATTCTGCAATACACTCACGCTTCGGAGCTGCATTTGCGGTTCGCATTGGGAAGATGGGATGAGGAGAACTGGGGTAGCAGACCGCGAAACGGATGGCGGGAAGGAGGCACAGGTGTGGAGCTTTGGGCCTGGCTAGAGGGACACAATCGGACACATGCTGAAGAAAGATGGGGAGACCTGGTCAACAGTTTGTCTGGCCTGTTCTGTGCCAGTTTAAACTTCATTGACTCCACCAAAACAATACAACCCTTGCTTTCATTTGAGCCAGAGGGAGCGTTGGCTGATTCGAAGAGGACAAACTTGTTTCTCATGCATGGTATGCTGCCTCACGAGGTAGTCTGTACCGAGAATCTGACGCCGTTCCTGAAATTGCTCCCATGCAAAGGGAAGGCCGGAGTGAGCAGTCTATTGGACGGGCACAAGGTGTTCGACGCAAACTGGCAGACAATGGCGATCGATGTGCGGCCGGTTTGCGGACAGAAGGGCTGCGATTTGGAGATTGAGCAGACCGTGGATATGGTTCTGGATTTGGAGAGAAGCATGCGGCCGCGAGACGATCCGATCCCACGACCTCCGCCAATTGAGACCATTCAGTGCGACGAATCGAAGGGCTACAATGGAGATGACACTTGTTTCCCGAATCGACTTCAAGGAGAAATGGAGTGGTCTTTGACCAAGATATTTGGTCGTCCTATCCAGGGCAGCTGTCCTGTCGGTGACAGGCATGAAGCATTTGACGTGTTCCTCGAGGTCCCGAAGTCTCGCATCATTGAGGCTTCTGTGAACTCCGCAGATGAGAAGATTCGCGACGATGGCCGGTTGTACCGCCTCAAAGACGCTCAACAGTTTGACGTGCTCTCGCCTGCTCAGGAAGGCTTTCACCCTGCTGGCTCAAAGGGCGGCTCCCTACTTTCCGCATCTCGTCAGATCACTGGATATGGACAAGAGCGGGGCGGAATGCATACCATGATTGTCAATGCGCAACCTTTTGCACAACGGATCGTATATCTGGAGAGCTTGCCGTGGTTCCTGCGGCCCTACATGCATACCCTGAAGATCAATGGTGCTTCAATGGAAAAGATGTATTACACGCCAGCGAAAGATCGGCAGAAAGGAACCCATCTTGAGCTTCTTCTCGAGGTGTCTGCAAATTCTCAAGTGGAAATGACCTACGATTTCGAAAAGGCCATTCTTCGCTATACCGAGTACCCGCCTGATGCGAACAGAGGCTTTGACGTTCCGCCTGCCATCATTCGTGTGCTGCCAAAGGATGGCGACAGCGACAAGCAGGGCAGCTATCTGCGAACGACATCCTTGCTTCTTCCGTTGCCCACTCCGGACTTCAGCATGCCATACAACGTCATCATACTCACCTCGACAGTCATTGCACTAGGCTTTGGCAGTATCTTCAACTTGCTCATCAGGCGTTTTGTACTTTTCGAAGAACTTCCAAAGAGTCCGCTTGCTCAGAAACTGCAACCGCTTGTCTCGAAGTTCAAAAGTCGACTCGGCAAAGGTGAGGCAGCTGCGAGTGGTGCTGAGAAGAATGAAGAGGTCCTGAAGCAGCGCAGGCCTCCACCGGTCAAGCTGGAAGATGTCAATGGCGGCATCGATGCTGTTCTAGCTGGCGGCAACTAGCTCTCTCGCTGCAACGCTGTTCAAATACAACAGTATCTTAATACACTAAATTTACTGAGATAGTGTCCGCCTTGTTTGCGACTTCCCTCAGACTTCGTATCCAGGCCAGATGAGGTCAAAAGCCGCCTTCCTGCAGCTGGCGGCTCAGCTCGTGCGCCACCTGATCATGCTGCGCACAGCCACGACAGCCTGCATTAGCACAGCCTTGTCTCGCAATACCTCATCTCACAAGAACCCGTCAAGTGCTCTCCAGCATCATTTCTGTCGACATTATCCGACTACAACAGTAGCCAGATTTTGTGACAGTCGGCCGGCATGATGGAAGATTTCACTTCAGCTCCTTCGAATGACAAAGAATCGGGGAGCACTTCATTAAAACGAAAACGGTCTTTCACTGATCAGATCGAAAAGGGCATCGATGTTGTCAGCAGCGATGACGAGTTCGTGAGTGACGGTGACTCCGACTTGGGTTTCTATACCAGAGATGACGCAGACCTGTCCTACCTTTCAGCAACTCGAACAGACAACTATTCCGGACTCGATATCACGCAAGAAGGACCGGAGGGCCCATGGATCCGATTGCTTCGACTACACCCTGGCCAGTACGACGAGACACTGTCCGGTGCGCTCATTCGAAGACCGCTTTACGAGAATGCAGTTCAATATGTTGCGCTGTCTTATTCTTGGAAACAAGGGCTCAGGGAAGATGAAGAAGGCAGAATGCCTACCTCATCACTCATGCTGCAATACTGCGCGATTGACATATCGGAACACCTCGCCCATGCGCTGCGTCGACTAAGAAAACAGCGCTCGCCGGTCTATGTGTGGATCGATGCGATATGTATCAATCAGCGAGATGTCGACGAAAAGGCTAGCCAAGTTCCTCTCATGGCTCAAATCTACGGCAACGCTGAGCATGTGTGCGTTTGGCTTGGTGAGCCTCCGGCCAGTTCTGTGACAGACAGCTTTCTTTGGATCTGTACCCAACATCGGCCGTGGTGGAGCAGATTGTGGGTCGTTCAAGAATGCATACATTCATCGCAGTGTCCGATCATCCTGCTTGGACCTCAACGGATGACATTGAATCAATTTGTCGACAAACTGTCCGTAATGGAGATGGCGCATGATAATGGTCGTTTGGAAATCGTCAATTCCCTTCGAGGTCTATACGAAGCTTGGTCGAAGCACGAGCTTACCAATTCGGCACGAGAACCTCTACTTCGGCGATTACTACAAACAAGACATCTCAAGTGCGAGAAACCTCATGACAGAGCATATGCCCTGCTATCCCTGGTGTCGGAGAGGGATGCTGCATGTATTGCTGTAGACTACAAGAAAACCCCCCACGTTTTGGCATTTCAGATGGTAACCGCACTCGTTGGTGCCGACGAATGGGCTTATGGGGATTTTCAACTCATTGGGAAATCGATCATGCCAATACACTCGTGGTCCTTCCGCGATCCCAGGATGTTTTATGAACCACTGCGAAGTCTAGACAGAATGGCAGCTTACGAGCAAATGACAAGTCACGAACTTGACGATATGTGCCTCGAGCCAATTGGGAAATCACAGCTGCTATCCTCGTCAAAGCTTTTCGACACCAGCGACCCTTGCCATAGCTGTTGGCTCTACAGAGTGTTCTTCCACTGGTGGACTATGAAGCTACCCGCCTACGACACGCAGACCACATTTCAGCGTCTTTGTTATTTGTACTCTCGGCGTCCCACAATGATTTCCGATCAGCATGGCATCTACGAATGGACAACATGCAGCGGTGTTTGCGGCTTCTACTTTTCACCTGTCCAAGATATGAACGCAAAGGTTTTATTCTCGATGCATGAAAATACCGCCCTAGTAATCGATGACAAGAACGGGACCTATCCCGGATACGTACTACGCGGTCTGATGAGGGATACTCCAAGCAAGCAACATAAAATCTTGCTTGACTTTGCCAGTCCCTCCATGTGGGAATACGAGCCTCCGACGCGGATGGATGGGTTCAACTTCTCAGAGAGCTTGTCAGTCACACCAGCCAAACCGGCAGAAGACGACCTGTCAGCTCGCTACCGCTATTGCATAGGATTAAAGATCAACAATCAGGGGCCAGATGCGCGGGAATGGAAGGAGCATCTTGCAACCAGTGCTCGTTCTCTCACTCCAGAACATTGCCACATAGCCAGTTAAAATTCTCACTGGGGAGATCACTTCCGTCATCTTTTAGGAACCAAATCCCATTTATCGAATTTGAGAGCTCGTCGCAAACACCGCAAAAAGCAGCATTCGACTTGATTGAGGACAACACGCATCCGTGCAGATTTCGCTCGATCTGTATTGTACTGCTTCCAGCTTAACAACAAGTAGGAGCTGCTCTTAAAAACCTCTGTGAGGCATCCGCTCGTACCATCAGCTGCGATGTCAGACAAAGCAAGGAGTGATGGAGCTCACAATACCATTGTCTTTGACGTCTTCAAAGTAACAACAACATTACAGTGAGCACGGAAAGAGATCATATCTCTGATTCAACCGATTTATTTTCAAGCACCTGGACGAGCACGTTGGGACGATGTATAGCCCGAAGTCGATTGTGAGTTTGAAATGTTCGGCGGTTTAATCGGCCATATATGACATGCGTGTCGAATGCACATTTCTTTTGCGGGACGAGAGGATCTCTCCGGCTCGGCGATACAGTGAAGATGCAAACGCGTGAATTCAAACGCGCGAGTGCAACCGCGTTGGTGCAAACGCGTGAATGCATTCGCTCTCTCTCTCGTAACTCGCTGATAAGTAAACTTCTAGTGACACTTTCTTCTATGCACCTCAGGATCAAGATGAATCATTTCAAGCAACACAAACGACTTCATCATCCAAGTTCGGCAGCGCACGAAGACCAACACTGACCGCACCACGGCGACGACCATGAATTCCCAACATCCGCAAGATCAAGGAGCAAACGAGGCTTACATCCTCCACCTCCTCTCACAGGTCTGCAACGAATCTACAGATCCGGAAATTGTTCAACTCCTCGCTGCCAGCGCGACAATCAAGCTGCATCCTGTTTTTGCGCGAGAACGCTGGTCAGGAGTCTCAGACACCGACTTTTTGCGCATGTCTCCCGCGCTTGTCCTCGCTTCGCGCCTCCTGACGTCTCCTCAAGCTCTGCACTTCTGGCACGCTTTCATCTTCGGACCACGGACGATGGTCGTGGACTTGGAGGGGAATGAACGACATTGTTTCCACCGAGTCTTTCAAGATCAGTCTCAAGCTCTACCCCCAGAAGATGAGCAGAAAGTCCGTCAAAATCTCCAAGACCTTGCAGCGACGATCCAGATGATTACTCTCGAGGATCTCGGAAATACTTGCTGGGGATGCTGTACGGGGCTCGTAGATTCTCCAGTTTCGGAAGTTCTGCCAGTCGTGGACCCGACACACCCAGGCCGTTGCACCCACATTAGAATCAGCACAAGACGCAGCGATGCGATCGAGTTGAATAAGATGGAACCAAAGCAGCTTTGCCGCAAGTGGCTGCTCCTTGCAAAGACTTTGGTGCACGAGGTCAGCCATGCGATTTCCACAGCTGGTCTCGGTCCAGGAAAGGAGCAATTCTACGAGGCCACTCCAACGATCGAAATGGGACAAGGAATCGAGCAGCAGTTGTTCGGCGGGCTGCTAACCGGAACAGAAACCTTGCTAGTCGTGGTTGATGTTTGTTCTCCGGAGGTACTGGCAGCGTACGAAAAGATCAAGCCCTTGTCACAGCAGAGCGCGAACGCGGCGGATGCGATGATGAAAACCATCGCCAAGGACGAATGGGTCGCGGCGCTCTTCACCCGATCATTCTGGGACGAGGACGTTGTGGGGAGCAATGGAATGGCCGTACGACCACCATATTGGCCATGTGTCTGTGCCAGATGCCTGGGTTGCATCGATGAGACTGCTTCGAATTTAACAGCGCGGCAGGAGCAGCTGCTTGAGTATGTGAATGCACTGCCCCCGGAGGCGATCCTTGGAGTCCAAACAAAAGACATCTTGCGGCGCCTTCGAAGGGAGCTGAATGCGGAGATGACAGGATGCGATGGGATGGGATGGGAATGAACATTGGGACGCTAAGAGTAGAGAGCGAGAAGGAGGAAGGGAAAAGCCAGGGAGGACGAGAGCAGGAAGCGAAAAGGAGAGAGAGAAAGAACATAATGAAAACGAAGTTCAGACGCCTTTTCGGCTAACAGAACAGATTCTATACCACCACAAACTTCCCTTGCCCACAACCCCCATTCCCAACCGTAACCTGCCCCTCCGCATCATCATCAAACGTCCAATCCTGCTGGCTCGCATCACAAACCCCATCACTGCGCGTCGAAAGCAAACATCCACCAAAGTACACCGGATCGAAGCCAAAGCCGACACAGCCCTGCGTCTGCATGCAAGCCTGGCAGCAGAGTTCGGGGAAGCTAGCGCTAGCGATGCCGACGAAAACGCCGGTTTCAGGGCGCGTGAGGTCGGTGATCGTCGTGCTGCCGACGGCATCGATGAGGTTGTTCGCGCCGCAGGCGGCGTAGACGGTTCCGATGGGGAGGAAGGAGGTGGTTGTTGTTGTGAGGGTGGTGGTTGTGGAGAGAGTCGTGGTGGTCAGGATGGTGGAGATGGAGGTGGAGGTTGTGGTGGTGCTGGCAGTTAAGGTGATGACGGCTGGGGTGATGGTCGTGGTAGTGCTGATGATCTGCGTCGCGGTCGTAGTGGAGACCGGAGGGGTGGCGGCTGTGACGGTCGATGTGGTGGCTGCAGTGATAGTGGTGGTGGTGTAGAAGTACACGTTGATGTTCTTCTGGCAGTCCACGCAGACGGGGTAGCGGGCTTTGCACTTGAAGCCGTTCTTGTTGTTGAAGATTTTCTTTGGAGAGTTGTTCTTTGGCGTCTGTGTATTCGCGTCTGCGTCTGCATCTCTCTTGCTAACCGGATTGCCATTACGGCTGCCGCCGCCATTTTCTATGACCGAAGGAAGCGATGCCACTGGCGTGAAGCCGCTGCTGGTCGAGACTGTGCTTGTGCCTGAGCTTATTGTTGTCACGGTGCTGGTGGTGCTTGCTGTGTTCGTCGTGGCTAGTGGAGGGTGTTAGATGCAACAATGGTGAAGAAGTGGTGAGCAGCATAACTTACAGATGGTCTGAGTCGTCGTCACAGTAGTCGAAGCAGTCAGGGTTGTGGTTGTTGTATTCTGGAAAGTTAGCTTGCTCCACATCTCATTCAAAATGCTTCACTTACAACAAGCTGTGGAGCTGTCTGAGTGAAAATAGTCGTCGTCTGCTTCGAAACAGTCAAGGTCGAAGGCGCAGGAGTGACCGTCTTAGTCGGCGTTGTTCGAATCGTACGCGTCATAGTGGAAAGACGCGACGAAGTCTTCGTAGCTGTTGGGACCCATCGCTGGTACACCGAAGAGTACTTGGTCTGGCAGACCTGTCCAGTCGAAGTAGAGACCGAAGTGTTTGGCTTGTTGACTACCGCAGCAGAAGCCAGAGACACGAGAAGGAAAATCGACCGGAGCAACAACATGTTGACGCCGAACGCACAGAAACAGTTGAAGGAGCACAAAGACAGGGGAGAAAACTGCAGATCAGTGCCGTAGACGCCTACCTATACCTCTGCATACGCCTCATTCGCGATACACAGACGACGCACCGCCATCGCTGCCAACAGCGCCTGTGGCGAGCTGAGAGCAGAACTAAATCGTTCTCGAAGCAGAATCAACTCAGTCAAGTGAAGAAAGGCGCAACCACATCGAAATTGCAACGGTCAAAAACGTGGATCTGGATCCTCCTAGCATAGCTTAGGCTAAACCTAGCAAGCGACGAAAGGGGAAGTCGTGCCCAAAGCAGCTAGTCCCGCTGGGGACGTGGCCCAAGCTTCTTCATGTGAACCAATCCTCTTATGGAGGCGCACATAGCGGCGGCGGCTCCGGTACTTATGAGGCTCTGGAATTGACCAAGTCTCAGCCCGAGACTCCCACGTGGGCGTATGCCGCAGCAAGGTGAATGAGCTGCAGTAGTACTTCATCCAGAAGCGATCTCCTTCCCCAAACACTTTGGTTGCATTACTACGTTCATCTTGCCTCAATCGCTTTCCAACCAGTCCGGCTCAGCATCATCATCTTCAGGATCATGAGATGGCAGAGAGTCGTTGTCGTCGTTTGCCTCAAATTCAGAAATATGCTCCTGCGCCGTGTCCATTCTGGCATCTCCAGCGCCAGGTGCCTCAGATCCGTGCTCTGGTCCTCTGACTTGTTCATGTGCTTTGGAGACAGAAGACTCTTCTCTTTCAGACTGATGCGCTTCGATTGCCCCCTCTTGCCCATAGGCATCAGGCAAGAAACCTCCACCACCGTCATCGCTGGCGACTTCTGGTAAAGCCGCTTCTTGGTCATGCTGTGTTGGATGGTAATCATCACCCTGATTGCCATTGTCGAGCATGGCTTCTTTCGCAGTCTTGTCCTCGGCAGGGAGGAATCCGCCGCCTTCACCATGCTCAGGAACGAAGCCGCCACCTCTATCCTCGCCATCGTCCACAAAAAATCCTCCATCACCTCCATTATCATCATCGTCAGCAACGAAGCCTCCACCTTCGTCCTCTTCATCCTCCGCGAAGAATCCCCCACCGCCTTCGTTCTCGCCGGGCACGAATCCTCCGCTCGTGCCATACTCGACTGGATTAGCGACCGCATCTGTCTGCAGAAAGCCACCAGCGAGACCAGCATCTCCCATCTCCTCGTCGTCATCATAGTCAGGTTGAGAGTCTTGCGGTCCCCATTCATCGTCGCTCTCATCTGCAGGGTTCCGTTTCTTTGTCTTGGGCTTGCGAGATGGCGCTTGCAATTCCTGTATCGTGTACAGGCCGGCGGTCACGAGTGGCTTGTCATCCTGCGCAGGAGCGGCTGATTCAACATTGGCGAGCGGCTCTTCATCTTCGGATTCTTTAGAGCCAGTACCATACGTGCTTACTCTCTCTTTGATCTTGAGAGCAGTCAAGAATCGCTTCCACAACTTCAAGGCCTCAAGACTCCTAAGCCTGCTCTCATCTTCAATGATCTGCTCTTCGAACCCTTCGATCACAGCTCGCACAGCATCCGCGTACTGTTCAGCAACTACGGCACCCTCCATGATGGCGGTTCCGTGTCGGCCTTGAAATTTGAAGCCAGTGACAGCATCTGCGTAGTCAATTCGAAGCAACTTGGCTGCCTGCTGAACATGTTGATGCCGTATATGCATACCGCCAGCTGGTACCATCGAAGGAACGTATACATCCAGATTACCAAAAGCATTTTTAGGTATTCTGCCACGCTGCACAGGCGGCGGGACGTAGAGCTGCGTCTGATATGGGGCATAAAGGGTGGTCTCAGCTGCGGCATCATCTGCATCATCTTCATCGACGGACCGTGGACGCTTCGCTCTTGCAGGCACTCGCTTCAGAGGATGCTCGCCTTCTTTAATCTCTCTCCCCACGCGATACCACTTGTCTGCACTCTTACACATCAAGACGTCCTGTCTGCGGTATACTGGCTCCATTCTAGGTTTGGCAGCTGTTCCTGCATTGACTTTACCCACTTCGCGTCTCGGATGAAGTACTTCGTGCCTCTTCAGATGCCGCTCCAGTGCGTAATATGGATGATCCTTGAAGTCTAAGACGTTTGCTGGCATACCCTCTTTGGCCTCTTTCTGTGCCAGCTCTGCGTCCTCAACTTGATCGCGGTCCAGTGCTCCTCTGCGACGCCGAAATATCCGCATAGCTTTCTTGAACCATCTTGCTCCATCTGCAGACGCTTCGACTCGATGTCGGCGAGTCTTTGCGTTGTAAGCTTTCGCATAACGCTTCGTGACATCTCTCGCCGTTCCGTCGTCTTCGAAAGCTATAACGTACGCCATGTGGTTGAGATCGTAGGAAGAAGGCGGCTCAAGTTTTGCTGCCTTGTTGACAGTATGGGTAACCATCGGATCTACAGGAATCCACTTCTGCTGCGCGGCATTGAAGGCTTCAACCCAGAATACAGGAAACGAAAGCTTCGGCACAGGCCGTACCTTCTTCTTTGGAGGTGTCACAGGCGTCGGCTCGGCAGCAAAGCTAGGTTGGCCCAGCCTCCTCCGCGCTGAAGGTACTTTCCCAATGCCCGCAGAGCCTTTTACAGCGGAGTCCTCAGCGCCTTTGCTGTCTCTCGGGGGGTCTGGTGCAATGGCAAAGATAGTCTCCTTAATTGGCTTTTTAGGCGTCGCAGCCTTCGGTACGCTTGTATAAGGCAAGACTTGAAGTGAGCAGACGAGCCGCGTATCTACGCCCACTGAACGTAGTAGAGCGCAGAACAATTGATTCGCAACGTCTTGCGAGCCCTCGAGATCTTTCGCAGCAGATATGAAATCGGAGCGATCCATCGGCGGGAGAGGGTCATACTTTCGCTCCGCCTCACCATCGACCTCCCATCGTGCTTTGGTCATACCGCCGCTTGTCACTCTGAAATTTGCATTGAACGAGTCAAGCGCTTGCTGCAAGCCGTCCATGAATGATCGATTTCTTTGAAACTGTGTATCTGTCGTTTTCGGGATAAGGTAAGAGATGGTCTTATCGGAGAGCAAATGGCGAAGATGGCGTTGCACTACGGGGTTGTTGCACCGCCCGTTGACATACATGCAATGGCCGAGAAGATCAAGCACATGCATTTTGTGAACCATTAGTCGATGAGCCTTCTCCGCGAACGTGGCCGGTTTCCGCCTTGCAGCGGCTGCAGGCTTCTTGCTGCTGTTTTCTGGCTGAACTGCAATGGCCAGATCCTCAATTTCGTCCGTGGAATCGGCAGCATCTTCGGATTTGCCTCCAAGATCGACATCTTCGAATTCGAATTCGCTTCCTTCCTCTTCGGACGACTCCTCAACTGTCTGCAGGTTTGAAGGGCCAGGCTGAGGAGAAGATGCGGCTTGCTCAGTTACGTGCTCTGGAGAAGACGGTCGCTCTGGAGCACGCGGTGGTGCGGTCTTCGTCGAAGCACCAACTCTGCGTCTTTTCAGTGGCCGATCAGAATCCTCGAATTCATCACTACCGGCCTCTTTCAGCATATCCTGGTAGATATCCGGCACATCGTTTGGGGCTGGAGCTCGTGACCGGGTAGTTCGCTGGGACCGCCGACCATTTGAGCGTTGCGCCGCAGCACTTGTGGATGTTTTGCCTTTCCCTCTGTTGGGTGCCATGTTTCAAGGTGAGATCAAAGGTGTATCACCATGAACGGGTGGCCAACGCGAAACTGCCACGACCAGCACGTGATGTCCGGCGGCCGAATGTCGGTGCTATCAGCATCGTGAGGCGCTTCCCTTGCGACCCAGATGCATGTGAAGCTCCAAAGAAGTGCTCAGATGAGCTTGCCGATGTTTGCGACGCCAAATGAAGGAGTAGATGTCGTTGTGAGGTGGACGAGAGAAGAAAGAGCGGCTGATGACTGCACAGTGAATGAAAGACCCCGGATCCCGGCGCGTCTGTGCGTCCCTCCCGAAGCGCGCTGCGGCAGCGTCCCGAGTGTTTACAAAACGCAATTCAAAGCGAGACGACAACAACAACCTTGACGGCACAACGAGCGACTTCTCGCAACAAACACCGCCCGCACAAACACCAATCGCCGCGTGGGACTGGATGGGGCCAATAAATCACCGGTAGCAACATCACCACCGGCCACGCTCCGCCCAGCACCAGCACCATTCCTGGACTAAGCCCCGCGACGATACAACATCCCGACAACCGCCGCCATGGAGAACTACCAGAAGATGGAGAAGGTCGGCGAGGGTGAGCAGCAATGGTCTCAATCGGTCTAAGAACACAATATTGATATGGTATGCAGGCACATACGGAGTCGTCTACAAAGCCCGCGACCTCACCACGCCCGACCACCGCATCGTCGCCCTCAAGAAGATCCGCCTTGAAGCCGAAGATGAGGGCGTCCCCTCGACTGCGATCCGCGAGATCAGCTTGCTCAAAGAAATGAACGACCCTAATGTCCTCCCTCTACTCAACATCGTCCACGCCGACGGCCACAAGCTCTACCTCGTCTTCGAGTTCATGGATCTCGACCTGAAGAAGTACATGGAGGCGCTCCCCGTGTCGCAAGGAGGTCGTGGCAAGCCTCTCCCAGACGGCGCTATGAATGAGAGAGGTCACTTGGGTCTCGGACCAGACATGGTATGGCAATCCTGAAGTGAGAATTGTATGGTCGCGTTCGTGCTAACAGACGATTGCGCTCGACAGGTCAAGAAGTTCTGCTACCAACTCCTCCTCGGAATCCGCTACTGCCACTCCCACCGCGTCCTGCACCGCGATCTCAAGCCCCAGAACCTCCTCATCAACAAAGACGGCAACCTCAAGATCGGCGACTTCGGTCTCGCCCGCGCCTTCGGCGTCCCGCTCCGCACCTACACCCACGAAGTCGTCACACTCTGGTACCGCAGCCCAGAGATCCTGCTCGGCGGACGTCAATACAGCACAGGCGTGGACATGTGGTCAGTCGGCTGCATCTTCGCCGAGATGGGCACGCGCAAGCCTCTCTTCCCCGGCGACTCCGAAATCGACGAGATCTTCAAGATCTTCCGCATCCTGGGCACGCCTACCGAAGCAGACTGGCCCGGCGTCACCAGCTTCCCCGACTTCAAGGCCTCCTTCCCCAAGTGGGAGCGCAAGCCCGACGACGAGCTCGTCAACGCCGACGGCATCAAGGTTCTAGGCGACGAGGGTCTGAACTTGCTCGAGGCGCTGCTGGTGTACGATCCGGCGGGCCGGATGAGCGCGAAGCAAGCCGTGCACCACCCTTACTTCAACAACGCGCGGACAAACGGCTTTCACTAAGCCCACCTCCACGAACATACGATGGTGAGAAGGCGGAGGAAGAGTGATGGGAACGACGTGACGCGACAATTGGAGAGAATGATACCTACCATGAACGGGCGATGATGAGGAAGAGCAGGGGATAGAGAGGGTAAGGCTTTCCCACACTACATCTCTCGTATTGCAGAATCGGGTTTCTTTTCGTATGGGAACGGAATTCGATCGAATGGGTCAGAGGCAGGATACGGAAGGATGGCGTTGTGAATAGGCGTTTTGCTTTTCTTCCCAGACGCGAGAGCATGTTTCTATTTGCCCATGTTCTTTGAGGCACGGAATGTAAAATTTTGACTGAACGTTCGTCTCAGTTCGTTTTGTGGTCTGACGACACTTTCATGCCTTTTCTCGCTAATCTACTGATCAAGGCGTCGTCGTGGACGCAAATTTTGGAATTCTCTCGTGACTTCATTTCGCTCATTTCGCTCCAGCCTGCTGAATCATCAAGACTGTCGTCGTTGTGTCATGGATTGCTTTCTCAAAGTTGTGGTTTCGAAGAAGCGGGGAGTCAGTGTGCCTTGACAATCTGTCCGCCCTCAAACGTCTCTCCTGGTTCGAGTTTCTGCCAACCGTTGACGGCGCCGACTTCGACGCAGATCTAACACAGCCCGTTAGCACGAACCAAAAACGAAACAAAGACAATATCTATATAGCGGGAAGGGGTCGAACTCACCATCTTCTTATACCCCTCCTTCGGCTCAAAGTCGCCCATCGCTTTCGACTTCTCAATCCACGGGTTCCAGACAACGGAGTCTTCGAGGTTGTCGCGCACGACGTCCAGCGAGGGCTTGCCGTCTTGGACGATGGAGGTGGTGTCTTGCTTGATGGAGGTGTAGATGCGGTCGACTTCGCTGGCGATCGAGAGGTCTGGGGTCGACTGTTGGGTTTGTTGGGAGTTGAGGAGTTTGTCGATGTACGTGGTGCTGTGAGCAATATGTGTCAGAAAGGATGGAGTGCAAGGGGAGGAGGATGTGAGGGTTGGGGAGTGTGGTGCATACCTTCCCAAACCAGTGACTTTCGTCTTCGAAATCTCATCCACAGCAAAGTACGAATGCAACAGCATCTGAAACTCCCACGCCTTAGTGTCCTGATTCCTCACATTCAACATCGTCTGCAATCCCTCCTTCCCCAGCGTAACAGAATACACAAGTCCAAACTCCATCGGCCACGCCTTCTTTGCTGCTTCACTCAAATTCGCCGAACTGAGTCCAAAGTCCAACTTGACACTGTCATCCCCGCCTTTACTCAGCATGCCGCTCTCACTCGAGCTCTTGCCCAGGTACTCCCAGCGGTGGTTGCGGGCGAAGCCGTGCTGCGGGAGGGAGCTGGTGGGGTGGTCTTTGGGCGGCGGGGGGCCGAAGACGGGGAAGACGACGGGGATGCCGCCGCGGACGGGCTTGCTGCCGTCGAGGGCGGCGGCGCTGCTGAGCCAGAGGCGCTCGGAGCCGCCGTGTTTCCAGGAGATGACGGTTGCGCCGTAGAGGAGGACGGTGACGCTGTCGCCGGTGGGGAGGGAGGCGGTGACGCGGTCGCTGTCGGCGTGGACGATGGGCTGCGGGCCTGTCGTGGAGGGGGAGATGGCGGAGGGTTTGTTGGGGCGGTCTGCTCAGGATCTTCCGTTAGAGAATTTGGTTCCTTCATCTCTCTGAGATATTGTCGTCGGCTGAAATGGAAGCTGCTGTCCGGAAATGGACATGCTATTCAAGCTCTCACTTACCCATTGAGCCGGACATGTTGTCTGCTTATCTGCTGAAAGACGAATGGGGTATCTCGAGGAAGAAGAAGTGCCGTTCAGGAATTCGAAAAGAGAGGATGTCGTTGTGTTTGTTTGGAGAATGGAGAGCAGAGTTGAGGTCAAACAAAGTTGACGTGCCCTGACTTCACATGCCCCACCACTAGCCGTGTTTCACATTTCCAAGCGGGCAAGTGGCAATGGATGTGAATCCGGCCTGATGTCAGCCAATCACTAGCTCCTTTTCAAAACGCTGCCTCTTCACATCAGATGCACCTCCGGCATCTTCGGATGGCTCGGCGTGGCAGGAACTATTCGGACTTATTTCCAGCGAGGGCAAACCCAAGTGATTGCGGAACCCGGAAAGGTCTGACTTCAGTGCATTATTATCAATCGTCTGAGAACAGAACCGAGTCATTGACGTTCTGAACAGCACACCGGCGGTGCTGGTTGCATTCGAGCATTGCATAGAGCTCTACTATCAACAATATTCATCACCTATGAGAGCTGTGATAGCTATGTCATGTCCATCGCTCAATCAATACCTTCCTCTGTCACATCACTCCCTCGCCCGTCGACCGGCCTCGTGCACTTCGCGCCGGATCTCAAATAGCACATCATCAAATTGTCTCTCTTCTTCCACAGACCCAAAGACCATCTTCCTGCAGTCGCCAAGCACGCCACGCAGCCGGTCAAGGATGCTCTTAGGCTGAGCGATGAGTCTATCAGCAGGCACTGCAGAATTCTCTGCGACCAGTTGGCTTTCTGGACTTGCATGTTCCTCTTCAGGCTCATCCTGTTCTCCATCGCTTTGCTCTTCATTGAAACTGGTGTGAGGTGTACCATAGAGCTTCCGAGAAGAGCTGCCCGCGTCGGTGTCTTGTGACAAACGAGCCGACTTCCTCGCCTTGGCTGGAGCTGGAGTTTCCTTGACAACATTGACGCTGGAATGGTTCTCGGCGCTTGCTGTGCTGAATGCTGGAGCTCGCCGTTTCGAGCCTGTCATTCCTTGGGAGGAAACCTCGCTCTGACTCGAAAGCTGCGAATCTGATTTCCTAGGTCGTCCGGGCTTGCGCTTTCGAGGAACCTCAGCTGGAGTATCTTGAGGAGCTTCGAACGGAGCCTTCTTTGATGCTTCAGGTTGATTCTTCCTTGATGCTTCGGGTTGATTCTTTCTTGGTCGACCCGGCTTTCGCTTCTCGGGGATAGCCGATGTCACTTCTTGGCTGTTCAGAATCGTCGATGGCTCGTCTACTGGCTCCCGCTTTGGCAGCGGTGAGGTGCGAGGCCGGCTGCCGGCGACAACAATCTCGTCGCCGATGTCCTCTTCTTCCTCTTCTTCTGGTTGGCTTCCCACAAGCGTACTGAAGAAACGCTTGAAGGGCGAAGGCTTGCTTCGTTTGCTCTGACCGGCCAACGACGCTGCTTCTGCTCGCTTGCGCTTTCTGCTGCGACGAGACGAGGCGGGTGTGGTGACCTGAGATGCGGTAGGTGTGGCATCTTCGTCATTTCCAGCGGCCTGCATCATCGAGTCCTGGATACGTGAAGGACTTTGAGACCCTTGGTCCTCCTTATGGTCCTCTTCCGGAACTGCATGCTGCTCATCGGTTTCTTCGGCGATGTTGTTGAGAACGCTCTTGTCTTGACTGGATGTAGCTGCGGCGGCTTCTGCGGCCTCCCTCTCGAGCTGCTCAGCAGGAAGCAGCGTGTCCGAAGGAAGGTCCGAAGCGGCTACTACGTCCTCCTGGCCATCGTCTTGCTCGTCCGGCTCGTGTTCGGATTGCACATTTTTGAAGGCCGCGGTGTCCTGTTCGGCCTTGTCGTTCGCCGTAGACTCCATGACTGTGGTGTCATCTGGACCTACTCCTGGAAGTCTCTTCTCTGGACTTGCTTCTCGCTGTGGCGGAGAAGATGGGGGATCTACAATGGTCTCATTGTCATCTTCAACGTTGTCGCTGTAGTTCTCCACATCCTTGTTGGCCTTTTCCCCTGTTGCGGCGCGAGGTGTCGGGGAAGAAGGCAAGTCGTCGCTCATCGGGTTTCCATCGACTGGAGCGGGGGGAGTAGCTGTGACAATCTCTCCTTCTTGATCACGGGCGACGTCTGGGGTAAAGTTCAATCTCTTCGCAACTCCCCCTTGTCTTGCGTTCCGCTGTGCGTTCGGGCTGGAGGAAAGATCTGGAAACATTTGTGCGTCTCCTCGTTGACGAGCCTTCACCTCTCTCTGACGCTCAGTCAGCAACTGGGACTCATCCGGTGTAGCCTGTGGCGATGAGGACTCAATTGGCGCAAAGTCGATTTGGGAATCGTCATGACGCAGCTTCGTTTTGGTCGTTTTCCTGCCAGATGATCTCTTGCTGCTGCTTCTCGATTCGCCGTCGTACGGTAGTCCTTGAGCTGCAAGGTGTTGCTTGATCAAAAAGTTGTCGACGAGAGGCTTCTTGCGGATGTCGGAACTCACGCGAGGTGAGCTGCTGAATGCAAAGTCAGACACGGCTCGAGGACTGAACTGAGATTCGGCAAATGCTGGCAGCTTTGCGACCTCTGCATCCTCATCATCTGTGACGCCAGGAAGTCGAAGTTCAGTCTCCGCTCTTCTCGCTCTCAGCACAGGCAAGATTCGAGAGGGGTATTCGAGGTTTTCTCCTTCGCCGAATGTGGAGTTCCAGAATGCAATGGTGCTGTTGACAATTTCCTTGCTGGGACTTGACAAGCCCGCAATCAACAGGGGTTCTAGAGCTTGCAGCAAGGAACTGTCTTTACGAGGCATTTCGTCGACCAGTCGAAGGATATCAGACCACGCCTTCACAATGGCGCTCACGTCTATTCGATTCGGCTTGCTGGCAGCATCGCTAGTCGGCTGCGACAGAGGAAAGATGTAGCGTTGTCGATCCTCGGCCCAGATAGCAAAACCACCTTGAATTTGACGAAGCGCCACAGAGAGAGTGGCGGCAGGGCAACGTCGTAGAAAATGCACCGATTCCCTCAACAGATCTGGCAAAGCTTGCAATGCCTTTGGCTCGGTTTCAGCGGCCTTGTAGGCGCGGTCCATAATGCCATTGACGAAGGTGTAGACGTGCTCAAATGGATCGAAGACAGGCGTCTTGCGCAGTTCGAGACTGATGGCCCACAGCGCCTTGCGGCTCTGATCTAGCTCTTGGCGATTCTTTGGCCACACCCCGTTCTCCATCAGAACTCTGCCGATCACCAAAGAAGCCGGCACTGAGAGCTCATCCATCTTGGGATTCAAGAGCTTGGCAAGCGGTTCCATGACTCCCAAGGCAACGCCACCTTCATGGCCGTAAGACTTTGCGGACTGACAAATTGTGGCGTAAAGCTCGATGGCCTTCGCTTTGCAATTCGCAAATTGGGCTAAGCTCAAACCTTCGACCAAAATGCTGAGTGCAGAAGAAAGAGCGATCCCCATCACCTGTGCATCGCGACCGGAGGTGGGGCCATTCACCCTCATAACATTGATGGTACTCTCCGCGATCGCGTTCCAAAGCTGGCTTGAGACCTCGGGATTGGTCTGCAAGTTGGAGGCGAACTTCAAGGAGCGATGCAGAAGGCCGACATTGCTAGAAGTCGAGGGTTTGGAATTTCCGAGTAGGCGCAGAAACCAGGCAGCGGAGTCTTTGTAGAGACCTGACGATCTGATCTCGTTTCCAGGTTGGTAGTAAAGAGTAAAGAGGAACACAAATGACGGGTATGGGACTGGTACGTGCTTCGTGAGCCGGTGCGAAGGTGTCGGTGCCGCTTCAATTTCGTCAGTATCCGTTTTGGCCAGAATGTCTTCCACGAAATGGGAGGACCCCAACGACTCCACCGCTTGCTCCAAGAGCGATTGATAGCGGTGTATCCACACAGAGCCCTCCGCTTCAGATCTCTGCGGTGTTTGAGTCGACCAGATTCTGCGGAACAGATTCGTGATCTGGGCTATGGCGTCTTTGAGTTCGTTCGAGGTCTTGACTTCTTGGCTGCCGGCCTCCGCAATGGCTTGCATCAGCAACTTCCAGCAGCTATCTGCGGCCCGATTCGAATCTGGCATCATCCACATTCCTGCGACCAAGATCGGCTCTAAGATCTTGATCACTTTGGCTAAGCGGGTGCGAATCCAGCGCGGATCCAGTCTGGGAAGATCCTCAGGCTTGATGGCTCGATTTTCGATCGCAGCGTTGGGATTCCAGATTCCATTGCTCTTCATGAGAAGGCCATGAAGGATTCTGCACGCATTATGTTGGCTTTTGTTCTTCGGTAGGACCATATTGGAAAGAACGGGCTCCACGTAGAGATTCCATGCGGTATCGAGTTCGTCGTGACTCAGAGAAGGTCTCAATCCGTAGTGAAGGAGGTTGCAGTAGCTGTCCATGCCAATTTGTCTCGATTGCTGAGTGTGGCGGTCGTTGCCGCGCTTTTCCAGGGCAGCAGTAGTAGGAACGCCTAACATGGACCTCATTGCGTCTGATGTCGCGGAATCCGGCATGACAGAGAAGACAAGTTTGTTCCACGCAATTGCGGCCTTGTGCTTTACCTCCAAGTCGCCCGAGTTGAGACATTTCTGTATACACAACAGCCAATCCCTGAACTTGGGCCATCTTTCGATGGGCTTCTTCTTGCAGCGGAATAGTAGAATAATTGCTCCCCAGATCTGTGGCACGAAATGAATGCGATCTCTCTGTCCGGTCATTTGCATGAGCTGAAGATTGAAGTAGTCCCCATATGTCTGACCATCCTCTGACTCCTCATCTGTTTTGTTCAACAGTTCAAGGACAATCTTGACTGCCGACATTTGCGTCCCGAGACGAAGTCCAGCGCTCGAGCACGTGTCGACGGCCCGAACCCGGATGTCTTCCACGCTACTCAACATGCCATGGAACAAATGCTCGATCCAGTCGCGCATCCGGTGCAGCATGGTGTTGGGTTGCGTCTCGAGGAGTCTCTGGAATATGAGAAGCCGCGCGGAGATGAGGCTGTTTCCTACGCATCTGTCCTCTATTCCTTGCACGGCGTTGATCAGTCTGTCTGCTCGAGGCGCGGTCATAACTGCTGGGCCGAAGCGTTGTTGTGCCATGAGATACATGTGATTCTTCACAATGGCCTTAGGCACATCGCTCTGCTCAATGATCGCCGTAGATCGGTCCACGAGGAAGATTCGGAAGTCGTTGTCGAAAGCTGGTCCAACGTAGGGATTGAACACTAGCATACCTGCTAGTGCCGCGGCCTGCTGAATGATGGCGGAGTCTAGTTGGCCATCTGCGTCCTTCCACTGGATGTCACGGCAAATGAACTGCTGAATCAAGCCAATCTTCTCGATGATTGCCTGCGGCTCAGGAACGCCCTCGTACATCTTCAGCGATCCAGTAAGAGCAAGGTAGGCATCGCGACGGTCGTCTCGAGACGTACTCGCCAGCTGGTTGAGCACTGATTGCAGCATCTTGCGGAAGCTGCCCGGTTCCTGAGGCGAAAAGTAACTCAATTTGCTTTCCAGATCATCGGGTGTCGGAGGCAGTGGCTCGCTTGCTGGCTTGAGGATAGATTTGAGTGGTTTACTCTCGTGCCTGAGAGGAGTCTGCTTCAGACTTCGAGCGGCGGGCGAGCTGAGTTGGCCAGGCCGGGGAATATTGTGGTACGTCGGCCAGGGCGAGAAGTCGACTTTTTTCGTGTTCGCCGAGCTTCTCGTTTGTGAGGAGGCAGGAGATCTCGGCGGTGGTGTGTCTGTAGAAGGCCTCAGATGGGCAGGAGATGGATCTGACGCGGTATCCTCATGTCCTTCGCGCAGGAAACGCAACGCATTGTCGACATCCTTCGAGACGTCTCGTGGCGGCGTGGGCGGACGAGCAGGCAGATTTGCAAAAGAAGACAACATGATGCGCCACCAAAGCGCCGGACAGGAAGAATCAAGAAGTTGTAGACATGTCGATGTGCTGTCCGAATGCAAGACTTACACGGAAGATGCTCGCAGGGAGGAAAGACGCGAGTGCAAAGCGGAAGTCACGCGTCCGCGTCGCGCCTGCTTCAATTTAGAGTGTCTGGGAAGGCGCGTCACTAGCTGGCGGCTAGAGGCGTCCCGTTCCGGCCGCTGCTACCGAACTCCGACGCCGGGACCCTCGAGCATCACGTGCCCGACCAGGGTGTCGAAGGACCAACAACGCAGGCGTCGCGGGCAGAAGGAACCAGAACATGCGCCGGCCATCATCATCATACACGAGACACCTTCCTGAGAATTGCGAAGTCTGCGCTCTCACTCCTGCCTTGCTTCTACGCCGCACATAGCGCTTGCGGCGCCCGCCTAAGAAACTGCTCACACCTTCACTCACCTGCCGGACTTCAACCTTATTTGGACTCTAGCGAGCCAAAATGATGGCCATGTCGCCGCAGGGCAGCGGTCCTGTGAGCGCAGGCGCCGCCGGAGGTACGCGACGCATTCATTCCATACGCACGTGCTTGGCTAAATATGCTACAGGCATCGCGGAGGTCGACCGGCTGCTGAACGAGTTGGAACAGAATCTAGAGAGTGCGAGGCTTTCATTGAAGCGTGGGTTCATTCCGGATCCCATAATGCCTTCCGGCTAACGTCCTCAAAGAACAGGAGAGTTCTCTCAGCCAGGTGAAGGTGTTGGGCCGCAATCCAGAAAACTCCGCTTCTATCTTCTCGAAACGAGTGCGTTCCAATGCCCATTCGTGAGCAAATATAGACCCTAACATCTGGACAGGGCATTTCGATACTAGCCAAATATGGTCTGGATCAGCAGGACTCCAATGTCTCCCGCGAGGCACTCAGATGCCTAGCAAACGCTCTCCTCCTGAATGAAGCATCACGACAGATGCTCGTGGACATGGACTATGCCCCAAAACTTGCCGAAAGACTCAAGGTCGACCACCGTGACGACGAGTTTCTGGTATCACGAATCCTGTTCCTACTCACTTACAGCACCAAACTTGACTTCGAGCCCCTTATCGACAACCATCAACTTGCGGACAGCATCAACAAGCACATCGCACGACACGCGAAGACTTTCTCGACCAAGTCGGGTCGGAGAAAGTCCGTCACCTCACCAATGCAAGACATGGCAATGATCGAGACCGTCAAACTCACGTTCAACATCACGTACTATTATCAGGACCAGATTCCCAAATTCACGCCATCAATCGAGCCATTGATCAGCATCATCCTGCACCATCCGCTGCCGAACCCACCTCTACAACCTCCAATCACTTACTTGTTCAATGCGCTTCTCAACCTGGACCTCAAAGCATCCGAGAAGAAGTCCCGCTTTGGACCCGAAGCGAGGGCAAGCCCACTGTTCCCGTACTCTGACCCTGAGTCCGTCGTAAGCAGATTTGTCAGCATCTTCGACGAAGCCATTAGGAAGCACGAAGAGAAAGAGCTCGACACAGCCGCCGCACCACTTTGCACATTACTCCGCAGAATCTACGAGCTGGCGACACCACAGATGAAGTCCTGGATGCGCTGGATTTTGCTTCCAACCAGCAAAGACCGCGACAAGCCTCTTGGCCAAGGAGATACCCTATCTGCCCGTTTGCTTCGCCTATCTTGCTCTCCAAACCTTCCCACGCTCCGAGAGAACATCTCTGGGCTTCTTTTTGAGTTGAGCGACAAGGACGCCAACAAGTTCGTTCAGAACATTGGCTACGGCTTTGCGTCAGGCTTCTTGATGAGCCATAACATCGAGATCCCCAGCAGTGCTGCGGAAGCAAGCAGTATCGGCTCTGAGAACTCTGCCGAAGGTGGAGCGGACGTAAATCCGATCACTGGGCAAAGGCTGGAAGCTGAAGACAGAGATGCTCCTCGCGCGAGCGACATGACGGAGGAGGAAAAGGAGCGGGAAGCGGAGAGGTTGTTTGTGTTGTTCGAGCGTCTTAAAGCGACGGGTGTGGTGGATGTCAAGAACCCAGTACAACAAGCGATTGATGAAGGCAGGTTTGAGGAACTGGACTGAGATGTTGCTGATAATACATGACTATGTAGGTAGCTGCGCGATACCTTTACGGACGGCAAAGACCATCCATGCAGTATTTCCCCCGCCAATGCAACGTACAGCGCGAGAAGGCATCTCGCACTTGAAGAAAGAAGTGAGGTCCTTTCAGAAATCCGGCCTAAGAATCGGGAAGAGATAAGTGCATGTGACGGCTTAAAAACTCCATGGATGTGCTCACGCGGCTTCAGAAGATGGTCCACGACTCGAAGGCATTGTCCATCTTCTTTCGTCTCGCACATTTGCTCACTGCATCTTTACCCTAATCGAATCGGCACCAGCAACCGCCACCCACTCAAGTTTGGGATATCAACTACGCTCCAGCTGGAGGACCTGGATCCCTGGCGCAGTACTTGGGACCTGGGTTTGCTTGAAAGCAATTGGAAAACAAGATGGCATTGCTATACATGCTGAGCTACTAATACAACATTTTCTTGCGATCGTCAATCATATCCATAATCACGTTTCCATTTCCAATCCGTTCCAGATCATCACAAAAGAGACATATCGACAAACGATTCGTAACAGCTCTACCCTTCATATCCATTTCCAAAATGCCCCACTGTGGCTTCAATCACACCTCATCTTCTGCGGCCGGAACCTTCCCAAGCGAGCTCGCGGCGGCGGCGACCACGACCTTCGCGCTCTCGGACTTGAGCTCGCCGACGTGCTTGACGCCCTTGACATCGATCTTTCGAGTGCGGATCTCCGTCACATGAGCGACCATGGTCGTCTTGGTCATCGCTCCAGCTCCGTTGAAAAAGATCTCCAGAACGGGATTCGCCTCGCACCAGTTTCGAAGGCTCTGCGGATCAACGCCCAGGGGGCAGACGACAAAGTACTCCCACCAGGTCTTGGGATCTTTGTTTGCCAATCCCTTGCCATTGAAGGTGTAGATTGGCACTTCCGTCACAGTGTCCCGGGTCCGAGCAATGACAATCCAGTAGCGTGCCTTCTTGTAGAAGGGCTCGCCGTTGATCAATGATATGAACTTCTGGTCCTCCGGTGGGATGTTTTCCGGGTCGCCTTCATACGGGGCGATGGCTTCGTGGTAGTAAATGCCGCCTACTTTGATGCTCGAGAACAAGATGTCGTTATCTTTGGTGCGTCTTCCGGGAATTCGATCGCCGTCGCCATATCGAGTCGACACGCCCTTGGAGCCGATCATTGTGTTCTTGACTTGATGGAAAGCACTCTTGGCATATTTGGACAACTTCGTCGGGCGTGGGTCCACCCGGCCCTGGTAATGGACGGTCTTGTTCTTCGCCTGTTGCTGATAACCTTTCGAGATATGATGAGGGGCTTTCTGACCGTTTTGCTTGGTTTGCTGGCCGTGATCTCTCCAGTTTTCCTTCTCCCAGGGCTGTCGATCGTCCTTGGCCGGAGCGGCGGAGTTCTGCTGGGGGCCTTGGTTGTTGATGGGACGCTGTGGACGTCCATGTTTGTTTTGAGGCTTGATCCAGATGGGTCCATCGACTGCATCGGAGGGCTTGGGGTCCACGGCTTCTGTGTGTGAAATCTCGTTCTCCTCGGAATCTCTGGGTGCCTCCAAGAGATAGTCTCTAGCTTCTGACAAGATCTCGACGTTCTCTTTGTCTTCTTGCGCGAAAGCTTGAAACATGTTGGAGGGTTTCGGTGGCTTCTGATGCTTTTTGGGCGGGCCTAAAGCGCCCCGAAACAAAGACATTTTGCTGTTGTTCGAGTCGCTTTGAATGTGTATACTCCTTGAGTATTCCAGACATGATGCGGTTGTTATATACTGGAAAATGAGAAGTGTCGTAGCGCTGTGTCGTTAGAATCGTGAAGCGTAGCGTTACCGCGCTGATAATGGGATTGTGAATGGAATTGTGAATGGGATGGTGAATGGGATGGGTGAAGCGCAATGGTGGACTTTGAGCAGTTAAATGGCATTGTGAATTAAAGCTTCAGGTTGAACAAAGAAGCGCAACTAACAAGACAAGCAAATACGCTGCGCATAAATAATCAAATCATTCCTAGATCTCTTAGCAAATACCATAGAGGAACTTTGTTCTACAACATACGTCCATCTTTTGAAACACGGAATACGCTACTTACACCCTTGATCGACAGAACACCTTCACCACAATGGAACCTTCTCTCCATCTCTTCCAAAGGGCCCGAAGCCGGCTGATTGGCAACATCAAGCGTCAGACTCAACGTCTGAGGAATTTCAGCAAAAAGAGGAAGAATGGCGCAGAAGCTCCTGAGACGACTTGGAGACCGGTCACACCGGAGTATCACAATGACAACGGAGATATGCCTTCCAAGATCACACAATTCCAAGAAGGATCGAGAACACGGACCGCAATCTTACCTAGCCAAAAGCTTGTTGAGGAGCTTGAAGCTGCCATTCAAGATCATCGAAACATGATCGATACTGAGAATGAGTTCAGCAGTCAAATTGACGTATGGAAGAGCCAACATGACTTGCTCCACGCACAGATTGGCAAGCTTGAAGCCAAACTTAAGGCGTCGCCAGCAGATGGCATTGAAGGAGACTCAATCATTCAGGAGACAAAATCGATGCAGGAGGAGCTTTTGCGCTTGAAGCAACAAAAGCAAGCCATTCTGGACGAGCGTGATGCCGGCCAAAAGGTATTGCAGAGCCGGTACGAAGAACTTCGGCATTACCAATTCGATCTTTTTGAGATGCTCAAAGAGCTATTCGAAGTCGAACCGGTCAAGGTCGTTGAGACCCGCAAAGCCTCTGCAGACGCATCGTCTCTCCACGAAATCAGTGACAAAAGCCAACAGCAGCAGTCAGAGCAGGTTGAAACGGTAAAAGGGAGCGAGAGTGTACCGGATCTTCACATCACGAAGTATGTCCCCTCCAAGACCGCCGAAGACATGCTGCAAGTCATTCATTGCTGGGCCACAGAGGTCGAACGGTGCCAATACTGCCTGAGTCACCGACATGAGAAGTTCCAACGGCTATGGCAAGAGAGAACTGGCGCCATCGAACGCGGAGAAGAAGTTCAGACGGATGAGGAGTTCGAAGTCTTTTGCTTTCAAGAAACTCAGAGATTCACCAGAGAGCTAATCCGTGCTGAAGCACAACTTGAGGAAGCAAAGCAAGCAGCACTGGATGCAGGTATTCAGCCGCTGGGCTCCGACCTCGAATCGGGATTCCTTGATCGAGACGACGACGGTTATCTCGAGAGCGAAGAGCGAGAGATGTGCGAAGCGATCGATCACGAACGAATTCAACGCTGGATCGAGGGCACTCCAGACACCGAACAACCTACTGGTCAAGCCCATCATCTCCTGACGAGACTTGATCTCTCAGCGTTCGAAAGTCAATCCGAATGGCAAGCAAAGGAGGTCGAAGTATGGGAGAGTGCCAGCATGGTCGCGGAGGGCCCGAATCGACGTAGAATCGACAAGTGGAGGGAGATTGCCGACTCTCAAGGAAATGGTCTGCATGAGGAGGTTGCTGATGGACAATCATGCCAGAAACTTTGCGGAGAAGGGCTTGAAGCATCTTCTTCGTGGGGAAAGGATCTCACTGCTGCGATGAAGAGTGTTGGGGAAGAATGATGCAAGCCAGAGGCAGATTGTGATTGAGCTATGGAAATGCAAGTTCGTAAATGCGACCAAATCAATAGAGTCATTCGAAAATGAGCATCCAGTGATGATCAGCCTGAAATCTTGTTTGTTGTTTTCCAGTTCCTCCTCAAGCCTTTTGACTTCAGGCTCGGTGCGCATTATTAGGGGGTGATTCCATTGTTTTACACAAATCAAAAGAATTGATAGACCACTTAAGACAGCTTTGAGACAGACTGAAGGGAGCACGAAAAAGTCTGAGACATTCGTAGCACACTTTGAGTCATCGGTCACATACCGCTTCCATTATAAGAACGATGTGCGTCTACTCTACAGTCTTCACTCCCGCCGCCTTCAACAGCGACGCCAACTCCTTCCTCTTCTCTCCGTCCAGCAATGCAAACGGCTTCCTCATGCCGCCGGTCTTCCAACCTCTCAACTCCATTCCAGTCTTGATCGCCGCTCCATAGTTACCACTCTCCAGGAAAGAGCAAATTGGCCAGATCCTCGCCCACAGCTCCCTACCCTTCTTCAAGTCGCTCCGTAACGCCACGGCATCCCAAAACTCAACTGATAGTTCTGGAATAATGTTCGTGGCTCCCCACACACTTCCCTTTGCTCCAGCAGCCAGCCCATAGAACGTCAGTGTATCCCAGCCGTTGAACGCTGTGACCTGCGAAGTATGGCCTGGGTGGAAGAGGAGTTCCGTCAAGGCTGGTGCGTCTCCGGAGGTATCCTTGAGATATTTCACGCCGGAGGAGGAGAGGGAAGCAATCTCGCTGGATGAGAGTTTAGTTCCCGTTGCGGAGGGAATGTTGTAATACATTATTGGCAGCCCCTTTGCTGCCGCAGAAACTTCTGAGAGGTAGGTCTTCAATTCAGACAGGCTCAGGGCGTCGTAGAATGGTGGCACGACCATTAGTGCTGCTGCGCCGGCAGAAGCAGCGTGGGAAGCGAGAGTGCAGGTGTTTGCTGTGCTGAGGTCGCCGATTCCTGCAATCACGGGAACTCGGCCGGCGGCGGAGGTTATGCATTGCTCCACGAGGCTCTTTCTTTCTTGAAGCGTGAGGACAGTAAATTCGCCAGTGCTGCCGCCCGGAACAAGGCCGTGCACGCCGAGGGAGATGAGGTTGTTGATGTGAGAGTCTAGGGCCTTGAAGTCGATGGCGCTTTGGTCTGGGGTGAAGGGGGTCGCGAGGGCGACCATGATGCCCTTGAGCTCCTGAGGGTTGGGTGCCATTGTGGATTTATTCTTTGAGAGGGTCTCAGTTTGGTTATAGGCGTCAGGCTTTTTGTAGAAGAGGAAAAGTGAGATGGTGGCGTTGGGCAATGGAATCTTATTTTCGAAAGGACGATGGCGACTACTTGATATTTACGTTGTTGCTTTGTAGCTCTACCAAGCAGCTTGCTCGGGATGTGTTCCGCCATGTGTTTGATATTCGGCAGTGGAGGTGTTATTTCGTGGTGAGTAAGCAGGAGCTTTGAAAGCGGTAGGCTTCCCCGATTGTCCCGAATAGGAAGTTGTGAGGACGCTAGTGCGGGGAGCTATCATGTGCGTAATACAGTCTGTTGTGCTGTGCCTTCGATTGCCGAAGCCGTAGTCAACATGATCATGTGGTCAAGCTTCAAAGGTGATGGCAGGAAATTCAGAAGGGCTTTTGAGCTGGAGGAGGTCAAATGTCAGAGTCTGGCCCTTCCTGACCGTGGCCCTGTTTGGCTGTGGCTTGCCGGAAACCTGAGCATCGAAGACTCTGTAAAGATGCGAAACGCTTGATAATTCTATTTGAAGATATGGACTACTATGAATGCTCAATTCTACAGCTTCGCCAAAACGCCGTCGCTGCTCAAGTATGTTATGTGCTGCCTGGAGATATCTTTGATCGAGCGACACCCAGCAAGGCCCATCGTGAGCTTCAACTCTTGCATTAGAATCTTCAACGCAAGCTCTATACCTTCTTGCCCATTGTACTAAAAGTCTGTTAGCTTCAAGTTCCATTTGCAAGACTCGTCTTTCTGACTTACTGCAAGGCCCCAAATTGGTATTCTGCCGACAAAACAATGACTAGCTCCCAAAGCCAGAGCTTTGAAGATATCAGACCCTCGTCGGATACCTCCATCCATCGCGACGGGTATTCTTCCCGCCGCTGCAGCCACGCACTCACGCAGAGAGTCGAGTGTCGCTGGTTGTCCGTCTAATTGACGACCTCCATGATTCGAAACTATGACGCCGTCGATGCCGTACTTGACCGCTAATTGGACATCGTCGGCGGATGTGACGCCTTTTAGCCAGATTTGCATTTTGGTTTGAGATCGTAGCCAGGGGACTGTAGAGTCCCAATCGAGCGAGGGGTCTAAGGAGAATTAACTGATCAGCAAATTGCGAAGACTATTTTCAGTGTTGGAGCTCGTCTCCCACTCACCATAGTCAAAATCCCTCGTTTCCCCCGTAACCTGTTTGTCTTCCTGCCCTGATAACAGTAGATTAGGCCACTCCATGTCTTCAGGCAGGGTGAAGCTATTCCGGTATTCGTTCAGTCTTCTCCCCAGCATCGGTACATCCACCGACAAGAAGAACGCTTTACATCCCGACCTCTCCGCTCTTTCAAGGATTTGCTTCGTGATTGCTCGATCCCTAAGCACACACATCTGCATAGCATACGGATTTCCCTTTCCCTGAGCTGTCACACTCTCGATGCTTTCTGTCGCATATGAACTCAGACACATTCCAATTCCGAAATTTGCGGCAGCTCTTGATGTTCCCAACTCCCCATCCGGATGTGCGAGTCGCTGCATGGCGGAAGGCGAGAAGCCCAAAGGCATTGAGGTCTTGATGCCGAATAGTTCTGATGAGAGGTCGATGTTGGAGACGTTTACGAGAATGCGAGGCTTGATCTTGTAGCGATTGTAGGCTTCTTCGTTGTCTTTGAGCGTGACGAGGTCCATTGCTCCTTCGTTGTAGTACTCGCGGTACATCTTGGGGAGACGAGCGCTGCCCAGAGCTTTCAGGTCTGCAATTGAGTGGACTTGCGGGTCCCATGTTGTCCCTCTGTTGGCCATTGTGCTCTAGTCGCTGCAGATGAGGAACTGAGGAATTAGAGAATTTGCCGAAAGATGGCGGAATAGATGGAACTGAGTTTGTAACTGAAATGCAAGTAACACTTGAGCACAAAGACGGACAAGATAGCAAGGTAAGAAGACCTAACAGATAAGATAGCAGCGTTGCCGTCAACGACTAGCCAAGGATCATCGGGTTGAAACTTGCCTGACTGGAAAGGTGGGTAAAGACCCTTCACATGCCGCCTCGGTATAGACATATTGCAGCTCGGCTGAACATGCAAACACATTCCTTCAGACGAGAGGAGGCCTTCACCACGGCGGGATGATGTCGCGGCAATCGATGGTAGTTGAAGTGAGGTGGGGAGCATCGAGCTCAAGAGCTGACCAATCCCTCTCGATGACCTTCCTCTCTGGGAAGCTTGCGAATGTCAGCAATGACTGCGTGCCAAACATGGTCGAGCAGCGACGGAGACATTTCAATGTGACAATCTGCTTGGGAAGCCAGCATCTGCATCAAGATTGTCCAGACTCGCTAACATCATGGTCAACATATTCCTGTAAGTGATGCTTCTGAGTCAAGGTGTTGACAGATTCGAAATACTGACAATGGTTCAGCACTGGAGCAACAGGCTTCGTCGGTGGACAAGCTCTGCACAATCTTCACCATGCATCAACACCGCCACCAGAAATTGCAGTCTTGAATCGCCACGTCGAGAGCGAAGCCGCGATTCTCAAATCTTACCCCAACGTCCGAATCGCCCGCGGCGACTTGGACGCAACTTTTCTCATTGAAGAAGAAGCCTCCAAAGCAGACATTGTCTTCCATCTAGCCAGCACCAACCACCTGCCCAGCGCCACCGCAATCGCGAATGGCCTGGCCAAAGACTCCAATAGGCCAGGCTACTGGATCCAAATGTCCGGTGCTTCCATGTTCTCGATCCCAGACGTGAAGAACGGAACTCTAGGCGAGGCACCCAAGGAGACATTCAACGATCTGAAAGACTCTGACAAGATCCGTTCGATCATTCAAGAGAACCCAAATCGGAAAGTAGACCACTTGGTCCTCGCTCAAGATTCAAAAAGCGTCAAGACTGCACTCATTATCGGGCCATTGATTTACGGTACAGGTCAAGGTCCGGGAAATACGCGGAGTATCCAGGCACCAACTCTGGCAAAGACGACGCTGGAGAAAGGTCAGGGCTTCCGAATTGCTGCTGGCAAAAGCGTGTGGAGCAATGTGCACATCCGTGATCTTGGAAGCCTTTTCGCGGGCCTTTTCGATGCTGCTGTGGGTGGCAAGGATGGGTGTTGGAACCATGATGGCGTCTATGCTACTGAGAACGGCAAGCTGGTAAGTTCAGCCAATATTGCTGATCATGGTGCCGCGACTAACTTTGTGCTGCAGTCGTTCGGAGAGATTGGACAGCTGATCGCCTCGGACGCGCATGCGAAGGGTCTGATCAAGTCGGCCAAGGTTGATTATGAAATGACCCCAGAAGAAGCCGATAAGGTCATGCCGCACGGTTCAGTCCTCTTGGCCACTAACGCAGTGACAGAAGCGGAGAGAGCGAGAAAGCAGCTGAATTGGAAGCCGACTCATCAGAGTCTCGAGAAGACAATATCTGATGTAGTCGATCTTGAGGCGAAGAGGTTAGGCAAGATAAATAAGGCTGAGCTGTAGAGTCTCCACAGACCACAGAAGTACCTTTACCCCTATTGCCCTCGTGGGAGGCAAATGATATTAGCCTGGTACCAAATGCTGTTCGCCGGATACGAACTCCGGCATAAAGTAACCAAGTTCAAAATTGAATATGTCGAGTGCACCAGAATTGCTTACAAAACTTCGAAATCCACTTGATCTGCAATAAGAACGAGATCAGATCTTAGCGCAGTTAGGTGTGGGAGTGACCTTATGATCTGCTCGCAAAGTGCAGGGTATCCTCAAATTCGGACCCTCGCGATTGAGTTGCCTATCTTAAGGCACCATCGCACCGCCGTATTCTGTGTAAGAGAATCGAGTTGGTAGCCGTTCGTGACCGGCGAGTATCATTCGCCTCGAGTAGCTTCTGCATGAGCTTTCGCAGCTACGTCGCCCAAAGAGAGTGACTCCTTCGTATGCCACGCATCGCTGACACGGAAGCCTTCTGGAAAGGGATCGCTCGGATCCAAGACGACTTGTTTGAACGATGTGATCCACGCGCGGCCTTTGACAGAAGGCAAGACGGCGTTGTAACCCTCCACTTTGCAGGTCCCTCGAATGCGGGCATAGAACTCGGTTCCAGTGATGTTCTCAACCCGCAGAGCCTCGCCTTCATCTAGCTTGCCTCTCGCATGTAATGCTGCAAGCCGTGCACACGTGCCGGTACCGCATGGGCTTCGGTCAAGCCTTCCTGGGAGAACGACCGTGGCAGCAGTAGTGCTCTTTTTGCCAGTCTTGTCGTTGACGAGCTTGCCTGTAAAGACAAGATTTGTGACTCCACGGATCGCTGGATTCTCGGGATGGATAGGTGTGACAGAGTCTCGCACTGCCTTCTTGATACGCTCACCCAGCTCAACGAGCTGTGCGCCATTCCTTCCCGTGTCTTCAATCTTTTGACCAACAGACTGCACATCGACAAGAGCATAGATCATCCCTCCATAAGCAATGTCGACTTTGACGGGCCCTAGATTGGGTACATGGGCCTCATGATCAAGTGCGAATACGAAGGAGGCGACGTTATCGAACTCGACACTCTTGCATTTACCGTTCCCGCATTCGGCTGTCACATGAACTAGACCAGCGGCAGTGTCCAGATTCAGTTGCGTGATAGGCTCCTGCGTAGGAAGCATTCCCGTCTCCAAGAGCACTGTGGTTGTACAGATGGTATTCGATCCCGACATAGGTACCCATTCTTCGCTTTCCAGAATAAGAAACCCCGCATCGGCCTTTGGGTTGCATGGCGGGAGAACCAGATTCGAGCACATTGCCGATCGACCTCGAGGCTCGTTGAGAAGCAGTTTCCGAATGCCGTCGTTCTTGGTCCAGAAATGGATCATCTTGTCGTACATTGTCTTGCCCGGGACGTCCATGACTCCGCCAATAATGACATCTCCGACTTCTCCTTCGGCGTGGACGCCAACGACATTGAGTGAGCGTGAGAAGTGCATGCTGTTCCGTTTACGTCGTGTACAAGTGTGGAGCTAGGAAGCAACCCGCCTGATCAGGGCACGTTCAAGACGGAGGCGTAATAATGTCTCCCGACTAGAACTCACCCAAGCTTGGGAGCTCCATCGATTGAGAAGCATCGGTTGCTGAACTGGTTTAGGAAATCTTTGCCGAGATCCTCAGAAGGCCATCAACCATGTCTTTCGTTCCCTGCAGAGGTCCACCCAAGTCATGGATTGAGACGGCTTTGGTTTTCGTACTGAGGAGCGAGTGCCTGTACGTGCTCCTTCAGTGGCTGGTGCCTCATGCTTACGATTGATGAGCTCTCTTAGCAGTTCACTAGACATATTATATGCGTGAAATCCGGTGACAGATGCAGCTTTTTCGATCCAATGGAGCAATCGGTCTTGCTTATCTTTCGATGTGGCCTCGCACCCGGCAATGAAAGCTGGCCAGACGCTTCCTGGCCCCTCTTGAGACCTGTTTGACAGAGATTGGTCGAATTGATCCAAAGCGACAATGACATCGTCCACATGGCTTTGCAGTATGAGAGCGTTGACATTGCGAATGCGCCGGTAGAAGAAAATGACCAGCGCGGAGTTGAGTGCCTTGTGCATGTGGTTGTTTGGCGTCCATTTGTCGGAGCTCGTCTTTGGGCTGAACTGTGAGGCGAATGAGCAGACCATGTCTTCCAGTCTTGCGGCTCTTTTTGCAATGCTCTCATTCAATACAGCATCATTCACACCGCTTTCTTTCATCCCGTCGATTCGATTTGCCAGACGCGTGCTTTGTGACAAGAGGCTGAGCCATGTTTCCGACACGCCGTAGATCTCCGCATACATGGTGTCTGGATTCTCACGCGAATCTTCAAGGTGAATGTCGTGTAAAGATGCGTGAGGCTCCTTGGTCTCTTCGATGTCTAAGTCGCTGTCGGACTGATGAGGTCCTACCCGTAGGAAGTCGTCCAATCTGCTGCCAGGGCCGCTAGTATGTGGTGTTGCAATCGAATGCTGCTCCCTGCTGGATGTCGTACTCGTAAGATATTTCTGCAGGCAGCCTTGGACCGGACCGGTATGACCATGCAGGACATAGGTACTCTCACCCAATATTCGCGCCCATGTGTACGTGTGGTGCAGCAAGCGTGCCTTGCGCGAGATTGAGATTTTGGCGAGACCACGGTGTCGCATTAATCTCTCCGCATCGATAAGATAGCACCGAGCCTCTCGCTGCTGGCCCGATATTGCCTATTAGTGGTCAATCAGTAAGCGGGACTGCAAGTCTTGGTGATAACACATACAGATAGAGCCATGAGGCTCAAAATTCCCATTAGTTGATCCTTGTACTTCGCTTTGTTAGGCCCATGAAGTTCGTGCTTCAACGAAGCTTGTAGACTCCGCTTTGCTTCCAGAGTGGAATTCTGAATGAGTTCTTCCCAGTTGTGTCCATTTGGGCCGCTTCGATCGTACTGTGTGTCCAACAATGGGTTTTTTGTTAGGTAGTATGCAGACATGGCAACTATGGCGAATAGGTTGGCCTTCTTCGCATGGGTTACTGTCGTCGTTCCTAAGAAGCTCAGATGGGCCAAAGTGTTCACCGCCTCCGTAAAGGAGATGATCTCCCAAGGCGATTTGCTAGTAATTGGAAGACTTGAGAACCTGGTGATGACATTTTCTTTGAAGTTGCGCAGCAGCGACTGAGCCTCATTCAATATCATGTCAATTGATTGCACCGAATGATCCACTGGTTCAAGCCTGCTTCCTGCTCCAGAAAGGGCATTCGACAGTGCTGTTGCGGGCAGGCGTGGTTCTTCTTCCATCATGCTTAGATTCGGTTCCGAAACTGCGGCTTGCTCATCGCCAAAGCTCATCGGCAGATCAAACGCGCCGTTAGGCATGGAAAAGACGTTATCAGACCCGAATCCAAATAGATCGGCCCATTGTAGGCTGTCGTCCAGGCCCATCCAAGAGTCCAGAGAGATCGGCGTCATATCTTGCAATAGTGGCTCCATGACCGCCGGCGTTGCAGGCTGCACATTTTCCGGAATGCTCGAGTCTTGCTCAAGACTCTTTTCAGTAGCTTCCGTCGGTTGATTGAAATTAAGCACTCCAAAAGGCCCGAGACTTAAATCTTTCCACGACACCGCACTGTCCTTTGACTTCGTCTCCAGCTCCGCCAGCGAAGAGTCGACGGTGTTCATTGGAAATGAAGCCGCGAGAGAAGTACTCATCCGTTCACGATGGCGCTCTGTTTGGAGGCAGGTCAGATCTGTCTGTCCAAGTGACTCGTAGCATTCGAGAAAGACGGAGCACACATCAACATGCCTGTGTAAAGATGCCGTCTACTGACACCAAGACTCGCGGCCGTCGCCTCCCTGTCAGTATCAGAGCCATCTTTCGATGATGACATCCATCGAATCTCCGCATTAAAGCCTTCGCATTTGGCACCAACTGCTTTACATGTCAAGCAGACTGGCTGAACTTGATCGCCTGATTCAGGTCAGTTTTGTCTCCCGTTTGCGGACTGGAAACTCACATTTTACGTGTCGTCTACGACATGTGCCACATCCGCCGAATGACCTTGATCGCTTGGCGTTTGATTTTTCAGTTGATTTGGGCATCTCTCAAAAGAGCAAAGAAGATGTCTGAGAAGAGAAGGTTGAAGTTCTGGTCGAGGAGAGCAAGGAAAGGTAAGCGCCAGGTAAGGCGAAATTAGGCCGTCGTTTGCCGTCCTCCATCAAGAATTGACAGCAGCCCCATCAAGCTTACCTAATGTCGGCTAAGTATTCAATGGATACTGCTGGTGCGGCATTTCAAAACCATCAGGAAGCAAGTTTGCTCGAAATCCGTGGTCTCGCTTGAAGAACGGAACGGAAGTAGCGGCTGCCGTGTCTACCTCCCTCTTGGTATTATAAAGAGGAGATCTTCGAGTGGATTCTTTCATACGTCACATGTTGAAACCAGCGTTCACGATAGACTTCTTGATCAATAGATCTATTGCAGAGGTGGAGTGGTCTCATCTGCTATGCTGCTCTACAACTTGGTTCCCATGTTGACATGAACAGCCTTTATCTGCGAATACGCCTCAAGACCAGCCTCACCCAACTCTCTGCCTATTCCACTCTGCTTCACACCACCAAATGGTACTCTTGGATCACAGTCGTTGCTGCTGTTGATCCAAACCTGCCGAAAATATTAGCATCAGCTGCATTCACTTGCAAATATTGGGGAGACTCACCATTCCGGCCTCAATCTCTGCAGCAACGCGATGCGCCCTCTCAAGATTCTGCGTAAACACAGCAGATCCCAGACCATACGTCGTGTCATTCGCCCTTTGAATGGCATCTTCCTCGCTCGAAAACCGAGAGATCACAACTACAGGACCGAAAATCTCTTCGCGGTAGATCTTCATCTTGTCATCGACATCTGTGAAGACGGTTGGTTCGATGAAGAAGCCTTTGTCGCCTTTCTTCAAACCTCCCATGGCAACCTTGGCTCCTTCTTGCTTTCCAGACTCGATGTGAGCCAGGATTCTTTCGTACTGCTGTTTACTAACTTGCGGTCCTTGGTAAGTAGATTCGTCCCATTGATCGCCGACTTTGCTGACTTCTTTGACCGTCTTTACAAATTGCTTGATGAAGCTGTCGTAGACTTCATCTTGGACTAGGATTCGAGACGTCGCTGTGCAGATCTGGCCCTGGTTTGACATACTGCAAAGTTATCAGCAAATGTAAGCATGATTTCCCGGTGAGCAGTCATTTACATTCCCATATGGGCCCACTTGACAGCCTGCTTCATGTCCGCATCTGAGAAAACGAGAAGCGGACTCTTGCCCCCTGTCTCGAGCGTGATGTTCTTGAGAGTCGCAGACGCCATCTTCATGATCTGCCTTGCAGTTCCAGTAGAGCCAGTAAATGCGACCTTGTCAACGAGCGGGTGCTGCACCAACGCTGATCCTGCCTCAGCACCAAGACCGTTGACGAAGTTGACGACTCCTGGTGGGAATCCAGCTTCCTTGATCAATTGGCCGAGCACCAGAATACTAAGAGGAGTTTGCTCGGCAGACTTTAGAACAACGGTGTTACCACATGCAAGAGCAGGGCCGAGCTTCCAGGTCGCCATGGAAAGAGGGTAGTTCCAGGGGATGATCTGAGCCACAACGCCGATAGGCTGACGAATGGTGTACGCGAACTTCTTAGGGTCCGTGTTGATTGTTTGACCAAAGGTCTTGTCTGCCCAGCCGCCGTAGTAACGGATGGTAGTTACGGCCTCTGGCAGATCGACAGTGAGTGCTTCCATGTAGCTTTTGCCATTATCCCAAGCATCGATCGTGGCGAACAGTTCTTTCTTGCTCTCGATCAAGTCTGCCAGCTTGGCCATGAGCATGCCTCGATCTGTGGGAGGGAGCAGTTTCCATAATGGGTCCTTCAGAGCTTTGTGGGCTGCTGTTACTGCGGCGTCAATGTCTTCTTCTCCAGCTGCTTGGACTGTGGCTATCTCCTTTTCGGTACTTTGAACAAGTCAGCGCTCAGCAGACAGATCCTGCGAGGCAGACAGCTCACGCTGGGTCTATCGAAGTGAGGGTCTTGCCGCTTTTCGATGCAACGAATTCATTGTTGATGAAAAGACCGGTTGGCTGGCTCCATTTCTGACCGTTTGGCGCGGTGAGCTCGACTGGACTCGCCATGATTAGGATCGCTGGAAAAGAATTTTCGATGTGGATGGACAGATTGACTTTGAGGTGAGATTTGAGACTTGAGACGTCGTTGATGGAGTACCTACACAAATATCGCTTTGCTGTCTGTACAGCTTGGTTGTTGTTCCTTGACAGCTTGCTGCAGCTAGGGTGTGTCATCTTACTGCCGTCAATCGGCGAAGCCTGCCTATCTCGGATGCGCCTTCCCTAACCAGATTTGCTTATCAACTGCAACTTGTGAGCTCAAAATCTCATCGCCTCACTCGTTTTCACTCCCACGAGGCATGATCAGTACGAAGCTCTGAGTAATGAGCTCTGAAGTAGAGGTGAGGCTGCCCGCGACGGTCGAGAGGCCGACTAGTTCAGTGGATGGACCGACGGCGATCGCAAGCAACATGCTCGAGCTCTACAGCGTCTACGCCGGAAGAGAGTCAATTATTAGCGCCCGCCAAGATGACCATCAGGAAATGAATCTCTGAGATCTAGGTGAGATTCTTTGCCGGCAGACAGCCGGACGGCATCACGAGCGCGCGCAACGCGTCCGAGGCGCGCCCCGACTGCATCTCCAAAACTCAGAGACAAGTCTCCGACAACAAAGAGACGGATAGTATCACCAGAGTACCTGCGCCCATGGAGATCCCTTCGGGCTTCATCTGCCAGCAGAGAGTCTGACAGTATCGTCAGGTCAATCACACACACCGAGATGCTCATAGGTCTCACTAAATCTGGACGAAGGTCATCTCGACCAAGCAGGCTGCTCCAGTGGCATTGTCTGACTGGCAATCGCCACTGTCTTTTCTGCAACCCTAGGGGATGGAATGATCACGAGACAGGCAAAGACGCTGCGTGCGAAGACAAGCTCTTACTAACGACACAGCGGTGACAACGATTTCTCTGAAACGAGCTGTGTGATATTCCATACTGCTCTGGATACATCTTCTCCATATAATCTTCCTTCCAAATGCCCGACTGAGGGCTTCCCTCTCCACAACGCTTACTCGTCGTCCTTGACGTCGATGACCGTCTTCTTCCATTGTCGAGCTGGCACACGACGCTTGAAGAGGATGTCGATTTCGCGGTACGAGCGGTTCTTCATCTCTGGCAAGCCCCACCTGCAAATTGTTAGGAAAAGGAGAAAGAAAGGAGGTTGAGGTAATAGTACTGACCATGCGATCACGAGACAAATCAGCGCTGTGGCGCCCCAGACATATCCACACTGGCCACGGACTAGAGCATTGTCAGCGAGTGCGAAGCGAGACAACTGGAATCTTTGAACTTACGGTTGGCTCCAGTTGGGTTCAGCATGTACTGCGCCAGGAAGATACATGGGATCTCCACAATGTAGTAGACGGCACGACCGAAACCAGTGGTCAAAGGACGAAGTCGAATGGACGAAGTCTCTCCGATAATGACCCAGGAAGCTGGCGCCGGACCCAGAGTGAAGAGGACAGAGACGATCAAACCAAGGGAGGCCTGAGCCAAGTTGGACGCTGTGCTAACGCCGACGGAGCCTGCGACACCAAGCGCAATCAGGAGGATAAAGTTGGCGAGCGAACCCCACAGGTAGATGTCACGTCTGCCGTAGTACGTGGTCAGAATCCAGGACAGCATGACGAAGATCATCTGGAGTGCCGAAGTGATCAGACCCAAGCCGAAGGCAAGCTGTTGGTCGATACCAGCCTCTGCCCAAAATGTTAGCACCGGCCGCGTAAGCAAAGATTTGCTCATGTCACTTACGGGTGAAGAAGTAGACGGCCTGGTTGGCGATCAAGTTACCAGTCAGATTCTGCGATGCGTACACACCAGCCACGATCAGAGTACGGCGGAGATCTGTTCCCTTGAACATCTCGAGGTAGCCGGGAGATTTTTGTGAAGTTTCGAGCCTAAACAACGGTGACTAGAGTCAGCAAGCTGTCCTGGATTGTGTCTCAGAAGGGAATGCCTAGCGCGACTTACTCAATCGTACGGCGCATCATAGCGACGGCCTCAGTCGCGTTGACAGCAGACTTGCGACCCAATCGAGTAACCGACTTGGCAGCTTGCTCGAACTTTCCCTTTCGCACCAGCCACCAGGGGGATTCTGGCGCGAAGAAGAAGAGAATGGCAAGGGGCGTCGGGAACATCCATTGAAGAGCGATCGGAAGTCTATTACAGTCAGCAAGGAACATCATGAAGTGTGCCAAGATTGAGTACATACCTGTAGGCCAGAGAATCGTCACGGCTTTGGTACGAATAGGTCACAGCGCCGACAATGATACTGCCAATAGCCCAGAACATCTGCAACATCTGAGTGCAGGGCGCGCGAAGCTGGATCGGAACGATCTCACTGCAGTAGGCCGGTGCATTTGCGATGAAGATGCCCCACGGAATACCCTCGAGGATCTGCGCTGCAAAGATGACACCGAGGGAGTTGGCGAAGTAGAAGACGAAGATGAAGGCGTTCAGGAGCATCAGACCGAAGATGGTGGCCCATCGGTATCCGATTCTGCTCGTGATTGGTCCCGCAACGAAGACTCCGATGAGGGCACCCAGCTGTCCAGAGCAGGACAACGCAGATGTCCATTTTGGCGGGATGTTGTAAGTTCCGTCTGGCAGCAAGGTACCATAGTCCCTCTGGAAGACTGTCAAGGCCAGGAAGTTGTTGGCCAGGAAGACGTCGTAAGACTCCACTAAAGGGCTGTTAGTTTCTACAATGCTTGGAGACTAAGTTCAAGGCGAGGTGATCGTACTGATCTGTATCACCAATTAGTACATGCATCGCAGCTCAGCTGAGGCTGACTCCTCTCGCCTCTCGCAACTTACAATCATAGAAGACATGACGAAGGCCCAGAACGCAGCCATGGGGTATGCCTTGACAGCCCCGAGGACTGTCATGTTGTGTTCTGCATTTTCGGCTTCAATAGCGTCGGCCTTGAAGTCCGAGACCTTGACCTGCGACGAGTAGACGGAGCCATTTCTCTGGGCCTTCTCGTCGGCCGTCTCGTGCATCGTCGCGTCTGCGTCGGTCTTCTCCATTATGACGGTCACTCAGGTGAATGGAAGGAAGTGGGAGGAGGAGAAGTCGAAAAGGTATGGACAGCGATTGCCTTGGTGGACAAGGATGAGGGAATCAGAGACAAAGAACGCGCTGGCCGGCCGAAGTATTATAGGTAGCACTCGTGGTCTTAGAATCCCCCGCACCCACATGGCTGAACAAGCATGGAGAAGCACGCTAGTGCATGTGCGGCGCGAGCTTGGGCGTGTGGACGGCTACAACGGTTGGAGGATCCGAATGTTCCACCAATCGAGCATCGACTGTGCCACGCGGGAAGGGTTCGAGAGAGCGGAGTGAAGACCCAGTCCGGGCCAAGCCCACTTCTTCTCCATGGGGTGCCCCGGGTGCCCACCTCGCTTCCGGAGTTGGTGGCGTTGGAGATGCGCGTGAGATGTCCGGGGTTGCGGGCTAATGTTGTCCGACAGAGAGAACAAAGCACCCACTTCCTCTGTTTGCTCGAGTTAATGATCATGCGCGACATTCTCACGTCAACGCTGCGTTTTGTTTCTTTCATTCCAGCTGATGAATCAGTTGTCTTCACCAGGCCAACAAGAGTGTTGACTCCGACCATGGATTTGCGCATTCCAGTTCCCGATCCTTTCATTCGCGGGAAATTCGACCATTTCAGCCGCTAGCTGACGCCACGTGAACAAGCCTCGTGGGCTTCCATTTCCGGCGAAAACATACCTCGTACCGAATCAGCTGTGGTGTACACTTCAGTAGTTAGTTGAGCAAAGGAGGTGTGCTTCGGTCCCGGGGCTAGGGTTGGAGATGCACGTAGACCTGGTGGTCGGAACGCTTGCCTCAAAATATATGGAAGCCAAGTCATTTGACACCCGCCACGTGGAGATGGGATGAGGATAGGTAGTGTTCCTGCATCGCTGTGTTCTTCAGCGTCAAACTGCAAATCGAAAGTTCGTCAGCTTTGTGGGAATAAAATACCGCTGTGCGACAAAGCAAGACTTGCTGGATGCCGCGTTCTGCTTTCGCTACTGAACACTCGATCGCAGTATCGATGTGTCGAGGTTGTAGAACCTCTTTTGTTGTCAGACTCGACACATCAAAGTTCGTGGCCGAAGATGGCGTGCTGTAGCCCCACTGACCGTAAGGACCTTGGCCTAGGCCTACGGAATATTTTTGACAATTGATGATCTTCCTCGAATGGGAGACCTTACGGCCGTGGGAGGCGTAGGCGGGGCTGAGGATCGTACGTCCCTTCGTCTTTAGCCTGTCAGGTGAGATCGTCAGTAGAATGGTTCCAGGCCGGTGTGGAGTCACAGCAGTCAGCCCAATCGCTGGATGCAGGTCAAAGCTTGAGAGGTAAGCAGGTAACGTCTTCCTACTCATTTTTGTGCCAATCTGAATACTACCTAGCTTTGATAACGAAAAGCCATTCGAATCAATTGATCCTGATGGTCGATTCATTCGACGCTGTCGGCCTGATACGCAGAATCAACTCGCTTCATAAATCCCATTTCGGACGCCAGTCCTGATGTTCCCTCGCTGAAGGACCGGACGTGCTACTTCCTCGTAAACGAAGTCACAAGAAGTATGCGACTCCAGCAGCTAGAATCGCCAGTGCCATCGTACCGCCGACGACGTGCTTGCCTCCACCAATGTCCATAACTTTGGCGGAACCTGACGTAGGAGCCGAGGTCGATGTCTCCGCTGGCAAAGAGTCGGACGTAGGACTAGCGACAGTGCTGGTCGCAGCGCCAGTGGTGATGGTTGTTGAGATGGTGCTGGTGCTTCTCGCAGGCGATTTGGCCGTGTCGGTCGTAATTGGTGCATCGCTAGTCGATTGAGGGTGGGACGTGGAGGTCTCCAAGGTGCTATGGCCTGCAGGAAGGCCAGTGGCATTGAAGAGAGTAGGTAGGGTGACATAGACGATGTCCGTCTGCGTGACGACGCCTAGGCCTGGAACCGCCCCATTGCCGGCATGGACTTGCATCGTGGCAGTTGGCTCGCCGCTACGCTTCTCATGGTTGGGGTACTGAGTGAACGTCTCGCTGAGGGTGACCAAGGTAGAAGCAGCAGAGTGCGCAGTGAAGGTACGGCTCAAGGTGACCCAAGCAGAGATCTCTGGATCAGGCTGAGGATCGAAGGTCTTGCTGAGGGTGACGAAAGCGGAGGTCTTCGGGTGCTCCTCGCGCTTGTCGGCATCCGCGGTCGGTGATGCTTGGAGAGTGATCGCGTAGCTGGCCGTGGTGAACGAGTTCTTGGGAGCGGCGGTGCCCTCAACATGAGCTTCATATCGCAAGGTCGAAGCGATCATGTAGACAGTTCCATCGTCGGTAACAGTGTTCTTTGGCTCCCACCAAGTGTGAGCTTTTCCTTCGATGTCGATGGTGTGCGCCCACTGGTTGTTACAGGCCACCTTGTTACCCTTGGCATTGACTTGGCACTCGATTCCGTGATCTCCGCCCTTGTCGCTGATGGTGGTGGTCACGATGGAGACGTCCGTCTGATGAGGGGAGGCATGCGCGGTGGAGATGGCTGGAACGGTGACAGACGAAGCGCCTGCAAGGTTGTCAGCCAAGAACTATCCTGTTGTGTTACCTCAACACCTGCTGCGGCCATCATAACTGGTGCTGCGGTTCTGTCCTTTGATTGTGTTGTCGTATAATCTGACCCTGACGACTTCTTTCGCAACAGCCACTCGGTCGTTGTGCTGTACCTTCTTGCCCACCGCCAGAGGTTCCGCCTCATGTATTCCTCTAGAGGTGTCGAGAAAGCCACTGATGGAATGATGCTGCCGTTGCCGCCGCTGCTGCTGCTGGATGAAAAAGGTGAAGGCTTACCTGGAGTGCCATTCTGCTTCTCAAGCGCTGCGCCTAGCACACCAGAGCAGCCAGCGAGGAGCGCCGCCGCGGCGGCAAGCGCCAAATCGGCCCGCATGGTAGTGACTGCGGCCAATGTTTCGAAATTTCGAGAGTTGAACGTGCTTGTATGCTGCGGCCAAGAGGCTCAAGCGGGAAGGCGGGAAGCGGAGGGCGTGTTGGTGTTGAGGTGTAAGCGAGACGTTGTTGTAGGAAGTAGTGTTTGCGAGAGCGAGTAGGCAAGAAGTTTCTGAAGCTTATAAGATCTCGTTTGCTGAGCACATCAGTTGCTGGAGTGATGCTCGTGAAAACACCGCCCATCTAAAATGGAAGGAGCGCGTTTGCATGTGCGATTGTCAAACGTGCTTCTGAAAGCTTCGGAACGGAGCGCGTTTGCATGTGCGATTGTCAAACGTGCTTCTGAAAGCTTCGGAACGGAGCGCGCTCCGGCTGACGACCTCATTATGGTGGCACTGTATGCGCTCTTGAAACAATGTGTCGAGATGCCTAAGCCTAGAGATGGACCTGACCCTCTTGGCTAGGCCACTGCCGATGCCCCTGCCGCTTCGGATCGCGTCAGCGACGGCGCCTAGGGCTGCGAAGCTGCCAAAGATGTAGTTGGTACTTGGGAGCTGGAGCGAGAAACCATAGATTGAATCGCCATTGTCCTCTCCATAACAGTAAACGCGGAAGCCTTCATCATTCACGGTCGTCCAGAACATGCGTGCGCCACCACTTCCTCAGTCACGGTACAGATCCTCCAGATGCTTTACCATCTTTCTCTTCAAATCTAGCAGCTGACTCTCAGTGACGATCGTGCTGTACTTTGGGTGGTCTTCGGGAGTCTGGTGCTGAGACATGTCGCAGTCGTCGGGCACAACCAGGTGCTCCTTCGTGCCAAAGAACGGCACACCAAGACTCTTCAACTCGGCGGTCATTGCTGTCTCCATGGCCTTCTGAGCAGAGTAGATCTTCTGGTCAAATTCTGCCAGCTCGGTCTCCTTATTGACCTCCATTTGCTCTGGCCCTTGTGGCGCTCCGTAGAAGCTAGTATTCAGTGACTTCAAGATAGACTGCGCCTTGGCAGCGGACTGCGATCGGTTGGCCTGAGTTTGCTTCAAGTTTTGTCGTTCCGTATACCAGCGCATTTCGTGAGCTCGTTGGTCCTTGATCATCTGTCGGCGGTGTCAATGCGCTCTTAATCGCGAAATTCGAGACATCAACTGCTTACCCTTTTGATGCTTACCGCGAAGTACGAGTTCTGAGCAGCGATTTTGGTCACGCAACGAAGTGCTTCTGACCAGACTGTGATCGCGGCTGGATCTATCATCGGTCTCGGCGAAGCCACAGCAGACCGACTTTGTGGTCTTACCCGGGGATCATGACTGATCTGGCCACTGAACTGATCTTGCGACGCTCGGAGGGCTTCTTGATCAAATTCAGGAGTGGGAGAGCCATGGTCTTCTCTCGGGTCCGGTACTGCTGGAGTGGCTAACTGCGGCTGCGTATGCTGAGCGAGAGTGGCCAGTATCGACTGTAGATCGGGAGCTGGTGTTGCGGATGCGTCGTTCTCCATGCTGTCCAGCACCGAGTTTTCGCAGACTCTTCACGCTGTCGACAACAAATATCCGCAGACGTACAGTGCACCTTGACAGCAACCGGCCTTTCAACCCAAAGCGGAGGTGAATGTTGTTTGCTCGGTCTTGAAGTGAGGTCTGCAAGAGATACTGCCAAGCTTTTCGGCTCGGCAAAGCTTCCTCACCTGGGAAACGTTGCTTCGCGAGAGAGGTCATCGACTTCAAGAAAAGTTCCCATCGTCAACTTCACCAATTCCAATGTCCGGATAGTCCCATCGACCACGCGCTATCTTCATCATACCACACCGAAAAGGTCACAATGGCGCGATCACCTTCGGATGCCACGCGCTTCACATCAACCGGACCCTACGTCTCGACGAAACCTTCTGGCTCATCACCCAACTTCTCCGCGAACCCGAATACAGCGCCTCCTTTTGGCTCGGGAGCACCCAATACATCTAATCAAATCGACTTCGGACAAGCGCCAGCCAATGAGACACCTCAACAAAAGATCGCAAGGTTACGAGCAGCCGCGGCAGCCGCAAAACGGGGGAACGAGACTGCATTCGACAAGACGGTACGGATAGGACGAGTATGGGCAGACAGAGCGCACAGAGTCACGGCTCTGAGTCTGATTGGGTTGACCGTGGTCAGCGGAGCGGTGGCGACGGCAGGCATTACAGATATGTTGATGCATAACCGAAGACGGCGAAACGAATGGCTGGCGGAGAAACAGGCAGAGAGTGCGCGAGACTTGGCCATTGCAAAGCAGGCTGCCGCTACTGGAACTGCAACGGAAGATCAGATGTTGCTCATAAATCGCGAGCGAGCTGCGGAGGCTGCGGCGGAAGAGAAGAGGAATCGACCTGGAATGTTCAAGCGAGCATCAAACTGGCTATTCTCGGGCTTGCAAAAGGAGGAGCAGAAAGGAGGCATGTTGAGCAATGAAAACAAGATTGCTTCAAGCGGTGAAGCACTGAAAGAGCAGGGACAGAGTGTCTTGCAGGCCGTGGAAGACCAGGTCGAGTCACGCAGACGACAAGGCGAGATGGTGCCGGAGCTCGTAATGCCATCCGGAGGCCCGCTAGACCGACAGGCACAAGTCGTTGCAGACGACGTATCAAAAGCAACACAAAGTTGGACGAGCTGGATAACAGGCCGATAGCCGCGAGGACGAGGCTCTTTTCTCTCTTGTGTTACCAATAGATCTGCATGGCGCCGGTGTCGAGCGCGCGAGCGGGAGCATGTGCAAATATGTACCATACAATGTACAGAACGTGTCAGAGACCGAGGATCAGCTCTCATCCCTCGCAAAATGCCTCAGCATCAGCCAACAGCGGCGCAGGATATTGCCGAAACCATTGCTAAGAACTGCGGGAGCACTATCATTCAACGATTTACTGAGAAACCTCGACGCTGAGAGTGACTTGGTCAAGCTCACCAACCCCTCGGGCTACTAACAACAAGTTCTCCACAGACAAATAGAATCGGCCAGATCCTGTTCGCCAACTTGCCATCCTCTGCGCGCCACCAGGATAGGCGGCAGCATGTGCAAATCGATAACAATGACGAAGCGGCAGCGACGTCTCTCGCTTGACCTAATGTGGCTCTCTGTTGCATGTGATCGAGCTCTGCCAAGCTCGAGACAAAAGAGACATACCACTCCGTTCCTGCTTGGTTCCTCGCTATACGACTACAATAGGAAATCCGTGGGCGAAGCCTTATTGTCCAAGGCATGTGTCAGAAACCAAAAGATTCAACCTCAGCCGCTGTTGCCTGTTGGGGCAGTATGAGACACAGTGTGAAGTGACCTGGAAGAATCAAATGCTGCCCTATAAAAGCCACGCTTTCCACCACACCCCTTCTCTGTCTCCTCCACATACCTTCAACCAAACATTGATCAACCACAACTCAACAACATCGCCTGAGATTTTCGCACCTTCGGCCGCGATGGAAGCCATGCTTCGAGAAGCACTCGCGGACTTCATTGTTGAGAAAACCTTTGCCTTTCTTCCTCTCCTTCTGGTCATGGGCTTGGTCTATCATTTCCTCACTGTCCAAAAGCATCAGCATCAGATCGACGAGCTTCAATCACAGCGTTCACAGGAGAAAGCTTGGATGCAGGAGAAGGCCGCTCTTGAAGTGAAGCTCAATACCCCAGAGGAAAAATCAAAATCTCTCGAGGCATCTCTGGAACTCTTCTCAACACGGAACGATTGCTTGGAGGACGAGCTTCCCCAGTGCAGGGCCGAGAAGGCCACTCTTGAAGTGAAGCTCAACAGCACAGAGGAAAAGGTGAAGTCTCTCGAAAAATCTCAAGAAATCTCAGCACGAATTGGTCGCCTGGAGAGGGAGGAGCTTCGCCAGTGCAAGGCCGAAATCGAAAGCTGCAAGATCCGGGAGAAGGACTGTCTGCAGAGAGAAGCGCGTCGCGAAGAGGGGTTGCAGGCTTACAAGGCCGATGTGGCCTATCTCAAGAACCAAGAGAGTAACTTCAAACGCTTCAACCGCCGCATGGATGAGAGCTTCACTGAGAGAAATCGAGAAGCGGAGCGCGAGCGAGAGGAGAAAGTTGCAGCACAAGCTCACGCCAAGGCCATGGAGATCGCAAGGGACGAGGAGAAGAAAGAGAGAGTTGCAGCTGAAGCTGAAGTCGAAGCTCTACAGCTCAACTTGGACGAGAAAGAGAAGATCATTGCGCGCATGAAGGAGTACTTCGAGCACGGGGCTGCGAAGATGACGGAGCTTGGGCAGGAGAGCGCGGGTCAATCGAAGGTTACGGTCTAGTCGGCTTGCGCGAAGGAGCAGAAAGCAAGCGAGCATGGAAGCGATGGTTCATAAGAGGAAGAGAAGTCCGCATGAGATTCGCTCGCGCATTGCATTTTGTACAGTAGTTCGGGAAGTGACAGCGTCCTCGCACATCTGAGGGGTCTCTCGATGGACCAGGCCGCTCTCGTTGCGATATGACTGGCTAGTGCCTTTGCTTTTTGCTGGGATATTAGAGAACGGGACGATCTTTGGACGTGCAAGGACCTTGTATCAAATGCTCCGTATTGTTTACGTTAACTTCACCTTCACCCATCTTTCGTCCCATGCTCTCTTTGCTGCATCCAAAACCAGCAATTGCAGCTGTCATCGATCTTCCTTTGGACATCAATTGCTTTCCCCTACTGCCAATTGTAGGATCGCTTCCTGGTACAGCGGGGAGTCAGAATAATGGCTTTCTCGAAGCTTCAAAAAGGCAACGGCAAGACATGCATGACAACGATGAGACTGCTGAGACCAAGACTCACCGCTGCCATCTGTACGAGATCCATCACGCTGTCCCATGTTTTGCCCAAGTGTCTCTGCGACCTCTTTCAGAAATGCTGCCACGCGTGTCTTCTCAGCAGACTTGAGGTGCCACCTCTGCGAACCAGATGCGAGACCAGTGTCTCTCTTAGCGTTCTTGCATTCACGAGACAACGTCTAAGAAAAAAGCAATTCATTAACTGAGACAGCTGGCGGCTTCTGCTGCGACGAACTTAGCCAGAAAATGGGTCTAAATATAAGTGGTTTTGGCACTTTCGGTCTCATCAAACACCTCCACATCCACTCATCTTCCTCTCATTGGAAGACTTGAAGGAATTCTATCGAAAACGCCACTCGAAATCAAAAAATCCTTCTTGACAGCCTGCGTCCGACTTTCGAAAGATCAACAAGGCCAAGATGGAATTCATTTCAGCATTGCAGACGATTGGACATATCTTTCTCGAATTTGGCTGGCACTGCATCCGCATGATTGTTCAGTCGGCCGAACTTAGTCTGCAATGGCTTATCGGATAGTGTCTCTTAGTGCTCTATTGCTGCTGGTCCTATGCCCTGTTCTCCTGGCTCACGATCTTGTTCATCCGCTTCCTCGGGCATTTGTTCTATCACGCGGGCACGCTCTACGACACAGTCTTTCCAATCAGCACCAATGCCTACGTCAGGGAAATTCGTTCCCAACAAGAAGACCTCATCCACCAGATTGCTCGCATGGAAGCCGGACTTCAACGGTCCCTTGCAGACTTGGAGGATATCAGATCAAACCAAGTCAGCTCGAGCCATGCAAATGGTCTTCTCGACGCTGGTCTCAACTTCAGAAGGGGAGCCGTGGAAGACATCGATAGTCGCAGCGAAAGTCCCTCGCAGGAGAATGTCCACCTCAGGAGAGCTCTCGACGAACGCAACGGGCAAGTTCGGGAACTGATTCGCGATCAGGACAGACTTCGGCGCAACGCGAACAGCTGGGACAATCACGCCAGACATCTGCAAGAGGAGCTGGACCAGCAACTAGAGGAGACGATGGAAAGCAAGTCTCACGTGGAGCGCCTCGAAGCCGCTCTTGACAAGAAAGAGAAATTGGCAATCACGGTAGCTGAGTTCCTGGAGAGTGAATGCAGGACGATGCAGGCCAGTGTGGCAAGGATGAGTCGCGTCAAGTCTATGATTGAGTCGAGTTTGGCAGAGGACCGGGAGGCTAGGGATGATGTGAGTGGTTTCTCTTCAGAGGAGGAAGAGTGAGCATGTAACTTGCGAGTGTGCTGCATCTGTACAATGATCCGCGGAGACCTTGATTGCTTCACGTTGTTCGTGTTCAACGCTTATCCCAATGTATACTGCATCCACTACAATCAGCCGCAACTATCGCTCAATTTTCCACCTCCATGTTGCGCTCCCCTAGTCTCACCTCATTCTAGCACCAGTCCTTCGCCAGCTCCACGCCTCGATACCGACCGAGCACAGACGCCCAGAATGCGAGCCCCATCATCAGGAACCTCACCCACGGTTTCGTACGCGAATTGAAAGCGACCGAGGGTGTGAAAGTCATGACGGTCCATCTGAGCCAGGCCCAAGCCTTCTGCACAGACTCTTGCTCCCTTTCGTCAAGTTCGGCGCAGAAGAAGTAGGCCTTCACAGTCAGGTAGAAGCCCGGAATCGCAGGAATAGCAATCAAGAAGAACATGATGCCCACACCTCTCCATTCGCTGGCCGAAATGTCGAGGTGGTCGTTGGCTGGAAAGTCGGGGTTCCCTTCGAAAGCGAATCTGTTTTGCTTGTAGTATTTCTGGAGTGACGTTCCACGACGTGAAGCCGAGGAGATGTCTGGAATGCTGAAGTCTTCCGGGTCGACGAGCCATTTCTCGAAATCGGATTTTGCAGCGAGGACCTGACCTTTCTCCTTGTTGTTGGGTGTCATCCCCTCGGGGTCAGAGTCCGCGACGAGGATCTGTTCTTCGTCCTCATCTTTGGATGCCATCTTTTCGATGCTGTGCGTGACGTCCAATGGCAGTCGGAGCAAACAATAGCAGCCTGTGGTTACCGGAAACTTTGAGGATTGGAGATTGTAGCAGTCAACGTGGTGAAGAAAGTCCCGTGGAGCATGTAGTTGAGATTGACTGGTTGATGCAGGAAAACAAGACAAGAGACAGGAACGTTGGCAAGTCAGGTAAGTAGCCTGGCGCTCGAAGGGAGGAGCAATTGACGTTGTGGTTCTTCTACGGACAGGCAGGCGCGAGCCAACCCCCGGCAATGCTACCGCGTGTTGAGCATCTGAGCTCTGTTACTCTAATAACCGCAGCAGAGCTTCCGACATCGCGACGTTGTTGGAAGAATCGAGTGTCCATGTCACCTGCTTCTTCTCTTCTCTCCCTCTCGAATGCAGTGTGATGGCTTTCTTGTCTGTGCCATCAACTTCGAACCACAGCCAATCGCTCTGGCCTTTGTCACCATAACGCCTGCTCAGACTTCCTTCTCGTTCATCCAGCTTCCAGTCGCTTCCCAAAGACTCTTTTAATGCTTTGCCAAGCGCTACCACGAGGAAGTCATCGGCAGCGGCGAGAGAATCCTCAAGCCTGTCAAAGCTTGCGCGATCCCCCTTTGGAGACTGGACTGTGGATTGGGATTCAAGAGCTTCGGTAGGCTTGGTGTCGATATCAATTTTGACCTCCAGCGTGTGAGCATCTGGAGCAATGACCCACAAGACGCCTTCAGAGGTCAATTGCTTCAGGGCCGAGCAAATGAGCGTCTCGGCAGTGACTTCGCCTCCAGATGAGACTGGCAAGCTCATGCGAGCTGGCTGACACTCGGCCGATACGTCGTCGATCTTCAAATTGCGCACTAGCTTGGACATGCGGTCAAGATATACGTTCAGTCTTGACAGAGCGGAGTGGTGCTTCAATAGCTGCACGAGCGGACCCATGATGGATACTTCATCCTCTTTGTCATCCTTCTTCTCCGTGAGTGGTGGAGGCACTTCCCTCTTCTTTTGCAGTTTGTTGCGATGCTTCTGGCCCAGAAGGAGCCTAGCTGCCAGAACCGTAGCCTGCGCAAGAACATCCGCGCTGTGAAGGGCATCCATCGGTATGGAGGTGTCTTCGTCCAATGAGACCAACTCGAGCTCAACAGACGTCGTGCTGTCCACGCCTGTCGAGAATGTGATAGCCGACCCTTTCATAGACACGCCCAGCGAGTACAGCGTGCGTGCTTCTCGAATCATTTCGTGATAAAGCTCCTCATCATATACGCTATCGCGAGCATGTCGGATCCGTGCGTCCAGGGTTGTCTCTTCGTCATCCGATAATGTCGGCACTCTCGAGCTTCCGATGACTCTGCCCTCTTTCCGCACAATAGCTCGCACCGCCTTGGGTCTTGTACCAATACCTCGTTCCAGCGACACAGCTCCTTCAGAGTCTCCTACCAGCGCAGCCAGATTACGCCCGGCAAATGCAGGTGCACATCCACTGAAGCCAAAGTGCACGCCCAAAAGATGTGTCCTTGGGATCCTGCTGACATTCCATTTGTCTGAAATAGACAGCACTTCGTTCCAGAACGTAGTCTCCTTTCGCACATTTTCTTGCAGCCTCGTCGCGGCTCCCAGCAGGTCATCTGCACTCTGTTGCAAGGATCGCATGCGAACCTTACTTGCCAATAACTTATCCTGCGCTTCGCGAGCTTGGTCCACTGGCATCGCCTTTTGATCCCACACGTCTGCACCAACAGAGCCGAGGGGCACTGCTGCCTTGGTGTCTCCAGAGATGCTCACGGCCGCTTGTCGCGGATTGTATTTGGACTCGAGGAGAGCAATGAAGTCCAACGAAAGCAAGGTATCGTTCCGCGCAGCATGTGCGAGCTCATACATCTTGTTCCTCGCCGCGAACAGCTCATCGGCGGTAGTTGCTGGCTTGCGAGTGTCGCCTTTCGCGTCGCCTTCATCTTCCTCCTCTTCCTCGCCATCGCTCGAGCTGGTATCCAAGCCTCCTTCAGTAGCAATCTCTTCCTGTAGCGAAGCTTCGGTGATGTCGGCGAAGTGTCCTCGTTCGAGGTTCACGCGGGCGAGCACGTCTTTCAGTGCAATATCGGTCTGGTTGTCGCGCGCCCATGACTTGAAGGCGAGCGAGGTCGCCGTAGTGGTTGAGCTCATCGTGGCGTCGCTGGTGTGTATCGCATTTGGTGTGGTTCGGCGGATAATTTATTTATTCCCGGTGAGCGGGCTGTAGAGGTACATGTAGCTGCAGATGTGCAGATGTCAGATTGTCGACATTCACGTGCTAGCGCGTGTGGGGATGCGCGGACGGGACGGGATCTGCCTTGGTGCATCACGCTAGTCCGCATTGGGGCCCTGCGACCACCAAAGAAGCCGCCCGAGTGAAGGCGTGGACGTGAGCTTCAGCAAACACCGTCATGAACGAAAGAGCTGTTATTTACCATATATCTCGACACAACTCAGAGCTCAAGAACAACAGCAGCGAAGATGACTACCCGGTATCGCGTTGAGTGTCAGTTGCGTGATGTACATTCCAGGCACGTTTTGGCTGACACGTCGTCCAGACGCTCTCAAGGTACGGCCCTGCCAGGCACGGGACGTCGACAGGCTAACAAATACTCAAAGACCCACAGAAGGGACCAATTGGTGAGTGCTTGCCAGAACAAAAAAAAAACAACATGAATCGCAGCTGACTGTGAGCAGATCGAATGGATCAAAGGTCTCCTAGCAGTGCCCTTCGTACTGCTCTCACAACCATCTCACGTCCAGGATGATGACAAGCCCATGGTCGACCTCATGGCCCGGGCGGCAAACGAACGATATGCCCAAATCATGGAGGACGTCGAGGGTCTCATCAAAGAGCACCTCGATTTCGAAAAGCCCGATCAAATTGGACCAGCGAGCAAGAAGTCGAAACTGAGGCTCCTCGTACCGACCGTCGGCAGATTCTTTACTCCACTGCCTCTGAAGGAAGCCTTCTTGTGGCAGGATCAGCGGAGATTCATATCTTCGCGGCGGTTTGTATCACCCAGTTTCAACGACGTTCGACTGATCCTCAATACCGCACAAATCATGTCCCTGGTGCGGTGCAGTAAGTTGGAGCTCATGACGTTTGATGGAGACGTGACTCTTTACGACGATGGCGAATCTCTCACACCAGACAGCGAGTGTATACCTCGCATCATCAAGCGCATGAAAGAAGGGGTTCGCGTGGGAATTGTCACTGCAGCTGGATACACGGAAGCGGATCGCTACTACGAGCGACTGTACGGACTCCTGGATGCCCTCGCTGCCGAGAAGATACCGGCGCGTCAACTGGTCGTGATGGGTGGTGAGGCGAACTTTCTCTTCAGCTACAACCCCGATGCCGAGCACAGACTGGAGCCTGTGCCGAAAGAAGACTGGCAACTGCCGGAGATGCGCAACTGGACAGAAGAGAACGTAGCGGCTCTCTTGGATGTTGCTGAGGATGCCCTGAAGAAATGTGTCTCGGCCTTGAAGATGCCAGTCAATGTGCTCCGCAAGACTCGCGCGGTCGGCATATTTCCTCCCGCAGGCACCCGGTTGAGTCGCGAACAGCTGGAGGAGACCGTGCTCGTTGTTCAGCGAGTCCTCGAGATTAGTCCTGCTGGACAAGCGCTACCGTTCTGCGCTTTTAACGGCGGCAATGATGTGTTCGTGGATATCGGCGACAAATCGTGGGGTGTGATGGCTTGTCAGCGATACTTCGGCGGCATTGACGGCGACAAGAGCTTGCATGTGGGCGACCAGTTCTTGAGTGCTGGAGCCAATGACTTCAAGGTCTGTCTCATCCGAACTTGTGTAGGTGAAGTAAGAACTTACTGACATGCATCACAGGCACGACTCGCTTCCACCACAGCCTGGATTGCCAACCCAGCTGAGACAGTGGCACTGCTAGACGAAATTGAGGAACTCTCGGGGTTGACTGGGAGGAGGCGTAGTAGTCTGGGCCGGCTACTCAAATGAATTGTTGAGCGTTCGAACGAAGCACAGAGAGACGAATGACAAGATTCTGCATCAGGGCGTTCAGAGCGAGACTATGGGCAGAACACAGTGTAATGTACGGTACAGGCAAATCCAAACGAGCAAGAACCATCAGACAAGCAACCTCATCTTCAACATATCCTTCTCCACAATCTCTCCCTTCCTCTTCTCTAGCTCTTCCACATTCCACGTCGCATCCACATACCTCCCGTTCAGCCAATCTTTCCTCTCTCCCCCTCCGCCGTCGCCAATCAACCACAGCATCCAGGCTCCAGCCAGATTCGGACTATCTGTGCTCCACTTCCTGACGTTCTCCGACCACCCAGGCGGCAATACATCAGGCTCCACCGCACCAGGATGCAATGCAGCGCAAAATACGCCCTGGTCCGCGTAGGAGTCCGCAACAGATTGAGAAAGCCGATTCGTCGCGAGCGCGGAGATGCTGAATCCCAAGGGAGCCATCGACAGGTGTGATCCGATACTCGTGATGTTGACGATGCTCTTGGTGGGCCGTGTGTTGGCGAGGATTGCGGGCATGAGATGCTTGATCATGTAAAACCTTCCAAGGTAATTGGTGTTGGTCGTGATTTCTATCTGATCAGAATCAATCTGGTGTGGTTTGGCGGACATGGAGGGACTGGTTCCCAGGAGACCGGCGTTGTTGATGAGGAGGTCGAGGTGGCCGTCGAAGTCTTTCTGAACGGTTTCTGCGAGAGCGATGGCAGACTTTTCATCTGCGTTGTCGGCGGAGACGCAGACGATTTTGATATTCGAGTGTTTGGCGATTGCTTCGCAGGCTCGCTTGGTCTCCTCGATGGCGGAAGCTTTGCGTGCGGTGAGGATGAGACCTGTTGCTCCTGCTTTGGCGAAGACTTTGGCTGTCGCAGCTCCGATGCCTCTGCTCGCTCCAGTAATGACGGCAGTGAAGGGCGTCGGGAGCGTGAGCTTGGTTGGTTCGATGTTCGCTGGAATCTCGCCGGGTTGCTTTGGACCGCGAGGAACAAAGGTCGAGCCAGACCAGGCTGGTAGGCTCAAGATGAAGTCCTCAGGTTTGGCAGACATGATAGCTGATCAGATTCTGCGTGGTAGTGTTGCGCCTTTGCGATTGGTCTTGTCAATGCTGTGCAAGTTGAATCAAACGTCTGCGTCTGAGCAGGTATTTGTATTCCTGAGCCACTCGGCGTTTACAACATGTCCATCGGGCTCGGAGTTTCCGACCTGAACTTGCAAGTAGTATGCTAAGACATTACGCATGAAGGATGACAGCGCTGTGCCTGGTGCTCCACGATTCGACTGCTGCTGCGTGCAGCGGCGTTGGTCGGCACCGATTCGCGCGTGATTAGTGGGCACTTCCAGCAACGGAGATTTGAACAACCCGAAAGCTCGATGCTTTAGGAATCGTCACAAATCCTAGAGGATCAGTATGAGTACAGCGCTAAACCGATTCCGGTAACCTAGATGTTGGCTCCAGTATAGCGGACTTAGGCATCTAGGCCTTAGATTCAAGCTCCGGTGATCCTCTTCGAGTGCAGCGAGAATGTGGCTGGAGAAAGGGGGCCGAAAGATGTCGCGTCTGGGGCATGTTGCTATGGAACCCAGTAGTGGTTGATAATGTGGCGGTAACTTGGGGTGCTCCAAACATGTGATCGGGTCCCTCGTATGCCTATATCCCGCCTGACGGGCTTGTGCATTTTGTGCAGTTGTGAGAGGTTCACACATGAAAGACCAAACCTGAAGGTTTCTATTCTTGAAATAGCTCGTAGCTCCCAGCCGGTGGCAGCATTTGGGTATCATATACACACTCAGTCCCCGAACTCCTCGCTAAGTCTCCAAAAGGGTCGTATTCACCCATGTGATGTAGCATGGGAGTTCTAGGCATTGTACTTCTCGCCTGCATCCTTGAACAGCTGGTCTTGAAGCTTCAGCAATTCTTCTTGAGTCATGCCGGACTGCTCGATCTTGGTCTGCTTTCGCTCGCGATGCTGTGCAAAGCCATATCAGCAGAGATTCTCGTTGTGCCCAGTCTCTGTCCCGTGTATACTCACCGCAGCTGTCGCCTTGAACTCCTCAGCCACCCTCTGCAGCTCTGGCACATATTCTCCAAAGTCTAGCTCTTCCAAAGCCTTGGTGATGTGTTCGCACGCAATCGTCTTCTTCGCGTCTTTCTCCGCAATGTCGTTCGCCTCGGAACTCAGCATAGTAATGAACTCGACGCAGCATTCGATCAACACGTCTCGAGCGTCCTTGGCGAAGGTCATGTCGCTCTTGCCGCCTTCAAGGTTGCCGTTTAGGGTCGGGTTGGTCGCGAGAACTTCGTTGATGATCTTCTGAACGGTCGCTGGCGGAAGTCCGTCAGCAAAGCTGGTTCCGGAAGTCATGGTTCGTAGAATGTGAAGGAGGATGTCGATTCGTGAATGGCGTTGTTAAGTTCTAGTCGATCGCGAGAGCACTCACCCTTAGGAAGCGAGAGGTCTTCATTGCCTGAACGGAAGCACTGTCAGCTGCGTCCTGGCATGTGAACAAATTGTTGACGCCTGGAAGCTGCCATCGAGGCCAGGTAGTACTTGCCTCCAAATTCCTTGTCTGACATGATGACTCGTAGATAAAGTGATGTTCAAGCTTGGTCTGGTCTCTCACAAGCTGGTCGAGCTATGTGTCGGGATATTGTGGAAAATAGATATTACATGTAGATGCAATGTCGCTCGCGTCTTTATGTGTTCACGAGCGAGACTCGAGCCGCTGTTGCTTGATGCCAAGCATTCTCGGAAACCCCCGAAGCCGAAGCCGAACCGATCGCCGCAAATTCCATCTTCCGAGCTTGCTTGCTCTTCCTTCTTCTTCTTCACCATCAACAACCAGCTCAGGTACGTATCTGCCCTCGCAACCCTCCACACACTTCTTTCTATGATGATCTTGTTGTCGCCCCTATCTTACCATTGACGAACTCCTTCGGGAGCACGTGGTGATTGACTGTGTAGCCAAAGCACTGGCTGATTTCGAAACCCATCACATCTGCATGTCGCTTGGAACCTTGCACGAACTTCAGCTAACGCTCGGAAAGGTCTTCGGTAACACTTGAACTGCCACGAGACGCGTTATGACGCCTTCGAGTTGAACCGGCGTGATTGAAGAGCTTGTTGAAGAGTCTTGCGAAGGATTGCCGAATTGCAATCACAGCTACACATGGTTACTTGCTCACATTGCAGGACAACGTGGGGGAAAAGAGATAGGAATAGTTACTGGTAAGCGACACCCTCTGGACACGACGCCATTCGATTGGCTCCCCTGATGAGCAACACAAAATGTACTATCAAATTCCGACATTTCATGACGGAACAAATTTGGTTCGATTACCTGAAACGAACTCGACACTCCTTTTCTTTCGCATGATCGATGCTAGAATAGCGCTGACCTCGAACAGGTAGGTACTGACAGTGCTCCCGAACTGCTCGCCCGGGATGCTTCCCTTTCCTTTGGTAAGTCTCTTCTCCTTCTTCGACCTTCACGCTTCGCATGATGCAACAAAACATTCCATGCTAAACCTGAGCAGACCTTGGGGTCTCTTGCTGAACAAAATGTATGCTTTTCATCTTTCGACTGATCCGCAACACATTGTCTCTGCTAGCTCCATGGCTTCTTTTGCAAGATTTGGGCTAACGGACTCTTCAGGTTTCCTTCCCATTTATTCCCGCCCTATTCCTAATTCGATAGCTTCCTCGAATGTCATTTTGTATCTTCAGCTCTGCCACTCTTTCAACTCCTCGGCATTCCACGTAAGGAACTTTCCACTCAGTCCAGACACTTTAGTCCTATCTTCAACAGCCAGCTTCGCCATGACATGACCCGGCTGTTCTGGCTTCAACAGTCCGCCCGTCTCTTTCAGCTCCTTGAACTTCGCGGCATCTTTAGCGTCCATAAACCCAGAGTGCTTCTCGCGAATATCTCTCTGCATTTCCGTATCCACCACGCCGGGCCTTATCGCTATGCTCGTGATATCCTTCTCCTCATTCGCAATCGTAGACGCAAGATGATTCAACGCTGCCTTCGAAGATCCGTAAGCTCCCCATGTTGGATATGCATTGCCCGCAGCTCCTGACGAGGTGAACAAGATCGTCCCCTTCGACTCTTTCAGTGGCTGTAATGCCGCTTTGGCAAGCGACACAGCCGAGAAGAAGTTCACATCGTAGTTCTGTCGCCATTCCTCTGCTGTGCAATCCGCGAGTCTCTTGACCGGGTCGAGGATTCCATGGTTCACTATCACTCCATCTAGTCTCTTGAATCTTGTCTGGGCAAGATCGACTGCTTTCTGGCCGAGGGAGAAATCGGAAAGATCGCCTGTCAATATTGCTACGCGGTTGCTGCCGTATTTCTTCTCAAGGTCTTGGAGCGGTGCGGCGGTTCTGGCGACAAGGACGAGATTGTGGTTGGCTGGCTGTGAGAGGAGGTAGTTCGCGATGGAGAGACCGATGCCACGGGAGGCGCCGGTGAGGAGTATTGTCTTGGAGGACATGGTGGTTGATACTGGAGTGAGAGAGATTGAAGTTGGGAAATGTTTTTCGAGGTCGGTGATGTAGTTTCGAGAGCCCCACGTCGAGCATCTTCAATGGCTGCGGGGTGGACATCACTCTGACATCCTCCTCGCTCGTTTCATCTTCGACATCTTTGGAGACAATTTTGTTGTTGCATTCTGGCGTAAGTCTTTTGGAATAGCTCTTACTTTGCATTCTCATATCTCGTATTTGCATCTGATATTTCGTCTTGTATTGGTCCATTCACCTAAAGAACAAGACGATTTCACCTCACCTCTCACCACGACAGCGAACTATGACAGAATCAGAACCAGAACCAACAACAGTCATAATCGGCGCAGGCATCATCGGCTGTGCGACAGCGTACTTCCTCTCACACTCTCCGAAGTCGAAATCGAAACCGCAAAACATCCACCTCATCGAATCCTCACCCGAGCTCTTCGCCTCTGCGTCTGGGAAAGCTGGCGGATTCGTTGCAGAAGACTGGTTCGGACCTGCAACAGCATCTTTGGGAGCATTGTCCTTTCGATTACATGATGAGTTAGCAAAGAAGTATGACGGAATGAAGAGATGGGGCTACAGTCGGAGTACGGGGACAAGTCTGGTCGATGGAGGAGGTGGGGCTACGAGTGCCGGTGGAGGCGACTGGCTCAACGAAGGCGGAAGTCGTGCTGAAGCAGCTGGTGTGCACGAGTATGGCAACGATGGCGTGGGGCCGCGATGGCTGAAGAGAAGGGAAGGAGATCAGGTGGAGGCGATTAGTGAGGAGGGTGGTGTCGCGCAGGTTGATCCGCTGAGGTTGTCGAAGTTCCTACTGGGAGAGAGCTTGGACGAGGGAGTAAGGCTACACCAGCCTGCGAGGGCTATCAAACTTCTCACTGGAGAAAATGGCGTTCTAAAGGGGTTGAAGGTTCGGAAGGATAGTGATGCAGAAGGCGAGGCGAAAGAGGAAGAGATTCCCTGTACTCGACTCCTGATTACCGCCGGCGCCTGGACACCTAGAGTCTTTGAGTCCCTCTTCCCAGATTCAAAGCTACGCATCCCCGTCTCACCTCTCGCCGGCCACTCCGTTGTCGTTCGAAGCCCTCGGTGGACAAAGGAACACGAATCCAGGGGTTGCCACGCCATCTTCACCACCATGCGCAGCGGCTTCAGTCCCGAGATCTTCTCCCGCATCGGGGAGGAGATCTACATCGCCGGTCTAAACTCCCCTTCTCTGCCCCTTCCTGAGCTGGCAACAGACGCAAAGATCGACCAGGAAAGCATCAAAGAGCTCATGGAAATCTCTCAGCAGCTGTTAGGCGGAGATGGTGCTGAGCTTTCCGATGTTGAGCTCGTGCGAGAGGGCCTGTGTTTCCGGCCCGTGACCAGGAGTGGCTCTCCCATTCTGACCAAGATCGAGAATGAACAGCTGGGAGGGATCTCTACTTTGCCCTCGCCGACTGGTGGCGTATTTGTCTGTGCTGGCCACGGACCTTGGGGGATCAGTCACAGTTTGGGCACGGGAAAAGTAATGGCGGAGATGCTGGAGGGCCAAAAGCTGAGTGCGGATATTCGACGCCTAGGGATCGCCTGAGGGAACTGAAAGGTTTGGAAGAATGGGGAAGACCCGGTCTGAGGTCCGAGATGTTGGAGGATGCGGTTCCCAGAGTATCGTCTTAAGAGAACAGTGCAACTTTGCGAATAAGAAGCGAGTGCTTCCACTCCTGGTCCGAGGAGTCTTGAGTGGAAGCTCGCCAATTATTGGTGACAGACGGTCAATATCTCTATTCCATTCAGCTGAGACTCAATGGCCGGTATCCTGTTCTTGTGAATCTGGAGACACAGAGACGGCGAGTGGGTTATCTGATAGCCAACGAGGTCCCATCTTGGCCTTTGGGCCGCGCCACAGCACCCACAGCGGTTACAGCCTCTTCTTCCAGCGAAATGCGTTCATGCTGGCAAAGCACGAGCGGCTTACTTATCTTGATTCCATTTGTCGTCCTAGGAAACATGTAACTATCTTTACACGCTGAATGCCTCTGGATCCTTGCCTGGATCTGTAGATACAATACCCAAACACCCGCTTGAACGCGTAATCCCAAAAGCACACGCAACTGCTGTGCAATCGAACTCGACTTTTGTCGGTGGCCACCCGATACAACGACAAATTCAGTCAAAAGCTTTCAGATCAAGAGGCACACTGCTTCCTCTCCCAGCTCTGTACCTCTTGGGCCCTCCAACAAAGTCTCTCGGCTTCGGCAACTGTCCGTCGTCTTGAAATTTGAATCTCGAGTCCTGCACAACGTACTTCCCTCCACTCCCTGCATAGCTCCCTCCGGTTCCACCAAGGCCTCCCAGATTGCCACTCCTCAAAGCATCAGAGTCTGCTCGCGCCCTGCCATTCGTAATGGGCGACGGGCTTCCTATGCTCACGCCTCCGGCAGTTGGGATGCCGCCAGGAGTGCTTGCCTTTGGCGCAGGGGGTGGGGGCGGAGGAGAGGTTGCTTGAGACGCATTCCTTGAGATGGGAGGCGGCGGGGGAGCAGATGGGGGTCCTGGCGAAGGTGATGCCGATGGCCTAGCGGGTGCGGCACCTGGGGGAGGAGGTGGAGGAGGTGCGGCCGGGCTCGCTGTCCTGTTTGATCCAAATGCGTTTCTGGCTGCCTGCTCGGCAAGAGAAGGCTCCTTGTGCCCGTTCGCCTGGAGCGGAGGCGGCGGTGGTGGAGCTGGAGGCGTACTTCGTGATGGTAGACTCTGGTCGTATCGATACGGATCGTAATCATCGTCGTCTTGCGCTTGCGATACTTGCCTTTGCGGGGCGGGTGGCGGTGGAGCTGGCGGCGCAGAGGGTGGTGAAGGCGCTGCCCTGTTGACGGGAGCAGGAGGCGGTCTAGGTGGGCCTCCAGGAACTGGCGGCGGGGGAGGTGCTGATGGAGGAGCAGGGCTTGAAGACGGTCGGGAAGGAGGTTGAGGGGGCGTTACGAGTGAAGTCGTAGAGGCTGCTGTTAATCCAGAAGGCTTTCGTCCAGCGGGAGGAGGGATTGGAGGCTTCTTGCCAATTGGTGGAGGCGGTTTCGGCTTCGAGCTTGCAATGTCGGGTAGTGAATGTGAGCTCGTGGGTCTGAGATTGTTCTTCAATGCAGCCACAGATGGCGGTACGGGTGCAGCTCCTGGAGGTGCCGGGGGAGGCGCAGGTGGCGCGCCTCCTGGCCGTGGAGGGGGAGCACCATTTGGGACGGCAGGCGGTTTGGAGGGTGGAGGGCTTTTCCTGGAGTTTGTCTCGGGATCTGAATCGTACACATTGACGCCTCCAGCACTCTTCCGCAGCTTGGGCATTCCACCGGCGAATAAACCTCCCAACTGCGGTGCTTGCTCCATACCACCCGCTGCGGCATTGGTGGCCTGATCGCTGTTGGCTCTCGCTCTGTTTGCACCAGGAGCGGGCGGTGGTCGCAATCCAGGTACCGGAGGCGCACCTCCTGCGGGAGGCCCACCCGAGTCCTTCGGCTTATCAAGTAGAGGAGCAGACCGATCGTTCACCTGCGTGACCTTCTTTAGGCGTGCACCTTTCTCAATGTCGCCAAGCAAGGCACCCTGATAGCAGAACATCAGCGTTTTCCCTTCAATCCCAGTCTCATACCGTAGTGCCATATATTTTCCTTCGCGCATTCACATTGGATTGTAGACATACTCTTCCTTTTGCTTGCTTCGCATCGGGTCTCGAGGGAAGGTTTGCGGGCGGAGGGGGAGGCGGCGGCGGAGGGCCTGTGGCTGTCAACGAGTGTTCTCTTGCTGTAGTTGTATATTGTGTACGTACCTCCCGCCGCGCCTGGCATGGGCGGAGGAGGCGGTGGTGGAGGCGGTGGTGCCGGCATATCGGCGTGTTTCCAGGTGTTCGTTTGCTGGACAGGCGACTAGCTGCCGTGCCGGCGCATGTGATCGCGGTCGACTTGAATGCGCTGTTGCAGAGTCGCCGCAGGAAGTCGAACCCGAATTGGGTCTGCGATTGTATGTAAAGGTGTTGTTTGGTGAGAGAGGACTGGAAAAGAGACGCGAAGATGTGTGGATGGGAGATGTCGTGCAGATGTCGATGGGAGATGCCTGCACTCGTTCGTCACTCCGTCACTGCTGAGCCTCAGCCTCCTCATCAGCCACTCGGGTCAGCCACACCTCCGCGGGCATCCTCCGCGACTGTCTGCATCTCGACTACAACGTGACTTCCACCTCACGTTTGTCAACATACACCACACACTACCCGCCCACAATGGAGATAAGAAACACAACGATATGCCGCGAATGTGCCTCTCTCCTGCGACGGCCGATACCCAACGTCCGACCCACTGCGCGCCGTCTCCGCAGCCAACAACCTCCTTCCATTCGCTCCTTCGCGCGCACCACAACCACGCAGTGGAATAACTACACCCGTCAATTCTCTTCACCGCTTCGAGATAGGGAATGCTCAGTCGCGAGGCGGAATGCAACACAATGGGCGGCGACGCGATGTTACGCGACCGAAACTCGCAGCCAGCCGGGCCGTACTCGCTCTCTCGACCTCCAAGGCATGCATCGCCGCATCCACGACCTTTCCGCCCTCGCAGTCAGGATTGAGAACGACACTTTACCCACTGAGGCCCGTGTAATGTATGTCTTCGAGCAATTTGAAGGCATGGCAAAAGCTATTCTCGATGAGCGACAACCCAATCCCAACGGGCATGCTACGGCTCCTCGACCCATTCTCAAGCCAGACAAGCCCAAATCACCCCAATCCACAAATAAGAAGGCACCAAACGCCGCTTCTGCCCTTCTCGGCAGTGTCAATGCTACGCAGTATCCAGCACAGGTCTCCAAGGCCGGTATCTTGGACTTGATTAGCGAGAAGGCCGAGGAAATCGTGCGACACCCGGACGTCTTCATAACCCCCGACATCCTCAGGCTCTACGTCGAGCTGCAAGCTCGTCTTGGTCACGCCTCTAGCTTCGCAGATGTGTTCAACCTCTACGCTCACAAGCCTGCACCGACGCTCAAGTCCAACCACGACGTTACCTACTCGGCCGTCTCTCCTGACAAGATCAACGCTGCCATTGACCCTAAGACAGCAAATTTGGCTCTGACCGCCGCCATTGATTCCCACAATCTGCCGCTTGCCATCGATGTCATTACCACTTCTTTCTGTACTCTGGCTTTCAAAAAGTCAAAGGTCTTCCGTCAAGCTGCCGTGCCCATCGCCGGTCTCGTGATTGCCCCGTTCACAGCCTACGGCTTGGCTACTTCCTTTTCGTCCTGGCAGAATACCATGGACCCTGCAATGGCCACTCAGATTGCCTTTGCCGGCATCATGACCTACACCGGTGCGGTTGGCATGGTTGGTTACGTGGCGGTGACGACTGCAAATGATCAGATGGACCGTGTCACCTGGGCTCCTGGTGTTCCCCTATGGGAAAGGTGGATCCGTGAGGAGGAACGAGCAGCTGTGGACAGAGTCGCCGGTGCGTGGGGATTCAAAGAGGTCGACAAGCGTGGTGATGAGGAAGGCGAAGACTGGGAAGCATTGAGAGAGTGGGTTGGTGTCCGCGGCATGGTGCTCGATCGCGTCAGCTTAATGGAAGGGATGGAGTAAGGCCATGCGCAGCTTTCGGCCACGTGCACGTCGCCCTGTCGACTTCAGATGCCTGTGTTGGCCTTTTTTGGCGACGAAGTCACCTCAATTTACCAGCCACGCGACGAATCCATGCTCGTCGGAGCGCATCGCACGCTTGATGAGCTTCTCTCGAGGCCGCATGAGGGTTTCTCAAGATCCAAAGATCTTCATCAAAAGGCTGTATTTGCGCTGGTATAACCATCAAACGCCTCTGCTGTGTGATGATTTGCTTAGTAGACCGGCCGCCAGATGCGAATGTGACAAGTCAGAGACGCCAATAATAGAGGAACTCTGACGAGATTGCCCTATGAAGGCGACTCGCGATCGTCTCTGAAGACCCGCCACCTTTCTGCGGGTTTATCATCGAAGCCAAAGGGATGATAGATGTGTAGTACAAAGCTCCGCGGCGCTGCGACGTTTCGGCTTGGCAGACGTACGGCTGAATCCTTCCGCAGCGTTTAGGTCTTGGCTCCTCGAACAACAACTCGTCAAAGCAAGCAATCCGCGGCAATGTACAACGTTGATGGCATTCCGAAGGATGACTGCCTGGTAAGCTGAAGTATCAAAAGCAGGGGCCCATGTTTGAGATGCAGACTAAATGGTGACGTGGGGAGGCGTTTTGAGAAAAAAGGATAAAGGTCGTCTCATTCCACTTTGCCGCGACCTGAATGCTTCCTCCGTATCCACGAAGTCAACTTGGTTTGGCTGTCCAGAAATAAACACTAGAGAACAGCACACATTACAATCATGCATCCATTTCGTTCACCACTGATCGCCGCGGCTGTGCTCGCATCCTTTGCGCGAGCACAATACATGGACATCACATTCTTTGACGACAACACCTACAACTGCGGCCAGGGGAGTCTCTCTTCTACAGACGCGGTCACGATCTCCATCTTGTCGATCCCAACAGGATACACTTGCCTTGGACTGGACGAGGTCTTCTCGAACCGTAACGGTACCGATGGCATCATTCCAGATCCGAGTGGAAACAACAATAACAACACCTTCCAAGTCGCAGGAAACATCTGCCCTGCAGGACAGGATGCCTGCGGCATGAAATTTTCAAGGAGCGGCTTTAACAACTACAACTCCAGCGCCAACTACTCGCAAATCTTCTACGTCCAGCCCAGCGCAAGTGGTTCCAGCGACTCGGATTCTCGCAACCCTGGACCGCTAGTGCTGCAGACGTACAACGGCGAGAACTGTCGACAGACTGGCTTGACGGATGAGTGCAGGAACCACCCGAATCCGAACTGTACTCTGGGTCCTTGGTATCAGTGGACGTGTACAGAGGATAAAGGGAGCTGTGGGAAGGTGAACTATAATGTCAAGAGTATTGCTTTGCAGCCGAGAGAGGAAGAGTCAGGACGGAGTGAGCAGGATGGGAAGTGTGTTGTCAGAGCGGAGTATGCTGGTGTCGGTGCGGTCAAGGCTAATCTGGGGCTTCTGGGTGTGATGTTGCTTGTTGCTGGAAGTGTGTTTGTGATGTGAGAGATACCATGTAAGCAGTCTGTTTGTGAACAATGTCATGACGCGTTAAGGGAGCTATCTAGACCCCAAGCATTCTGGCCAAAAGAAGAGCTGCAGCAAGTCAAACAACGGCCAGGCTCGTCGAGACGGCTTCTAGGCGCGCGAACACGACACAATCACCTCGCAGATCTTTCTCGTTCTTGCGTCCAAGACACTCGTCTCTGTTCCACAATTGCTCAAACACTTTCAGACTCCTTCTCGCAGTCCGATCCCTGGCACTCCATCGTTGCGGGGCTGGCAGCCATACCTGCGTATTTCCTAGCATACCCACTCTTGCTTCGCAACTTGGCTCCGAAGAACAGAAGTCCGAACGGAATAGTCAAAAAGAAGACGACGCCGATGGAACCGAAGATGGCTCCTAATGCCAAATTGCCTCCAAGATCCATGATATCGTAGGTGATGACCAGTGGTACCCAGCCTGCTGATGCCACACGAGTGACGGCGCAGGCGGTAAGGGCGGAGAGAGTCGCTTGTGGTGGGTATGCGTCGAAGAGGTAGGAGACGAAAGCGATCAGCTGCATTGTGCTGCCCCAGACGAAGAATGCGGTGCCGACGACTGGGATGTAGAAGGAGAATGCTGGAGTGGCGGTGTAGCCGACCCAGAAAAGGGAGCTGTATCAATGAGTGATCAGTTGCGTGCTCGTAGGAGCAAGGTGTGATGTGACTTACACCCAGATAAACAGCGAGCCAACGATGGCCGGCCAGATTCGGTGCTCGATGCTCAAGACACCGTGCCTCATCTTGCCTGGATTCATCTTCGCGCCGAAGATGTCCAGTACGATAGTGCTCAACGCACCAAGGACTGTTCCTCCAATGGCAGAGATGAAAGCCAGACCGCTTTGCTTGGGGGTGAACATCACCAACATCTTGAGAACGTTTGGCACGCTGACGAACCACTGGAAGAGGACGCCAAAGTTCAGGCTCAAATACAGCGCGATTCCAATCACAATGGGCTCAGTGAAGAGCATCATGATGGGCTGGACGACCGTCAAATATGCGGCAGTCTTCAAAGAGCTGCCAGACGGCGCTGGGTCGAGGTTCGCTGCAACGCCTTGGCGACGCGCTCTGTTGCGGAGAATCTGGCGAGGATACGATTCGCGGACACCGAAGCCGAAGAGGAGCGCAGCGGCAGCGATAATGATAGCCACGTATTGAGTAAAGCGCCAGCCTTGTGCGACAACCACAGTGCCGCCGAGCACAGAGCCAGTCGCCGCTCCTGTTGAAGTATACAATCAGTATCGCAGACATATGCCCAGATGAAGTCGAAAGCACCTACCTAGATACTGCGCTACGGCCAGAAAGGAGTAATACGTGGGAGTGTATGTCGCGGGCCAGAGATCTGCGAAAGTACCTGTCATCCCATTAGCATTGCTCAGATCATGTATACATGCGCTCATACCTTCAACGTTGACAACAATTGGGCCTCCAAAGAGACCGGCGAAGAATCTCGTGGCAACCAGACCGGAGTAAGAGGATGACCTGCTTGCGCCGATCAAGAACAGGGCCATGACGAAACAGGCCACGAAGTAAACTGGGTTGCGTCCGAATCTTTCGCTGAGGTGTGGAGTGTACAGAGGTGCCAGAGCGATACCGAAGAAGAATACACCAAATGGAACGATCGCCTTGCTCGTTGAAACCCCGAATTCCATCGCGACTTGAGGAACTCCTATGGACAAGGATGTTGTGGCGTACAGGAGTGCAAATGTGAAGCACCATGCAACGAGAGAAGTGTAGATCTTTGAGGACAAAGACCACGACTGCGGATTTTCGGGGTCATCATGGCGAAGACCGTGTCCTGTTGATGGCTGCAGAGTCTGTTGGCTGGACTGGGAGTCCTGATGGGTGGGAGTGTTGCTTCCCTCCATGTTGACGATGTATCAAGAGGATGTGCTTGATGAGATAATGCTGCTGCTGAACAGACCGAGACTTCACAATACCTTCAATGAATGTTTCTTGGTACCTTATATGCTTTATTTCGTAGGATTACCTGTGAGATCATCTCCACGGAGGACTGCATCAGTCACCTCCATGGTGTGGAATCTCGGTATGGAATCTCAGGTGAGCAGGACAATGTAGACGTTCTGAGAGGAAGCAGCAGGAACGTGACGTGCCGGCATCCCACGATCATAAGTGAGGATTCCACATCGGTAAAGCTGACAGAGGCAAGATCATGTCCCGCGGTACTTTAGGAGGCATTGTTGTGGTCTGTGGGTATGTGAAAGTAGGTTTGGAATCAGTCGCGGAGGGAGAGTGATGGGTTCCGTTGGAATCAAGTAGCCCGTATCAGGATAGCGTAAGGATTGGGTCACGTGCATGCGGGACTTTCCGCACAACTTAAAGCGAATCGCAAGTCGTTCATGCATTTGCGCAAATTCAACAGCTTTGCGCAAAATGATTATGCGCACATCCGGCCGCTTTGCACAAATTTGTTCTTCCTGCGTTTGCGCAAATCCGACCACTTCGCGCAAACTCAGTAGCTTTGCGCAAAATTGTCCTTACGTTTGCGCAAGTTTGGAAGCTTTGCGCAAAGTCGTCCCTTGCTTTGCAGCAAAATCGACAGCTTTGTGCAAAGAATCCCTCCTTTGCCTAAAGCGGTGGCTACATTTGCGCAAATTCAGTACCACTGCGGCAAGTACGGCGTCCTTATAGCGGATTGAGCACTTACGTCTAGTTTTGTCTTTGCACGTCGGAAGATCATTTCACTCATAGGTGTCCTGGCAGAGGCTCTGGCCAGTCACACATCATAAAAAGATCCGCCTCGTCCGCCGAGATCATCCTTCAATGTGCGATCAGATGCGCTGCAGTCGGCGGAGTCCCAAGTTCCGTCGCAAGGTGCTGCTTCGCCAATACAGCTAGAGCGTATTGACTTGTCGAGACCCCGACTCTAACAGTGATCCCAGGAATCTTGTGGATCGAACTTCGCTAGATAGAAGGGCTATCTCGAACAAGAGAGTCGTCTAGAAGGCACACGAGAGAAATGAGGTGGTAGCTTGATAATATTTGACGAAGTAGATTAGATTTATCACTCGGCTTATAGCTCGAAAGTGGGAAATGAGCATTAGCAACAAAGATACGGTCGTTCGACTGCTATCGCGAGCGATCGTCTTCACCTGCGATTCGAGCGAAATATACATTCGCGGACTTGCGATACAGAATCGAATCCGAGAGTTTATAGAATACGATGCTAAATGTAAATGTGCCCTAGCATAGACAATGTAGGCAAGCCCACCTTATTAGCAGCTTTTAACGCCTAACAGTCCTCTTATCTCTTGACTAAGATAGGCCATTTTAGATTCGGAAGAGTCTAAGGTCTTCGTCTCTAAATGTAGAACAGAGTTAAGGCTATATTTACATACGTGCTACCTACGAGAAGACTAGTAAAATCGCTCCCTTTCGTAAATTCAATTCGACTGTTGTTCGACAATGTTAGGTACTTAAAGTATAAGCTTTAACGCTAATAAACTATTGAAATTATAGTTAGGGCTCTAATAAATAAATAGACTCGAACCTAAATGTATTTCATATTACACTTTGTATCTTCTTTTGCTATGATATGATCTGCTCTGTCGTACCCTAATAGAGAATTCCTAACCTTTACATATGCACGAACCTTTTAACTATAGGGACAAAGCGAACGACTAGTAGGACAAAGGTATAAGTCCAGCCGTGGTAAGAGACTATTGCGGTTGATATTGCAGGATAAGCGACCATCTTTTTGTTAAGACAAACATAACGCGCCATGGAACATGCTTCATGCTATGAGATGAAGTTAAGAGCAGACGCTAATATAATATGATACTGCGAGAATAGAAGTTCCAGGCATGTCTAGAGCAGCTCTATGTCACTATTTATTGCAAATAGTGACTAGTTATAACAAATTGCGACTATTTACGACAAAAAGCGACAAATTGTGAAATTAGCATTAGGCTGTCTTTAAACAAATTGCTACAAAAAGTAATCAATAGTCAAATTAAGGTTTGACTATTTGCGACTTTTTACAACTATTTGCGACAAATAGCAACAAATAGCGACAAATAGTAACAAATAGTAACAAATTGTCAAATTAGGTTTTGACTATTTCTGACAAATTGTTACTATTTGCGACAAATTGCGACAAATTGCCGATTGTAATAGTTGCGATCATCATGGAACCAAATCATGATTATGTTTTCGATCTGCCAACCAAATTTGGTAAGCTCAACGTCGATGATTTGAGGCTCGCATTTTGACCAGACATGCTGAGAACATCTATTATATGCCGGCGCGTTGAAATCATGCTACCACTGAAATTCACTTTTCAAACCGAGCCCATCGAATTCCACTTAAGCCTTCTTTGACTTCAGAAAAGGTATAATGCTGGCATTATAGAGACTTCCGGCATGTCTAATGCTTGAGTTCGCCGTGGCCTATCTCGATCGACCTGGTTTTTCTCTTTGACCTTAGTCTACTCAATAAAGGTGTTCAATCAGCTTCGCAAAGCGAGTGTTCTTTGCTTTTCTGTAGTTTGATGCATAGCGCTAAGCTAAAATAGATAGCGCATGATGACTGTATCGTGTGTTATTGCTCCTCTGTATCGTTGTGTAATTCCTCCGTCTTTCTGTATATGTCTACTAGCGAGTCTCCTGTACTGCTCAAGTGCCGTCTCATTTTCCGCTTCCTGCTCTTCCTCAGTGGCTGTTGGCGATTCTTAAGGCTGCGCTTCGGTGAGCCTAAGATATGGCGAGAGCGGCCAAGAGTGGGCGACAACAGGTGTGGAATAGGGATGGCAGTGGCCGTGGTGATGGCTGAGGTGCGGAGACTCATTGGCTTGGGAAAATTTTTCTCTGCGCGGCTGTCCAGAGGTGAGCGTTCATGGCTGGCGTGAAATGTGCGCGCGTCGGCTGACTTGTTTGGTCTGGTAAAAGCGTTTAGCAAGGCAGTCAGAGTGGATCAGTGTAAGAGACGAACGCGCAAATTGAGTGCGAAAATAGTGTTCAGTGTAATCTACATAAATCTGGCTTCGACAGCAGCTGGCAAGCCATAAACCAACTCGGTGGGTGGCCCAGTAGTGTTCGAAGCTGATGTCGATGGTGGGAGCGACAATTGAGCAATGCCAGTGTCAGCGCCAGCAGGTTCGAAAGCCCTGGAAGTGCTGTGCGCGACAGTGAACAGTACTGAGTCAGATGCCGATCCCACCAGCGCCATCGCGTGCTTGTCGGGGCAGCGCTTAATAAGTGCCCCTTCTCATGGCAGATCGTGCACTCGACACGGGACCAGTCGGTTGGCTTCGGGCAGTCACGACCTGGAAAGCAGTCAGTAATCTGAATCAAAAGTTGAAGTAGTCATGTAAGTATCTTACCGGGGTGACCGAACTCGTCGCAGTTGCAGCACTACACCTTAGCCATGTTGCGCGGCTCTGGCCAATCTGAAAACAGCAGTAACACGTGCGTCAGTCGTTTATAATAAGGCACACTCCATACCTTCAGCATATGCTCGGCGCGGGCTGGTGCAGTCGCGGGAGAAGTGGCCCATCTGGCCGCACTCCTTGCACTCGACGTCGCTGAGATCACGTGGCTGGTCGCAGTCTTTGGCGATGTGGTCCTCAGAGCCGCCTGTACAAATTAGCTTTGATCTTTCAATGCTTGGGGGTAGGACAAGACTCCCAGTTGCGGCAACCCTTCTTGCCGGACTTGCGCGAGGCAGTCGACCGCAAATCTGACTTCGCGCGCTTCGGCTTGTCCGACCACTGGAAGGAGACGACGTACTTCTGGTCGGTCTTTCCCTGGAAGTTGACAATGGTGTACGCCTCCGAGATCATTTGCTCTTTCGCGATGAGGTGGATGTTCATCTTCGCGGAGCGAAAGACAGCCTCGAGCTCTTGGATGGTCAACTCGGGGTAGACGGCCTCGAGCTCTTGGATTGTCAATTCGGGGTAGACGGCCTCGAGCTCTTGGATGGTCAATTCGGGGTAGACACGAGCGTAGCTGAAGATGGCCTGAGAAGGAAAGATTAGCGCGGACAATGAAGGAAAGCTGCGATGCTTACCAGCTTGATGTCATCGATGTCTTTCTCCTTGTCGGCCTTCCGCAGAGGTGAGCAAAGCCGGCGACAGCCCTGAAAGTTAGCGCACAGGTGAGCAGAGCCGGCGACAGCAACAGAAGTTCTCGAGAGAAGTCCCATTGGTGACGGCGAGCAATGGTCAGCCTGTTAGAAATTAGATCAATCAACACAAAGCGCAGCGACGTATGAGCAGAGTCGGTGTCAGCACTGGAAGTTCGGGAAGAAGTTCTCAATGCGACAGCGATCAATGGTCATACGCCGGTGCATGCTGAGTTGTGGTTAGCGAAAATGATAAGGTGTACCGTCGTAAGCACGACGGCAGACGCAAATCATTGATCTCGAGTCTTGCTCGACGATGCAGGCGCAGGCGACTCGTCGTTAACGAATCCGCCTGCTCGAATTTCGAACGGAGTAGCGAGATACCATCGAGAGTTTGTGTCAAACATGTCAGGTTTCGGATTGACGATCTTGTTGTCACGGGTCCAGTGACCGTGGGCGACATGAGTGGCGGCAATCTTGGCGAAGAGATTGCTCGAGTTCTGATGATCTTCAAGAGACTTCTGGGCGCGCTCGTTGCATTTCGCCTTCGAAGCGAATTCTTGCTGCAACTCTGCCTTGACCTTCTGGTGGACATTTGCCGCGATAATGTTCGCTTGAACTGGAATTTGAGCTTTTCGGTTTTTCTCCATCTCTTCGTACTTCGAGATCAATTCGTTGAGCTTGACTTCGGTCTGAGAAATTGTCTTGCCCGCTGCCGTGATACGGCTGACAGCATTGTCCGGCAAGTCTCGGATGGCATGATCCACCCTCCCGAGCAGATTGGAAGACTGGGTCTTCGCTCGTTCAACCGTGGTGTTGTTGAAGATTTTCACTGAAGTTTCGTATTCATGGCGTGCGTTCTGCACTCCCTTGAGCTCTTCTTCGAATTTGGCCTGGAACTCTTTTTCCAACTTTCCGCACGCCAGCACATGCTTGCCCATTGTTCTGATGTGGTCTTGGAGCATATACTTCTGCTTTCGGTAGTCATTGTACTGATCATGCGCGAGTTCTTTCATATGTTCGAGGCACTGCTTAATGACCTGCAGAAGTCAGCGCGGTGGTTTGCAATCCCCTGTCCAATGAGACGTTACATCTTGTGATCAAAATTTGACTTTTCGACAGTGCTCGTCGCGTCTTGCACCATCTTGTCGAGTCTTGCAAGCCCTCTGTAATCTTTGAATTGGGCTCGAATGCTGCTGGATCTTAAAACAAGTTAGGAATGTGTATGCTCGGATGAAGTTCGCAGTTCTCACCGAGATTGAGATTAGCTGCAAGAAGCTAGAGGGGCATACTAAAGGTATCGCTAAGTTTAGAAATCTACATTCTCTATAGGGCTTCTATAAAGCCTAGAAGTCGCCCGCACCAATAAAGTCAAGGGAGCGATTGCCTATAAGGGCTTATTAGAGAGTAACCCTCCCTTAGAAGATCTAGAACTTATCTAGTACTATCTAGCACCTAGTTACGTGACTAGTTACGTAACTACCTAGATACGAAGTAGGTCACCTATAGCATACCTAGCCTATAGGTAGAGCTTAGTATAGAACCTTTAAGAAGGTTCTAGAGATTTCTATCTATAAACCCCTAGGTATTAAGTTAAAGCTACTCGCTTGTCTTACGATACCTGCGCTCTTTCTAGTAGTACTACGTATAATTACATAATACATGGATAAATAGGAAGACGTAAGAAGATAATAGTAAATTCTTAGATGTCTAGAATCTACTAAGTACCTAGGGAAGTCTAGAATAGCCTATCTACTAATATAGAACATGTTTTAGAACGTTCTAGATATAATAGACGCGTAATACACCTAATATAGCAACTCTAAGAATATAATAGAAGATAGAACGTTAGTAATAAAGAGGGAGCAAACATCTCTAGATAAGAGTAATAATCTAATTTTAAGGACTCCTTTTCTACTACTTTACTTACTTCTTTACGACACTTATACGTTATTATACGCTATCTCTGCTACTACGACACCTGCCATTTACCTACGACGGTCTATTATTAAAACCTTTGTTAGTTAATATATAGTACTAAGTAAGAAAAGATAGCGTATTAAACGAGATTAGAGCTAGGAAGTAGTAGCTTTTCATGAAATAAATTAAATATAGTCCGTTTCATCGTAATTATAGAATGGTCGTAGTAGTCGCAATCGCGAGTGCGCAATTGTCGTAGTAGTCGCAATATTCGTAATAGTCGCAATAGTCGCAATTGTCGCAATAGTCGCAATAGTTGCTATTTGTAGTCGCAATTGTTGCAATTGTTACTATTATAAGTCGCAATTGTCGCAATTACTGCTATTATAAGTCGCAATTGTCGCAATTGTCGCAATTGTCACATTTTTAGTCGCTATTATGACAATAGCTACAGCTTTCAGTTGCAATTGTGATTACATTTCATTTCATCGTGATTGTGAAACGCATCATTCTCAGAGGAGCCGAATCGAAGCCCATTTCTTCCCCAAGACTCGTTTTCGCCTCTAAAAGCCTTTGCGTCTTCATCGAGACCTCCTCCACGAGCCTGTGGAATGTGTCCACATTATGTCTATACATTGTCCCGTTGGATCGCGCTGTGATGTGCTCCCATGCCCCGGGAGTATCACTTGCCACTTGCCGACCAAGTATGACCGATCCTGCCATTGGTTTGAGCAAAGCAACAGTCTTCGATAGGCAGTCCACCTGCTCCGACCAATTGAAGAGGTGGTAGAAAGAAGAGGCATGTATCATGTCGAACGCTTTGATAGGCAGACCAGTTGCGTCCGCGTCGAAGAAGTCGCCCGTATGGAAGTGAACCTTCAAAGACGAGCGATCCAGGAACAGCTCGTACCCAAGGTCGATGAAGTCTCGCTGAAGCTCAGCTCCTCTCAGGTTCTGTGCGGGCGCTCCATCAAAGACCAGCTTCCGAAGGTCAGTTCCAAAGCAGCAACCCAAATCCAGCAGCGTCTGCCCGTCTTTGACACGGTTAAGAACGCTTGGATAGTCGTCCAGCTCCGTGATGCCTATGTCCAGAAAGCTGTACAGACCAATGCACGGGTACGGACAGACGTCCCATGCTTTCTTGCGCTGAAATGGATTAGTACATAGCAGCAAATGGAGAGGCAAAAGCTCACAATCTGCTTGATGTGAGGTACAATTTCGTCTTCGTGCATGCGGGTATACGAAGACAGCAAGTCTCTTCCCTGGTGACTGATTTTTGAATCATTCTCAGCCCAGAAGTCTTTGAGGTAAGATGAGTCCATATTGCGATGATTAGCGTGTGAGAGAACAGCGGCAGCGTGGGCGGACCCAGTCGTTTATGTACGTAGCTCGGTCCGGATCTGTCGGATAACATAAAGTTTCTCAAAATCTTAATCTGCTCGTCTGTCAAATCAGGTTTCTGTAAGTAGAAAGGGTGATGCATGCACTTGGATCATACGGACAACATCAAGATACTTGGCTCTATCTTTTATCTCATTAGCACGCTAGTAAAGCGAGCTTCTAGCAATCGTGTACACGGACACACTTTCGGGCATATGCGAAAGCGGAGCTGTGCTTTGCAAAGTCCACGCGAATGTGGACGTAATTACAATCTAGGAATGTTCTGCTATTAAATGCTATGTATCAATCGCACGTAACTCTCGTCTTCAGCGCCGTTGCAAAAGGGTAGCTTTGTCCTTTCGCTTGAATTTCTTTCTCTGATCCAGGCAGCTATTTTGTGGCTTCCCCAGACTCACAACTCCTACGCTTGTATATCTTCTCACCACCTAGAGAAGGGCTGTTTAGGCCTGCTTCCACTCCAGTAGCCACACGCACATCGTTCACGCCGAGAATGACCTGCGGAGCATAAGCACGATCACCTTCACTTCGCCTCTCAGCCGGAACGAGCGGATCGATCCAGCGCGGGAGAAGCAGTGTGCTCAGGATGCAAAGAATAGCAAGGTGGCAGACTGCGAATCCGAAGATTTGCAGAGGATCGTATCGCCGCACGTTGAAAGCCGGATAGCCGAATGAGAAAATGATTGCCACTACTGGGCACGAGATGTAGCGCAAGCAAATGTGCCATATCCATGGCAGCTTCCAGCCTTGGCCGGCTGCTACTGTCACATTGAGATCTTGTTGGAGTTGATGGCCCTACGACCGGTCAGTATGAGGATCTAATAGCTTCCACTCACGGCGCCTCTGCACGCCGGGTTGGGATTCCAGTCGACAGATCAGACAGCCTTGCGACGCACAATTCAACTTACCGAGTACAGAGCCAGCCACCAAAAGCGAGTGAGAATGCTGTTTCTCGACCAGAATCCCGGCGGGTGCGAATCGGGCGTCTTTGCCATTAGAAGTGATCCGAGGAAACAGACAACGAACATGCCGAATCCGACTCCAAGGCCAACCTCCAAAGCTACTTGATGTGCCAGTAGTAGTCCGACGAACAAGCCTCCCACAAAGCCGAACTGGTTTATCGCAAAAGCGGGCAGTCCTACTTGGACAATCGTGTCCTTGCACCTGTAGATAATGGTAGCCCCATAGCATTCTGCGAAGACCGCAGCAGGTAGAACCAGATTGTTCGTGTTCAGATCTACCCCATCGAGCAAATAATATCCGAACTCGGTATTGTACATCAACGAGACCAGAAACGAGATGAGGCAGGCACCAGTGGTGACGTAGATGCGAGGCCTTCTGCGGCCCCAGTCGGTGTCACAAATCGTTGTGATTACGACGTCCAGTAACACAAAGGCAGAAGATACCGCTAGCAGGAATAACGTCAGCCAAAACAAGACTGACCAAACCTGGGCACCTGGCATTTGCGCGAGACCTTCTGGAATAGTGAGAAAGCCAAGTCTGGTAGCAACGAAGGCTGTAAGTACTGGCATTAATGAGCATTGCGTCTTGATGCACTTACGAGAAAGAACCGATCGTCCCTAGGTTCTCAGGCGTCAGCCCCAAAAAGCCGACGATGCCAAAGATGGCGAATCCTGCGGTTATTTCGAAGACAGAGTTGCTACATGCAATGATAATGGCATCGGCAGCGGCGTTTGCACTGCGGAGCTATTAGTCCAAACCTGGAGCTCCGGCGGATCTTCCACCACTTACTTCCTGGCATTGTAACTCGCGTATGAGGTGTAATAACCGAAGCCAACTCCGGTTGAATAGAAGACTTGCTAGACGAGGATCAGCGAGGCGTTCTGAAACATGTCTTATGAGACAGTATGGGAAGACATACACCAAGCGCCTGCTGCCAAATTTGACCACGAGCCAATTGACCCCCGTTGAAGACTCCAGCGTACAGTCGAATACCGTCGACAGCGTTGGGAAGTGTAGCACCGCGAACCAAAAGGACAACGATCATGATGATCGGTAGTCCCATTGTCACTATAGAGGTCAGAGGGCAACCAAATTTCAGAGACACTCGGCATTCTTACAGTACACGACATATCCTGTCCCCTTTGGACCTTTGCATATACACAGCCAGACAATGAACCAGGAAAATGCCGTCCAGCCCACACTCTCTCCAATGAGCGAGAACCCCGGATAAGACATGTATACGCCTTGCTCGAGAGCTTCTTGGTATGTCGGCGGCGAAGGCGCAACTTGTTTTAGGACATCGTTCTCCCAGAAGTCGTTTAGGCGACCTTCCCATGGCAAAGGGCTCGAGAATGAACTTCGAAAGAACCGGAGGACGTAGGCCAGCATGGGCACGTAGTAGAGCACGACGAGCGCTGAAACCCATAAGTTGCCGAGGGCCGCACCGCGCACGCGCTTGCTGAGGGCCTGTCAAAGAGTCAGTGGTTGTCTATGAGCTCCATTATCCACAAGTATTACATTGTAAGATATGACCGGGCCGCCGTGGTAGGTAGCACCAAGAGCGACCTCCAGAATGAGAGTTGGAATTGCGACCAGGCCAAGAGACAGGAAGTATGGAATGAACCACTGGAATCCATTGTTGTTAAAAACCTGGGAGGGGAATCTCAGCAGGTTGCCGAATCCGACAGCGCCTCCCATGGACGCCAGGACGTAAGACGTCCTTGACTGCCATTGATCACGTCCATCTTCGTCTTTGTTATCGCTGTCCTTGGTGAAGTAGCGGCCGGCAGCTTTCAAAAGGTTCTTCATGATTGCGAAGTGGTTGTCGATAGCGATTGCGCCTGGGTGGCTCGCTTGAAGATAAAGCACGCCTGGAGGTATGAGAGTTTCTCAGCCAAGGCACATTCCGCGGGCCCAAGACCTTCGATATCTTGGAAAAAGATACGGCGGCAAGCCACCAAACAGCGATTGTAGGGACGCCATCCGCGTCAGTAGAGGAGGGCCGGTCGTTGTGTTGCTGGTGTCTCTCGCTGTCGCTATGGACGCGCGCACGTCGGTCCTGCATGTTGCTTGCCTGGACCATGCATCTCCATACATCCTGCTGTACAACGCTTGTGCGCCCTCCTGAGTAGTTCAGCCGGGGACAAGGGCAATAGCTAGCCTGAACGTGCGCTGAGAGCGGCCTGCTCTTGGGAGGTGGCCTTTCAATATGAGCAGATGCTGCACTGATACCGAGCGCATACTGTTGTTATCTCGAGGTGTGTCGCACGCCACTTTGAAAGTGAAAGGGCATGCCCAGGACGCTGAGATCTTGGAATGGGATGAAGTGACGTTGGAAGCGGGGATACGGCGTCTTGGAAGGGAAAGGGTGCCACGTGAGCGCGCCACGTGCGGGAGCTGCTATACGAGATGAGGCTGGATGGGTCATTGTAAAGCTACTTCATGTCAGTAACATGCAGATAGAGCATCTTTGCGCTTGGAAAGCCATCTTGTTGAGGCAATCCGCTTTCGTTGCTTCGCCTGATTGGCTGATGCTTTCGATCTGGCTGAGACATTCGAATGCATCTAATTTCTTACGCGCAGAGATGCTGTACACTCGCTCAGTGGTCAATGCTTTTTCTCACGCTCAATCGCTCCTGCAAAAGTGAACGACTCGCCGAATGGCCATCCCATCGTGCTGACGGTGAGGAAGAGAGGATCGTTCTGAATCTCTTTCGCCCGAGACTTCAGCTCCTCGACATCCCAATGTGCCCAGATGAATCTGCCTCGAAGGAAGCGAGCTTCTTCGCTGCAAAGCCAAACAGCTGTATGAGCAGCAAGAGTGGCTTGATAAACGGTCAGAAAGTGATTCGAGGTTGCTTCAGAGGTCGATACTCACGCTCGTCTTTCGGTATGCCTGGCTGGTTCAAGCCGCTCTTGTCCAGCATATCGGTGACGACTGTGTCAGGAATTAGCCAAAGCCCTTCGATCGCCACGTGCGCGAGCTTGTCGACGTACCAGCGCCTGGATGGAATGTAACGAAATGCGTATCCGGCAGCTCGGCAGCAAAAATCTCGAAGGCTTTTGAGAATGCAGTCTTCGTGATCGTATAAGGCGACAGTTTCTGTGTCCACTCGCCAGGAAGATTGATGACATTTGAGGAAACGCCAATTACCGAAGCGTTCCCGCTCCTTTTTGGAAGTAGAGTCTGAATGACTTGCAAGTTGCCCTTCACATTGATCTCCCATGCCATGGACCAATCGTCCAAGTCTGCTTCCACAATCGTTGCCGGGTCTGGAAGATACGCTGCATTGAGCACAAGAACGTCCCATGAAGTCACATATCTCGAGACCGCGTCGTTTATAGCTTTCCTATCTGCGATGTTCGCAGCAGCAACGTCGACAGCGATGTTCGGGAACTCCTTCTTGACTGCTTCAGCGGTCTCGGATAGCAGCTTCTCTCGTCTTCCGCCCAAGAGGAAGATTGAGGCTGCTCCAGCCGCGGCGAAGGCCTTCGCGGTCTGGCGGCCAATCCCCGAACCAGCACCTGTGAGAACAACATGCTTGTCTTGCAGGGAAAGCTCCGGCCTCGATGGGTTAACGGCCGGGTACGTGGCGTTGTATGCTTTCTTCGTCAAGCATGGTATCCCGGCATCCCGCAGGGGGTTGATGGAAGTGGCCATTGTGAGACAAGACGATGGGGCGATACAGAAAGAGCTATTGCGTTGGACATCGTGCCTTGTAGATGGGATGTGCTTTAATATGGTAACGCAGTTGAGCTGAGGGTCGAAGGATCAGCACAAACCTAATCCGGAGCCGGGAGTGCGTCTTTCGCAGGAGTTGCCGTGCCACATCCTGACGAAGCTGACGCTGATCTCGACAGCGAGTGAGTCTTTTGACAGGCCATATGGCTGGCCAAAGACCCGGATTCAGATGCGTGGCAGCGGGATGTAGCAGCGCTGATGCCACAAGGCTTAACAAGCGCCAACGGAAGCTCCACGTCATTCGCACTTCCAGGACGGAAAGGTCTCAGAACTCTCTCGATTCTCCAATATCACAGACATCAAAGACGCCTTCGTCATCGATTCCCTTAGATCTCAAGGCAGCTTTAAGCAGCTGAGGCGGTTCCAGAATCTCTTCTTGTGTGAGAATCCAAGTTCCGTGATGGATTCCCATCGCTCTGTTACACTTGGTGTCTTGGAAGATGTTGACTGCATCCGTGGGGTTGCAGTGCATGGGGCTCATTAAATGCCTTGGGCTGTAGGCCCCGATCGGGAGAAGGCCTAGGTCGAAGGGACCGCATGATTCGCCAATCTGTCTGAAAGCCGGACAGTGAGGCAGTGAGGCATACTTCTCGCCATAGTCGTTCTCTCCATCAGTCAACTGCGGCACGCTCCGGTACCCAGAGTCACCACCAAAATAGACATTTTGCCCTCCGGAGCTTACAGCCCATGACGCCCAAAGCGTGTGCCCTCGATCGAACGCGCTTCGGCCGCTGGTGTGTTGACAAGGCAGGCAGGATATCCTGGCTTCAATCTGCTTGATTCCCTCTTTTCCCGCATCCTCCTTACTGAGTGTAATGCTCATGTCTCGCTCTTCCCACCAGTCCAGCTCCGTGACGTTCTTGAAGCCTTCGCGATCAAACCACGGCTTATTCCCCAGCGGCACCCAGAAGTGAACATTCTCGTGTCTTTCTCGTATGTTGACCAGTGTAGGATGGCTCATGTGGTCATAGTGACTGTGACTGATCACGACGGCGTCGATCTTTGGGATGTCTTCAATCTGACAAGGCATCTCTGTGTAGCGCTTCGGGCCAAGCCATGAGAAAGGAGAGCATCTTTGTGTGAACACCGGATCAAAGAGGACTCGCATGCCTCCCGGAAACTCGACGTAGTAGCAAGCATGCCCGAGCCACGTGGCTCGCAGGGCGCTGGTCGCTCGCGTGGGAAGAAAGGTCGGCGGGACGACTCGTGGCGGATTCGACGTGTCGGGATCTGTTCGCGTGCCTGTGAGTTTCCCCAGGAAGATCCACTTCAAAAATGCCCAGATCTTGGGTTCGGCGTATGAAGGCCACGGGTTCACGAAGGCCTTCTTGCCATCCTCAGGGTGATGCGCCTTGGACTCTGCGAGCGCCGCAAAACGCGTCGGAGGGGTGGAGATGGAGACTGTCGACATGGAAGAGGAGAATCTGGCTGCGATGATACTGTGTACTCGGGTTCTGGGGTTGATTTGCTGTCGATGTAGAATCTGAGCAGAAGACAGGAAGAAACGCGCCCGCATAGCAACGGTCAAAGAACGACGCCCAACACCAAATGAAATGCGCGCAACTTAAACTTAGGGAGAAGGTCGAGTGATGGCATTCAGGCAGCTGCCGTCATGCGCTGCGATGCGATGGAGCTGAGTTGTTCCGTCTGCGATGCGATGCAAGCCTCCGGACCGGAGTTAAGCTACAAGTGCGCGATATCACGTGCTGTTGCGACTGCCAAGCCGGCGCGACGTTCCCCCACATCGTCCGCCTTCTGGCCGGGGCGGTTCTTCTCCTACTATACGTCCATCATCAAATGTTCTTGTCCAACATCACTTCATCGTTGCGACCCTGCAAGAACACGTTTAGCACTCGCCTGGTCTCATTCACCACCACTTGTTGTGCGACTCACCATTGGAGATTGTAGCCGGTCAGCTTCTTGTACGGCGAGCCATCGTCTTCATGAAGTCCTATGGTCCTCATGTCTAGGAGTCGAGCCTCCATCTCCCAGTCTGTTCCAGTCCTTTCGGCGACTTCATGCCACATCTTCTGAATCTCAGGAGCATCTGCAAGTAGGAATCGATCTGTTTGGTTTGCAAACCTTTTGCCATCCGCGATCATGACCTCCTTCCCTCCCGGAAATCCATTCTGCGATCCAACAAACATGCTTCCGGCTTGTGGCTTCAACAGCGATACCAGCCTGCTCATCATATCGATCTGGCTTGCTCGATCGAACAGATGAACAAATTTGGCGCACCATACTATGTCCATCTTGCCGACTAGAGTGCCGAGCTTTGTCTCCTCGAATGGCTTCATCGCATCAGCCTGAAAGAATTGGCCTTCCCATTTCTGCCGATCGTTGAACAGGTCAAAACCGATATCGAAGAACTCGTCTTCCAAATCGAAGCCATACATATTTTCCGTCGGCGCTCCATCCCACGCCATCTGCCGCAGATCAGGTGCTACCATACAGGCGCAGTCTACGATGGACGCACCGGATTTCACCTTCTCCAGAATTCGCTCGTGCTGCGTCTGAGGTAACAGCAAGATGTACGGGTTGAGCCAGGTGAGAGCGCCAACGGAAGCGAAAGGCGCAACCGCCCACGATCGTTCTTGGATCTCCCTCACATGCGCTTCGACCTTGTCCGGGGGAATGTTCGAGTACGTTTCCAACATCGTACGAGTCCCAGGTTGCAACACTTTTGCGACGTCAGACTGCCAATACGGCGTCTCTTCGGGGTTGGTGGAGCGCCGTAGGATGAAGACATCGTCTACTTCTTTGCTCTCCGCTCCTTTCAAGGCCATGTCAGGATCGCAGATTGGTGGATTTGAAAGAATTGATTGAGACTTACGACGGCAAAAAGAGGACGCAGCTCAAGACGAGATGAATATTCTTGGGCGCTACTGACGCTGATGGTGCAGAGGATCTGATGGTTTTCGCTTTTTGAAGATCACTACCGGTTCTCGAAAGTGCTGACCTTGTCAGAAAACCATCAGGTCAGCAGCCCGCATTCGAACATTGTCTTCGCTCGTCGCAAGGTGATCTCGATGAATTAAAGCTTCGTCATTACATTGTTCGAGTCGCTAGTACCCTGGCTAGAATGCTTGAGAATGGAATAGCCCTTCGACAGATCAGTTACGCTGCACAAGTCTTTGCGGCCGGGCCCTCTCAGGCCCGCACGGAATGTTGTTCTGTTGCAATGACAGCGGTCGCTGTCATTACACTGCCTATAGCTCTGCCTAGTCTACTGGCTCAAGCATTGAGTCAGGACATGACACAAAGAGCGATAGAGTACGCGCAGGCCATTCCCGGCATTTCAAACCTGACGCTCGAATGCTACTTGATTTCGAAGGCGACTCACCTATTCAGCAGCGCCTTCATCGAAGCCACAACGTCCTGAGATCCTGGTGCAAGGAGTCGAGTTGCAGTATCATGGACGTGTCACCAGACTCGCGTGAGGATTCAGGCCACCTGAGGAACTTCACATTCCGCAAAGCCTTCGCTGCCTTTCGTAGCGGCGATCGAGCGCCACCGAGCTTTGTGGATGCAGAGAAAGAAAGGACTCCACTCGCAACCTCGTCAACACGAGACTGTGGCAGCTGTCCGTCGCCTACCGCGTGGCCCGCGTGGCGACTTCAACGCCTTACCAACATGCTGCATGTGCATTAGTGACATCGTGCCAATGAAAGCGCCTTCGGAGCCGCCTCGCCACGAGATGTTGGTAGGTTGAAGCGAGACTGAGCACCTGTCTGGCCCACCGGACTAGGCTCAATCAACTCTTGCTCTCGCTACAGGCCTGGTCGAGAAGGAAAGATCTGCAGGAGGCCAGCGAGTCTACAGGCAAGGGTCGAAGGCTTTCATGCAGCATGATCTGCTCAAGAGATGGTGCAGCTCTAGAGCAGCAGGATCGTGGATTTGTGTCAGTGCAGAGAAGGCTTCACTTCTTCAACTTCCTGTTGAGCTTCAGGAAGTTATGGGCGGCATTGTTCCCCCAGCCCTTTTGATCGACACTGGACACATTGAGAACGCAATAGGGTTCGGAATATCGAGCATCGGTCTCTTCATGAGTCTTTCAGCGTGGTCCTGCGGTTGTCTCTTCCCCGAGAGCGCACAGCAATGTCCAGTCTTTCGGGGATCGACAGACGACTAATGCAAACTCTTCGCAATTGCCACGTTGTTGAGTAGCAGAGGAGCAAGCACGCAGGCTACCGCGGCACTGGTGTGTGAGAAGTTATTGTTCGATCGCACGGTTCAGACATTGTCTTTCCCAAGACCGAGGACTCTGTGATGTGACCAAAGGGTCAATCGAAATCGAAGATGGCACTACTCTTCTCGGAGAGGCTGCATCGCTAAAAGCACTCGCGAATCGCCAGATGCCATCGAACATGCAGATGAGCTACAGCGACTTCGCACGTCCGAAGATTGTTTCGTTTCCCAGCATCCTCAGCAGATCAAGGGTTCCGGCCAGTCACACATCACAATGGGAGTGGCCTCTCTTTTTGAGACACCCTTCAGACGTGCGAAGTCGCTGTTTGCATGTGTTTCTTTGCGTTGTCTGGGGAGGTTTAGCTGACCTTATTTGATTGAGCAAGCCTGCAGAGATTGGTCTACATCGAGGCTGATTAATAAACAGCACAGTTTGTAAAGGCAACAACATATTGCAAGTGTGCTGGATGTCCAATAGGGGCGCAGGTGATTATGCCTCGGTGCGCCGACCCGGGAAACCAGGCTTGTTCTAGAGGGCTGTAGCGCCCTACTACTATAGCTGGAGTAGCTGGAGACGGCACCGGCACCGCGGCTTCTCGCCGCCCACTGACGACGACGGATCCTTCCAGCGAGTACCAGCTCTTCCTGCTGTTTTGCACCGACTCACCTGAACACTTTACTCCGCACTATTGATGTACTGGGCATCTCCACTGTCGATCCTCTGACTGCATTCCCTTTCCAGACCCTCCTCGGCCATTTCACCTCCACGACAGCCTACCACCTTTCTTGCCTGTCGAAGTGCGAAACCTGCCACACGGGAAGCCAATACCTGGACAGGCCTCGGCCGCGCCCACGCTGTTCGATCTTGCTCCAAGGCGAGAAGCAATCAAGCCCTCCATCCTGCTTCAATAATGACATTTGTGGCTCGCAGGACCTTGTCTCCTAGTAGGATTCGTCTGACAACATATGGCATGAGATTGTGGCTGCTGCTAGGCGTTGGGGAAGACGGGGTAGCGTAGCCGTCATGGCGAATTCCGCACTTGGAGCTGCTCCTACTTTTTGTCATTTTGGGATCCAGGCACGCCACGTGCGAAAGTGGTCAAAGACTGTTCTGCGCGTCTCAACGCGGGCTATTCGTGAGGGAGATCGCTACACTACTCAATCGTCTACCGCCAAATTAATTACCACTTTTCTGAGGGGCAGCACTGTGAGCAATCGACACCTCCGTCGTGAAGAGTGCATTGCGTACATATGGTCCACGCGATGCCATGGGCCATTATCCCTGCCGCCATGCTTTCAGCGGTTGTGGCAGGCACAAGCTCATGCTTGTCGACTTGCCTATTGCTTGTAAGCCCTGCAAACACCTTCCGCCTGCCTATGCAAGCCGCCCGTCTGGAATCACCCACGTGCGCTTCCAGTCGCTAAATCCACCTGGACAGCGTCTGGACTTGCCCAAGGAGCTTGTTCATCGATTCTAAACAGAACGCAAGCTTCTAGGGCTTGGCTCTAAGGTACAACTGTGGATGTCGGAATGCATCTCCCAAACCATATCTGGCCCGGGCCTTCAAATCGAGAGGCTGTCATTGGCAACCTCCTCGGAATAAGCTTAAGCAGTTGGCCTGCTGATCATCGACCGCATTAGAGAAGCGGCTCGGTGTCCAGGTCGATGAGAGTCGAGAGGGCTGCCGAGATGGTATATGAGGCTCCAAGTCCTCTCTTAACTCTGTCCCTCCGCTATCGATCAAACCCTCCCTCCTCTTGGTTCCAGCACAACACACTGCAACCATGTTCAGGAACACCGTTTTGGCGGCCCTTTTGGCCTCTCAGGCCCAAGCATTCCCATGGGTCGCAACACACGTCGGCATGGACCCCGTAGAGATGAAGAGACGGGACATGTTCGCCAACAGCGATATCGAGAAGCGCACTCCAGGTGACCAGGCTAGCTGCCCTGTCAACCCCAACCACGTTCCGGCTGCTCCTATCACTGGTATGAAAACCGAGAAGTATAGTCAGAGACGACGCTGACCTTTCGTTCAGCCAAGTACCCATACTGTGGAGCAATCAACGGCGGCCCCGGCTTCCAAGTCTGCGCCAACAACAGGGTGCCCGTTCCAGGCGACACCGCGCATCAGTACCAGAAACCGACCAAGAACGACATCCGCGGACCATGCCCGTAAGTGTCACAAACCGCATGGCATCGTAGGGCAACACTGACAAGTGAAAAGTGGTCTGAACACCGCCGCCAACCACGGCTTCTTGGCTCGTGACGGTATCGTCACCTTCGCTGAGCTCACCGATGCCCAGCAGAACGTGTACGGTGTTGGCTACGACCTTGCCATCCTCCTCGCCGTCTTCGGTGTCGAGCTTGACGGCGACCCATTCACCAACAAGCTTTCCATTGGTTGCGATGCCACGCCCAGGACTGCTACTCCTGGTCTTGGCCCTGAGCTTGGTCTTGACGGCCACAACAAGTTCGAGGTGAGTGGATCGATGCCAGTCTCCGCTCTCCACATGACACTAACTCCTCAATAGGGTGACACTTCGCTCACTCGCAACGACTACTTCGTAAGTATACCGCAGGCCAGAAGGCACCCTCTTGTGTCTGAGACATCTGCTTACCTTCTGCCCTTCGCTTGAAGACCGCGAACGGAGACAACTTTATGTTCAACCAGACCTTGTACAACGACATGATCAAGAACTACTGCGGCAATGCTTGCAACCTCCAGCACATCGCCAAGTACCGATATGCCCGTTACCAGTGGTCGCTGAACCACAATGGCAACTTCTACTACGGCCCTAAGAGTCTGCTCTTGTACGGAGCTGCCTCTTTCCTTTAGTGAGTATCCACATCACGTGACTCCCGTCGAACTCGACTGACCTCCGATCCAGCGAACTCTTCCCCAGCGGCGGTAATCTCGGAACTGCCGACCCAACCCAGATGAGCTACTTCTTCGAGAAGGAGCAGCTTCCACCGAACTGGTACTCCCGTGTGACCCCTTACACCATCCCTGACGTCGCCGGAGAGATCTTCAAGCAGTACGAGCTGTACCCAGTGTACGTTCCATCAAAGACATTTTCAAGCTGTAGAATGAATTCGCTGACCTTGTTTTGTTTAATTCAGCGCATTTGGTGGGAACACGGGCTCCCCGAACTCATTTGTTGGACTTGGACAGATGGGACCTTATATCTCGAACAGCAAATTCAACGGCACCACTGCGGCCGGTGGTAAGTCATCAATGCCCATACAATGTTCACGAAGATGACCTTCTGACGATGTCAAACAGTCGCTTGCTTGCTCTACCAACTCGCAACCGAGAACACTCCATCTGCCTTGGGCGGTGGTGGCACTGCCAACCCTGTCTTGTCCAACATGTCCCCTGCTACTTTGAAGTGGGCCGCATCCAAGCTTAACCCGATCTACTCCGGCAACGGAACTGCTGCCTCGTTCGGCTGCCCAATTGCCTACAACAACTCGTAGACGACGGATCGAGATTGTTCTCGAGCAAGAATGAGGGGGTATGGGCGAAGGAAGATTACGATATGGATATGATGGCGATGAAAGCGGCGGAGATGTGTATATTTGAAATGAAAAGCCCCTTCTGTGACTCTGGTATCTCAAGGTCATTTTCTCATTCCGGTCCTTGTCCATCAGATTCGACTTCGAACTATCATAGTCCAGGGCCATCTCGACATATATACCGGCCTTGGTGGTAAAGTCAGGCCGCTGCGTGGCTTGTACTGTTGTCAGAGTCTGGGAGAGTCAAGCAACCCCTCACTTGATAGGCATAACATCCGAGCATTCTCACTCTTCTATTTACTTCATCCCCAGTTTGCCGAGACCTTATCGAGACAACAGACTCATACAATAGCACGCTGTCTCCTCACTCTAGCGCAGTGTCGTTATGCTGTCGGATCGTCTGGCAGCGTCGTCTTTCGTGGGAACATGTGAGAAGATGACGGGTCGAGGCTGGGTGGGCGTTGAGTTTCATTGTCTGGCACATCTCGCATCGCGGTGTACCACAGACAGACTAAGAAAGGATCCAAAGCATGCATGTGATGAAACAGCCAACCAAGTAGCTGATCATCAATATTCACTTCCCTTTCTAAATTGAGCCTCAATCTTGATAGAAGCAAGGAGGTCCCCTGCTCGTCACACACTCGCAACGCCAGACAATCTTCCACTCAATCTGCGTCTCTAGTCAACTGCCCTTGGCAGCCCTAGCACTCTCATCTCTCCGCCGTCTCAGCCTTGGTTGCAGCAGCTCTGCCCCTTCTGCTCGTCTCTCGCAAGCGGATGTGTCACGGCAAGCGGAGCTTCGTTCTCGTCCATTCGCATTCCTCGCGCGTGAGAGGTAATCACATTCCTCCGCAAAATCTTCAGTCCCGCTGGCGTCGGCTCCTGTCCCTTGTTTCCTGGGAATGAAGTCTTTGCGCTCTTAGGATGGGCTGTTGCAGTGCTCAATGGTAGAGAAAATTTTGCAAGCATGGCCTTGGAAAAGCCAGATAAGGCGCTGCCTTTCATATGTCAGGTATCCAATCCCACCAGGTGTCCCACAGTCGACGTGGAATGGTCGTGCAGATCAGCTCTCTCAGTGTCGCATCTGCGAGTGTTGATGCAGAAACCGGCAATTCATGAGCACCAACACGAAGCCCCGACTGTGGAGAAGCTTGATTGGGCTCCAATGAGGCTCTTTCAATTGCCGTTCGAAGATGAGCCGGTGAAACTTCATAGTCCCAATGCAGGCGACTCCATGATGTCTCCTTCTCCCAGAAAACTCTGTCGAAGACTTTTGGATCGACAACTGCGCTTCTCAAGAACCAGAGATATGTTTTGAAAGATCGACGGATGTCATTGTATCGGCACTCGCTCCATTGATTCTGACGACGCCAAGACCTTGCTCGATGCCAAGAATGCTCCAAATGGCGAACATTTCCCAAGTCGCCCAAGAGCCAGTCATCTGGAGCGTAGATGAAGATATTGTCCGGCTTGATGTCGTCATGGCACAGTCCGGCGAAGTGGAGAGGCTCAAGCCCGTGAAGCAGCTCAACCAGGATCGGGCGGTAGAGCCGATCAAGTTCGTCGAGCGAGCGATTGAATGCACGCTCAGTAGCTGCGAGCTTCAAAAGGTTGCCTTGAGATACAAATGGCGTGACAAGATTCCATGTCCAGTGTCCAGCAGATTGGAGGATAAAATAGTCCAGCACAGGCAGATAGACAGAGTTGTGGCCAGAGTGCGCGTTGTTGAGGAGGATACCAGCTTCGATCTCTGCCGGCCAGTGGGTAGTAAAGCTCCCGAAGAGACTTCCTAGTCCTTCAGGGACTGGGTTTCGAGCGACCTCCGGAATGAAAGACTTGATGACGACAGTTTCGTCTCCACGATGCGAATCAGCATAGAGAGCTGCTGCTCCTTCCTTGCCGGCTCCCAGTTGCTTGATGAAGGTGTATCTCTCGTCAATTGTCACGCCGTCAAGCCGTCGAATAGGTTGCTCAGGGCGCCAGAAAGGGTCACGATCGACTTGCAGAAGCGAGAAGTCGGTAGGAAGGCGTTTCACTGCTTGATCGTGCAAGTCTCTAACTCCGCGGGAAAAGCCAGCTGCGGCCGTAGTGAGGACGAGTGCTATGACAAGAACTCGCACCCATCGAGGAATGCGCGCATACCAATACCGCCATTGCGCAAGATGTCGCGATGGACTGTACGAGTGACGACTACTGCGGAGATGCTGGTCGTGCGACTTGTTCCTGAAGAGCGCCGCGGGTCTCTTCAGTGACCCTTGCATGGCCACGTGGGAATCTGTGTCCCCGTCTTGTGAAATCGGGCCGTGACGCTGGCGACCCTTAGATTAGATCCTCATCAGACAGGCAGATATCAGATGTAGAGCAGAAGAGAGATTGGTGAGACGAGGCGCGTGAACACGAAAAGCACTCCGTTTCTGGAAAGAGGGAGATGCGCTCCCAAATACTTTCACGGCGGCTTCGACCGTTCAACGTCACACCAAATGCAACTCATTTCAGCGCCCCCAAACGCGAGCAACACGCGAGGAAAAAAAAGTCAGCTGCGGCGTTTCGCTGCTGCTTCGTGCGAGCCAACAATACTGACCGAGCAGCGCAGGGCGGCGGAAACCATGTCAGTACCTGCCCGCCAGTGGCCACCTTGGGAGGCTGAGTGAAATTCGTGGGAGGGTGCCGGCAACCGAGCAATACAGAGGTGAGAGGAAACTGCGTTCGGTGTGTTAAGTGGCTGATGAGACCGACGGTCACCACCGCAATATGACTGGCCAGCAACGGTTTGCTCCTTCCGGATCAGGCGGAAGATCAATCTGATCTGCGACGTCGTTGGCCCCCGTCTGGGGTTCCGCGGAGAGCTCGTGGCTGCACAGGCAGTGTCAGGCACAGCCGGTCTTGGCAATGCGTGTGAGTGGCCCAAGCGGCACCGAAGCATTGATTTAAGGTTGATGGCCAGATCTTGAATCCGGTTCCTGCTCACCTGCCGCAACAACAACATGTACAGTATACTGCTACAGCGCTGATGATGTGCCACAGCCTGAACAGCCTGCCTTGGCATGCAGTACTCAGCCATAATGCACATGCAGCTCATCATAACAGGAAGTGATTGCAGTGTTGGAGGACTTGCTTGTGGAAATATTCCTCTCTCATCGCCACACCGCTCTGCCGCTTTCACCGAGCCGAAAGCTCCGGGCCCGAAATTTGGTCGCCAAATCCAAGTGCCGGTGCTTGTGGATTGTGGAAAGAGCGTAACGAAAGAAGATTCGATTTCTGAGATCGGGAGCCGACCTACATGTAGCCTTGGACTTTCGGCTGATGACTGGCAAGACTGGTGTCAAGCCTTCAGTGCAACCGCACCGCGAATTTGGTGGACCTGTTCGCCTTCATCGCCCTTTCCACGGTCGGTAAGAAGGGCCGTGTCAGCTCCATCGAGCCGTGGGAGTGCTCATGTTGGTTGTGTATATTGAGTGAAGAGGGAAGTGACAGACGGGAGTGCACATTAAATCCAGGAGCGACGTGAGGTTGAGAGAAGGTGGACTGTGTGAGAGGCAGCGGCGCGGACCGCGCAGGGACAAGGATCACATGCGAACTTCTGCCGACCCCTTGTTCCCTGGTGCTTGCTTGACGCAAGTTCTTTAGCACATCCACTCTCACTTTGTTCTCGACTATCTCTACAACACCCGAGACCAATGACCAGCCAGACAGTCCAACAGTGGCGGCCTCGTCCAGCGAGATGCGTGTTATCTCTTATCCTGCGCTCCGTCGCTCTCCGGACACCAAGTGCTCCAGCCTTGTCGTTGCATCGGCTGCAGCAACCATGTGAAGACGCGTCCTGAATTGATTCGTTAATTCTTCGACTGCATTCCAGACCAGCTGACTTCCGTCGAAAACTGCCACGAGGCGAAGTCGCCAGTTCGGAGAAAACCGTCACTCGTGAAAGCTCTCTTGTTGGCCTCTGGATTGGATCGGTACCCAGACATCACGGAAACACCCTTTTATGACAACCTCGCCAATGATGCCTGGGCCGACCTGGGTTTCGTGCTCGTCGATGATCTTTAGAGATACACCAGGACATGGCCGACCCACGCTGCCAATTTTACGAGGCCTTGATTCGGTCGTGGACGCGATGTGATGAGCATTCTCCGTCATGGCACATGCCTCAAGCACAGGAGCCCTGAACGCCTTCTCCATTTGAGCGAGCAGACTCGGAGCCAGTGGGGAAGAACAAGATCGAATGAAGCGGACATTCACGTTGAGAGACGGATCAGAAAACGACAACAAGATCCTGTGATGCGATGGGGTCGCAATCCACCATGTGGCGCTGTACTCTTCGAAGTCTTTCCAGAAATCAGACCCGATACCTTTCCCCGGAACGATAATGCAGCTTCCGCAGATAAGCGGTGCAAGTAGCCCAGCGACAATGCCGTGGATATGAAATAACGGCATGACCAAGACGCTTCGGTCATGAGGAGTAAGATGGTATGCATCTCTAACATTCCTCGCACAAGCCAGCAGATTCGATTGCCGCAAGGGCATCCCTTTGGGCTTTCCCGTGGTGCCGGAGGTGTGCAACGCGAGGGCGACGAAGTCTTCACTTGTTTGCCTCATGCTTGTGGTGCGCGCTTTGCCTAGGTTTCGGGTGACACTGAACTTGATCTTGCCACCTTCGCAATTGATCTCGGCCAGATCGCAGGAGTGACTTAAGACGGCTTTACCAATCTCAGTACCTGATTCGTGAACACCGGGAGGCCCAACAAGCAGAATTGCGTCTAGGTCGTTGAGGGAAAACAGGATCTCATCCTTCTTCATTGCCGGATTGAGAGGAGCCGCCGTCGCCCTTTTAGCGATGACTGCAACGAACGCTGGGAATTTGGCAGACATATACAGCAGACAGGGCCTTGGGCCAGGTCAAGGTCTTTCAAATCTCCACATATGCTATCGACGGCAGCTCGAAGCTCTGCATAGCTGAAAGTGGCTTGTTTAGAGCCCGTTTGGATGATTAAGGGCGCATTCTGGTGGTCTGGGAGCGGTCTGAAGATGGGGTCGATGAGTCCAGACATCTCTGCAGTCGGCGCCAGGACAAAAGTTGCAGCAAGGGAGCGATCTCAGGTATGAAATTGAACGAAGATCGAGCAAGTCGAAATGATTTATGACATACTGCCGTCATGAAGGCGGCGCGCAGTAACGTCCTGTGTGAGCGCTCACAGCGTTGAATGGGGTGAGTTTGGCTCTATGCAAGATAAATGTATGGCTCCTGAATAGCCTTCTGCGCTGCCCAGATGGGATTTAGCCCGCAGCATCTTGCATCCCCACCGTTTACGCTGAGACGAAGGCAACAAAGACTCTGACAGCGTAATAAATGCAGCATGAATTGTCGAAACTCGAAGACAGGTTTGATCTCTTCTTCTGCACTTACTTCACACTTTACAAATGGTGAATCATTGAGAGCCTGAGGCACCACTCGATGGCACATGCGTCCTACTCATCTTGTTAAGGGGGCATGCGTTCTCTAAGAATAAAAGTCGTCGGAGATCTTCAATTGTGAAGTAATGCAATTTCTTCTAATGTGTTCTCATGTACGAATGGCAACAACAGTGGCTGCACCGAATTCTCGACTTACCAGCTCTGGCACCCCGCGTTGCCGATCCAAGAGCTCTGGATCTCTGCCTTTCGTACATCTTGACTTCACCGGAAGATGAGTCATCCACAATATGGCTGGTGCCTGTCCTTCCTTCGTTACAACAAAAAAGACTTCAGCTGTGACCGACGTCCGCTGTACTTCGCTTGAAACGTCCAGACGATAACAATGGCAACATCATCAGCAGCTCAAGTGCGAAGCCCTTGTGTGGACCCAGAAGAGACCCTATCATGGATCGAAGAGCGTGTAACAAACATCTATACTGCCAGTACTGAGAGAGCTCCGGAGGATGATTCACCTCTGATTTCTCAGAAAGAATATCTGGAGATCTATGCCGCGGTGAATAAGTATTGTACCGGCCCGAAGTCGCCTCAAGGGAAAGGAAGCGACTCGCAACACAGAGGTGCTCACCTGCTGGGGGAGGATCTATATCGTGCTCTAGAACAGCAAATCCGATCTCACTGCACGCGAGAGCGCTTCAAGATACTGGGGACGGATTGGAATGCGGACGCCTCTCATGGAGATTCCGAGAAGGTGATCCTAGCGTACTTGGACCAATGGACAAGACTTCTATATGTTGCGGCTTTCATGTCCCGCCTTTTCAGGTTTATCGAAAGATACTGGATCAAACGAGAGCAAGACGAAAGAGGTGGCAATGTACCATACGGGCTGCATGATCTCCACTTGATCATGTGGAAGGAGGAGGTATTGAACATTCGCGAGCTTCCATTCAGCATACAATTGCCCAGCCCTGGTGCACCGGAAGCCTCTAGCAAATTGCTTGACATCGCCGCGAGCCTAGCACAGGAGTCAGCCAAGCACCACGAGCTCATCGATCGCTTCATAGAGACTTTGACAACAATCAACCGCGTGTATAGAGAGCCGAAACCAAGCAAGATGGAGAGGAAAGACGCTGGGCAGGCTTGATTTGGGAACACGCCGCTTTCTCTGCCTTGAAAGAATCCATCTCCAAAATTTGCATTCAAAGCGGAGCTCAGGAAGAAGGCGACAATGCGACCACAGGCCGTTCAGCCATGGAGAGGCTCTGGACATGCTCTGGAGGTGTCCCTCAGTCTCTACCTGCATCATACAGTCAGCCGGACAAGCGACCGAGACAATCGTCATTCCCTGGAGCTCACCGAAGTTGTCGACTGTTGCTTCGTTGCCTACTTGAGGTAACACTTGCAGCTGCACGTATTCCCGGCCCCAGGTCCATTCTGTTCTGCAACCATCACAAAGTCCTCCGGCTTGTCGTTCGATCCAGCTCTGCCGCACGCCATGTAACAGCTCTGCTGTTCTTGGCAAGGGTCGGTTCCACCGTTGAGTTCGTTGCAGTTGTACCAGGGCTCGACTTGTAATTTGCTGTATGTGCAGCCATTGAAGATCGTTTGAACAGCCGTGGCGCTGCTTAGGAGGGCGGCGAGCGGGAGAATAGTGGTCAGATGCATTGTCGAGGAGCAGGAGAATGGAAAGGTCGCTTTGATTGAAAGATTGGATCTGAAATCGACGTTTGTGACGGGCATGTATTATATAAGTTCTGCGCATTGGCACGCTCGACATTGGGCCTGTGTGTTCTCTCGGACGACCACAATCCATGCTCGGATCTCGTGAACAGGTCGACTACGAAGTATTGCCGACGGTATGTCTCGGGGCAGAACAGACCGGTCTGAACCAGTAGTGCCTACTATCGGGCTAATTCTATCTCGCTGTCAACTGCTCACGCTCCACATTACAGAAAGTGGAAACAACGCATAACAGCGTCTTCGCACGTCAGAAGGATATTTGCATCCCAAGAAGACCAGCAAACACGGAGGCAACAGCGATTCCCATCTCATAATGAGAGTGGATTCGTCCGTCGAGATAACCTTCCGACGTGCGGAGACACTGCATCTGAGAGACTGAGAAGATAAGACTTTATGAGTTCCTCATTGGGTATGCATCCTCAGTCACTTCTCGAGCATCATCACCATAAAGTTCGAAAGCAAAGCCTGCTTCCAAGCTCTGGATTGAAATAGCTTTTGTATAGTGCTCCTGAGTAACTTTCTGGTTCCAAGCTCTAGCACCATGTCTAGCTACAATCATCAAAGTTGCAATGCCTGCTCCCACAAAACACCTGAATAACCATCTGCAACGCCGCCTGCCTGCTGTTTCAACTTCTTAACCCAAGTTGACAATGCTGCTGCTGCTACTCGACGAGCTAGTGCTTCCGTTGCTAGCCCCCGACGAGCCTGATGTGCATTGGATGAGGTCCAAGGGAAAATTAGCACAAGTATGTGCAAGTAGTATGATGCTATGTCTTACTGCACTCGCTTGACGAGGAACTGGCACTGTCTCCGGCAGCAGAGCCAGCACTTGAGCCTCCGATCACACCAATGCCGAGAAGGCCAGAGCCAGAGCTCCCTGTTGTTGCTGTTTGTCGTGGCTCGAGAGCGTCTGCGACTGTAGAAGGCACTGGAGCCGCGAAGGCCAAGGCAATGAATGTAGCGACGAGAATTGTGAACTGCATTTCGGATTGCTTTGTGTTGTACCGTAGGATATAGCTTCGATTGAAAGTCAGATGCGACAGACGAGGATGTTGGCTTTGAGCTGCAGGAGGATATCGAGATTGGAATGAGGTTGGACAAAACACCTCAGACGTTGATGGGTCTTATACTCCTACCAATGGAGCGAAATCTCGTGCACTGCATGAGAGCCCGCTAATGGATGCATTGGATGCGTCCACTGCACCTGAACTTTGGTACCGCTCAATGTAACCAGCCAAGTCGGATAATGTGCCCTCGCCTTCAAGGCTATTGTGGTAGCTGTTGAGATTCGCCACCTTGAGCAGGCGACGGCTAAGAGGTTCACAACTCTCGACAAGCAGACGGAGCATTGTCACTGCATTTACTTTTGCCAAGAAAGCAACTCCGCCTTGGTGGCAGTGTCAAGCAAGGCAGAAGAAAGCTTGCGTTTCCTTGTTGAGCCGCAAGTAATGCATCTGGATCTGATGGACGAGCAGGAAGTAGCGTTAGCTATGGTAGATCACAGGTCGGTGAAAGCTGACTGTATGCGGCATCAAACCTTAGCGGCAGCAGTTCGTTGCCGCTGAAGCCGATGTGCAGATCTTGAATGCACAAAGCATTTATGCGAGCCATGATGGTTCTCATAGGCCTTTTTATAAAAATAGCTGCAATTGGCAGCAAATTCGCAAGATGGTGGACATTGCTGTGCACATCTTCTGTAAGACTGGAAGGATTGGGATGATCCCCGTTGAGGATCACGGTCGGGACGATCTCCCACGTGCATAAGCTATCTCGAGCCGGAGCAGTCTCCAGGCCGTCACAGAGGAGCGGCTAAAATGTTTAGACTCTGCAGCTCATGAGCCGCGTATTCCCAGCTTGGCAGTGAGAGGTATCATCATGCCGCTAAAGCAGACTTGCATATGTACGCGTCTCGTTGCACAGCCCCCAAATGCTTCTACCGTTCTTAGCAGAGGAGCGACAGCATCTCGATGCAGTTTGCAGCCATCTCGATGGACAAGGCTGCAGCCGTGTTGCTGTATGGCTGAACGCGGATTCTGCTTATGATGGCAAGTTCGGAGAGCGTTTACTGCTATCTGTATGGAGACGGCACTCGTTTCGGACGGCAAAGAAACCTCTGAAATGGAACCGCATGGCGTTTTGATAGGTCCGATCTTGTAGGAACTGTGTCAAGCTCCTCCCTTTCAAGCATCAACATCCACAACGATCCAGATGGGCCTGCACAGCGAAGTTTGGGTGGTCGCAAACAATGTCGGCTCAGAACACCATTCCATGCAATGTCTCCTTCCACCTTGAGCTGTGATGTGTCGATCGCTGCACGAGCAGTTGGCACTCAGTGTATGGCATGTGAAAAAGATGCAGTAGCTCCGTCTCCACTAGCACATGCATGCCATGCGCCACCGGCATGAATCGTTTTTGCCTATTGACGGTACTTTCCCAAAGAGGTGCTCCAAGAAGGCATTTTGTGAGATTCGGTCCATAGTTTTCGACCTCGTAGCCTCGTACTGCTCGAGTTCATCGTTTCTGCCGCGTTTGGGAAACGGCTACAAGCAAAGTGCATGCCGAGGCGCAGGGTGATATTCACGGAAGACGCGGCATGCTTTGTCCTTTGCATGAGAGATACCAAGGGGCTCCGTAGGTCAGCCTCTATAAAGACTCGTGGCCCTTCCAGAAAGACAAGAGGCAGATCTCCAAGACCATCAAGCATCGTTCTTCATTGACAAAGACCAAGCGAGCCAGCCACACTCCAAAACATCTCGAACACTCAATACCTCCAACATGCAGCTTACTCTCGTCTTCACCGCGCTCTTCTGCGCTTTCGCAGCAGCAGCTCCTGTCCCTCAGAACGCTGGCTCCACATCGACTTCAACGACCAACAATGACGGCCTGCTCGGACTTGGCCTCGTCGGTGGTTAGTAACAGTCAAGGTACTGCTTCCAGCCCTTCACTAACGATGGCTCTTTTCAGGTTCGGCCGCCGCTTCGGAGGATGGAAATAGCACCAGCGCGGACAGCACCTCTACTTGTGGTAAGAACTTCATGTTGCGAAGCATTTTTGTGACCCTGCTGACATCGTGCACCAGGTTTGGCCTCTTGCAGCGCCAGTGGCGCCTCTGCAGGACCATCCGGCTCCAGCAGCTCGTCTTCTTCTGGCAGCCAGATTTCGCCGGCGCAGTAGCGAGCAGAATGCAGTTGATTTCATGTTTTGAATCGGTCTGAGCGGGGAAGCAAGGAGTTGTTCGTCGGAGTAATTGATATTATCGCCATCCATGCAGTTAAACATGACCTTTTCTTCTGCACATCTGATTCCTTCGTCAACCTGTATTGCGAGATGGTCGTGTCTCCGAGTGTCGTAAGAACGACCAGGCGCATAATTAGCGAGGTGTTGTCATGATAGGAGCATGGTCCGCGGAGATGACATCTTGGTGTTCCAAGGAGCTCAGTGTGCAATAGGTCTTCAATGCATCCAGGCATGTGATATGTGTTTCGCGAACCAGAAGAAGAAGATGCAGTTGAGATACGCATAAAAGGTTTGTGCCTGACAGCAGCCAAGAGCTAAACCGCGCAATCTTCAGGGACGCCCCTGCCTCGAGAGATGAGCACAGGGCTCAAGAAATCCAAAATGTCTCGGGACACCAGGCTTCAGATTTCCAGACCAAGCGATAATCGAACAGTCTGCGCGATTTTCAAGTCATTTGAATTTTGACAAACAGGAGAGTCCAAGAAGAAGCAGTGGTCGTGCAGTACATGATCCGGAAGGATCGAGACAAGTGAAGCTGCGAGCAATGAACACCCTCCTTGCACAGCGGAACGGTCTCCGAAACGAAAGTTGGGTGTCACATCCAAGACCGATAAAGTTGAAGTGCTCCCAGGATTGTACCCTATCCGGATAATCACAGGACCAACGTGCCGAACAGGCAGACTTGTACCCTTAAGAACCACGTTCTCATCTCGCATCCGGGTTACTCCTTCCTCGTGTCGCAAGCCGAAAAGAGACAAATAAGTCGCGCCGCTCGCAGTCAGCAGCAAGCAGTCGCATTGTCATTCCTCAAATTGCATTTTCAAAGCAAGTCCGCCCTTGTTCTAGCGATGTTGGCCAGAAAGCCTCTCTTTGTGATCGCGTCTGTGGTCGGGCTGACCCAAGCCGTTCCACAAGGGTGGTCCCCACATCAACCGAATGCACCAGTCTGTACAGGTGAGTGCGAAAGCTTCAAGGTCAAGTATCAATCGCTGACATGACGGGTTGCGTAGACGGAGGTCAATTGAGGCGCTGCGCGGCCACCTTCAACGGAGATAATGCACCAGTAGAGCTCCTGACAGACTTGTCCTGCTACGATCTGACCCCAGCGACAACCAACTGTATTCTTCCAGGTGCTGGAGGTCTCGTTCCAGGCCTATTGGGCGGAGGTGGCGGCGAAATTTGGCAATGCTGTCAAATAGTCATAGATCCGCTGATCGGTAAGTACACCGCCCGCTTCTACGAAAAATGCTGTGCAATCGAAGAAGGCATTCTGATGAACCTCAAGGCTTGTACTGCGGGCCCCCACCAGGACCATGCCAAGGCCCAGAAGCATCTCCCAGATGCCTTGATGTACTTGCGGATCGTTTTGGACACTGCCCAGCCAATCTCGGAACTGGAAGACAGGTGGCGGCATCCTTTGGAAATGCAGCGCAGGCCAATCCGCTTGGCCTAGATCTTGATGGACTCCTAGGCGGTAGAGACGTGGAGAAGAGCGAGTAGCGGCATTGAAAAGTACTATGGCATGGAGACACACTTGTTACCAGCATCTTGCATTCGTTGTAACAAGGCTGCAGTTTCAAGCCGAGTCCTTGAGGTTGGATCGAATGCGCTTGAGGCGTAGCTTGTCGTGGATCGATGCCATCGAAGCGTTCGGTTTGATATTGTCCACTACCACAGCTGCAGAGGATTGTTAGATCATAGTATCAGCATACAGAAATTTTCAAACCCACCAATGAAAAGCAGAATGACAATCGTGGGCAGCACCCAAGGGCTGGATACAAAATCGGTGTACTCGTCCGTGGAAAGCGTAAGCAGACTCAAACAGCATAGAATCAAGCCAACGAGCAAATTGACTGCTAGACGAAGCCAGTGATGGGTCGTCTTCTTCTGCTTTTTGCTGATCACCGCCAAGAGAGTGCTTAGCAGCACGACGCAGCCCGTGCACACCATCAAGTAGATGAAAGCCAGTTCAAACGTCTCCTTTGTCTCGTCTTCTTTCTTCGCCATTGCCGAGTCCGTTAGCCCTATACGGGAGGCATAGATCGCCTCTGTGCGATTCTTCTGCGTTCCATAGCCCGCTGCTTGCCAGATTGATATTCGGCTGATTCTGTAGAGCCAATCTCGCGCACCAGTAGCTTCCTGTAGAGAACCATCTCGCAATGTCTCCACATGCGCGTTGAGAGTTTGAAGTGTGGTGATGCCTTCCAGTATTTGAGGGAGACCTTTGGAAGCACCGAGAGCCTCCGTAACGATGATGTTCGTTATATAATTCCACCGATTTGCAATCACTTCTGCCGGTCCCTCAAAGTCCTCGTTGGTATACAAGTTGTAAAGCTCGTTTGTCGCCACCGTTGCAGCTCTCCACATAATACATTGATTGACATCCTCGATAGCCAACGCTAAAGATAGGTGGAATGGAAAGTGTAGGAAGGCCCAGATCTGCTGTCGGATGCTGCCGAAGTGGTCCTCTTCAATCCAGTCGAAATAAAGCATATAAACAAAATAGAAGACCAAGACAGCGCATACTATTGTCGCCACATTCGAAGGCTGGAAGGAGAAGAAGTCGTACTGCGATATCGATTGGCTCTGCTTCGAAATTCCGATGAGGCCTTCACCAAGTATGATCAGAGTGAGGAGAGTCATCCGTTGAATCAAGTGGGTGCCTTTGAAGCCGATAGTCCTTCTCCAGATCATCGACACGTAGACCGTGCTGCAGGTCTCCAGATTGGCGACGACGTACCAGACAATGTATGAGCGATTCGACCGAACGTCAGCTCCGTCCACTTCTCTGACAGCGAAATCGTCGGAAGTCTTCCCATGTAGGAAGGCCAGGGGATTTTCAGGTGATGAAGATCGGGGAAAGCTCCAGAAAAGACAGAGATACACAACAGCAGCTGTGGCATACAGGGCAGAGATGAGTCCCAGAGGCCCACTCGTATCTCTATGTTTGCGTGTAAACCAGACAGCTTGAAGGTGCTGGAGGACTAGTACGAGGCGACTTCCCATCAACAGGAGGGTGAGCGAACCGTAGTAGTTCGAAGTATAGGAGTCGTTCTCTGTTGATTCGACTTTATATTGAGGGCCGACTGCCGCAAAGCCGATCATGACGCTGGTAAACCCGGTAGTTAGCAAATTTTGATACGTTGTCTTGATGCATCGACACTCTACTTCGATCCCGAGTATCCGAGCAACTCCAAGGGTAACGGCCAGTGTGGCAACACAATGATAGCGGGGGTGATCCGTTGAGTTGACTTTCAGATGCAAAAGAACGCTGTCTTACCCAAAGTGCAAGGCTTTGAAGACTCGCTCAACAAGACTGTCGGCGGAGAATCTAACATCGTAAAGAGCAACCTGGAACCTTGGATGACGATGTGCACCAGTATACAGGCCAGTCAAAGCCGTAACGAGTCCGGCCATACCACGTGAACCAAAGCAACACGAAAAATCCGGCGTATTGAGCGAGTGTCTCAACATCGTTGACGTCGTGCACGTACGAGAACACGGTCAGATTGGCAACGAAGAATAAATCGTAGAACAGCTCAGCGTTTGTGGCCTCCTTGTGGTGATGGAATTCCGGTGTCTCATCCTGTGCGAATCGCTCTTGCACAAAGGCGACGTATTCTTCTTTTCGAGCATGCGGTTCAATCCCAGGAAGTGTTGCTAACGGTGCAAGCGCTAGATGTGAGAGACGCTTGCTGTCGCGAACAGAGCGCTGGAGCGGATTTCCGATGAGTGGTAGATGCGTATCTTCGTCGTGCGTAGCCATGGCAGAAAGTTGTCGTGTTTGGTACTCGTCGGTGAACGAACACTTCTGTCTTCACAAACCTCGTATATGAATGCATCGTGTTTTGATTTCCGAGACCGATCATGTACCGGGCTGGCAATGAGCCCGAATTTCAGCATCAGCTAAGCGCTGCCCGGCCTGAAGCCGTTCCATTACAGAGCGGCGGCATGTTTAACAAGCCTTCATCGCCCCAGTTGACGCGTCTTGGCGTTTCTGACCGCTTGGGTGCTCAGTGGACATTAATAGGTCACGTCGGCCGGAATGACCTCTGCAAGACCTCGGAAAAGGTTCTTGGATGGAACAAAATACCCAGAAATCCAAGCAAAGGAATTACGAGCCGCTCGAGATCCCGAAGCTCCGCAAGAATACGGCCATAGGATGATGGTTGGAAGATACGTGTCTGGCATCTGCATGTGTCTTTCACGCATCCTCGCTTTCGCGTCTGATGGCATCCTGAATCCTGTCCGTCATGTCGTCACCTGTCTTCTCTGGAGCGCGATCACCTGTGGTTCCGCGCGGTTGGGCATCCATTTGTCTACCAAGCTGCTCGAGGAAATCATCAGCCTTCCTCTTCGCACTGCGTCGCCGTATTTCATCCCTGCGAGCTTCGAGCTGCGCCCTCCGTTCACTCATATTTCCACCCTTGTCGGCTCGCTTGCGTTCTGTTTCTGCACGCTCCGTCTCTAACTCTTGCATTTGGCGTTGTCTCTCATCTGCGTCTTCAGAGAATTGAAAGAATCCTGTACCCTTCGTGCGGACCTCCTTCTTGCTGTCGAAGTGCTCGTCTGGCGGCGGCGTCAGGCTCTTGTCTCTCTTACGAGCCAGAGCTTCCATCTGCTCGGCGATTGGTGCATCAGGCTCGAATGCTTGATGCTGGATAGTGTCTCCGTAGATGACGTTCGAAGGAGCCGCAGGGCGTGCGGTGAAGCGGTCGTCTTGACCTGATTGTCTCGCGATCGCTTGTTGAGCTCGCAATGCATCCAATCTCGTCCCTTTTCTATTTCGGCCCATCTCGTCGACGTACTCCACTTCCGCGCTGCCTTCCTCTTCGCTTCCAACATCATCGTCACCAGAAACCTCGTCTTTGCCTTCGGCTCGTGAAGCTACCCATTTGGCGTCAAAATCAACCGCGTATCGCTCGTCGGCGTCTTCCACGTCGCCTCGCTTCATGGCAGCATACAACCGCGCTTTCTCGTCCATCTTTCGCTTGCTCCTCTCCCAGACGTTCCGGTCGAGCGCCTCGCCATTTGTGGTGTGCTTCTGTTGGAAGGTGCCAGCGTTGTCTGGCTCGAGGTCGCGTTTCGCACGTTTGGCTGAGTTACGGTTGTGTGTAGCGAAGATGTCCCCCTTCTTTGCCTTCGAGCGCGACGTCGAGGATTTGTTGGAGGGTGCAGCGTTGGAGGTGTTGATGAGAGAGCTCAGTTGGGAGGTGAAGGAGAGGGTTGTAGAGGAGGAGATCTCCTTGCCGTTGTTGAGGTTTCGCTTGCGCTCACCTCCGTAGAGGTGGGAGTCTCTCGACGACATATCGTGTCCAAGGAGGTGTTGAAGAGCAAGTCGCAGTCTCGAAGTTGGTGAAGTGCAGACGAGAAGCTGTTCCTGCGCTGTGGAGAGTTTCGGGATCTGCCCGGACCCTGCATGAGCATGTGACGCCATCAAAGCCCCGCGCGTGGGCCATGAAAATTCAATGAGGGGTAGAAGGCACTGAGTGAATGAGTAAATACAGCCATATCAACAGCAGCAACAACACCAACTTTCAAATCACAAGCAACAACAAATATGGCGAAGCAGATTTTCATTGCCGTCGTCGGCCTGGGTGGTGTCGGCAAGGCCTTCCTCTCGCAGCTCGAGTTTCTCCGCAAACGACTCGCATCCCAATCGCCCGCCATCGACCTGCGCCTGGTGCTGGCACGCCGCAGCCAAAAGCAGCTCTTCAGCGCCAACTGGGAGCCCCTCGACATTCCCTCCGTCTCTTCGCAACTCGACAGCAAGGGCAGTCCGCCTCCGCCTTTCAACGAGACCTTTGGCCAGCTCGCACGAGCTCCGGGCCGCGCTGTGCTAGTCGACAACACTTCCGATCTGGGCCTGGCCTCGCTGTACCCGATGGTCTTGCAGAGGGGAATCAGCGTCGTGACGCCTAACAAGAAAGCCTTCTCCGACCAGTACGATCTCTGGCAGTCCATCTTCACATCGGCAGCGAACGGCACCGGTTCCTCGAGCAACGGCTACGTCTACCACGAGTCCACCGTTGGCGCTGGGCTGCCTGTCCTCTCCTCCCTGAAAGAGCTGGTCGAGACCGGTGACGAGGTGACCAAGATCGAGGGTGTCTTCTCTGGCACCATGTCTTTCCTCTTCAACTCCTTCCAGCCTCTGGGTGGAGGAGGTGGCACCTTCGCGGCTGAGGTCAAGAAGGCGAAAGAGCTGGGATACACCGAGCCTGACCCGCGGGACGACCTGAATGGCTTGGACGTTGCAAGGAAACTCACAATCCTGGCTAGAATAGCAGGTCTGCCTGTCGAGTCACCAACTTCCTTCCCAGTGCAATCCCTCATTCCCAACGAGCTCGAGACATGCAGTTCCGGAGACGAGTTCATGGAGAAGCTTCCGCAGTACGACAGCCAGATGGAGAAGGTCAAAGAGGAAGCATCAAAAGAGGGCAAGGTCGTGCGGTTCGTTGGAAGCATCGACGTTGCATCAAAACAGGTCAAGGTCGGCTTGGAGAAGTTCGACGCATCACACCCCATTGCCGCGCTCAAGGGCAGCGACAACATCATCAACTTCTACACCAAGCGATACGGCAGCAACCCTCTGATCATTCAGGGCGCCGGTGCTGGTGGAGATGTTACCGCAATGGGCGTGACAGGCGACCTGATCAAGGTCATCCGGCAATTGCAGTAGATATAACGATACCACAAAAAGTTCATTCAAGGAGCCTACCAGGCTTCGATCTTATGCTCCATACCCTTCGCGCTTCAATCGCTCTCTCACTCCCATCATAGCCTTGCCCAGTCGGTTCTCACCCCACTCATCTCGATGCTCTCCAGCATCCTGGGCTCCGAATCCAACGCCCCAAATCCGATCTGTGGGCGAAGCCTGTATTCATCAATCAGCACTCACCGCACATCGCCTCCATTCTCTGCATCTTACCTCAACAAGCTCTCGATCCCCAGTCTCCATCAAGCCCTTGATCATCGTCGCGCTCTCCTTGCACTTGGTAAACTTGTGATAATTTCCCTCCTCAACGATACGACTCTTGTCTGCCATCACAAGGATTCAGCACAATCATCCCACAACCCAGAATAGGAACACAACATACGCTCGTCCCACTTCGCTCTATTGAACCCTTTCACCTTTCGTCCAAGTGCCTGATGTTCTGAAGGTATCGTAGTCTGAGCCATCTGACTTGCGATTTCCTACATCCTAACATGAGCGGCTTGCTTCTCGCCGCACTTGGTACTAGTAGCTCTCTCACCTCGTCTCCAAATAGCTTCGCCTTCTGAACCATCATCCACATCTCCGCGCTCTGGTACGTGACCCCATCGACTTCGAAAGCGCTCTCGTACCATTGGGAGAAGAAGCCATGGGGCGTTTCGAACTCTCGCCAGAAGTAGACGGGTTCGGAGGATGAGGAGGTCATGCTTGGGATTTCTTCTGAACAATATTGAATGAGATTTTGTATTTGTTCTAGGTTGAACGATGCGAAAAGTTCTTGTAGAAGGTTTCAAAGATGTTGTTGAGTAAGGTTGACTGTCATCGCAAGTGTCAGGAACACAGAGCTTTGTGCTTTCGCGATGGTGATATCATGGGACATGTCACACGACCTCATCTCACCTTTTGGGAATATCAAACCAAAGTCTCTGTACAGAAACATAATTCCATAAAACTACCTGTTATACAGCAAAGCCAACACCTCCATCATGATCCGTCCAGAACCCATCAAGGACCGTGGCAAGGCATAGCAGCGTGGAGAACATAACATATGTACGCAACCTCAACCTCATCAAAAGCGCAAGCAAGTCATCCAAGCACTCCCTCCTTCGACCATCCGATCAAGCAGAAAGAACGTCACAGTCTGAAGCACAAGACCGGTCGTCACCATCATCGTCCTGGAGCGCAAGGCACCGGACCCTCGAAAATCGGCACCTGCCTCACGCCCATCATCTCCATCACCTCATTTGCACCAGACCGGCGAATTGTGTGCCTCTTGCGCAGACTGTTGGACATCTCCAAATAACTGGGAGGCCGATTCTCGCGCAAAGTAAAAGCTCGGCCAATACTTCCCGAAGTATGCCGCACGCAATCCTCAAAGGTCTGCGACTAGCAGTTCTTGAGGTAATTTGAAGGCACAAGGCCGAGGCCACCATTCTTGCCGCAGACCTCAGCCTCCCACCAGCCATCGTCCTGGTGCCGAGTCACGGCGAGGATATCACCTTTGCCAAACGAGAGCTCTTCGGGGATGGCAGCTTGGTACATGTACATTGCACGAGCTGGAAGTGGAAGTCAGTAAGATTGTTTAATGCGAACACTTGCGGATTCAAGTACTCACCGTAATGTATGATAGGTCTTCCGTCCTTGGTAAACTGCCGCTGGGTTCCTTGACTCTGGCTCCTAACCCGAGTAGACACCTGGCCACCGTGAGCGCCATCGCCATAGTATGAGCTCTGCGGCCTGCCGCCACGCTGAGAGCCGTAGCCATCAGGTGTACCATTTGGTGCAGGCGCAAGGACCATGGCGTTGGCTCCAGCATTATCTGAGCCACGGCTGCTTGGTGGTCTGCTATTATGCCCAGACCCAGGAGCTGGGCGGCTGTACGCAGGATTTGGAGACGTAGCTCGAGGCATTCCAAATCCAGGTGAAGCACCTCGCGCGGCATAGCCTCCGTAGCCTGGAGCAGGCTTAGCCGGAGAAGTTGACTGAGCACGCGCTCTGTTCTGTGGTGGTCCTCCGTACGGGTTTGGAGAGGCCGCACGATACGGCTGCTGCTGGCGAGGGTCACCATTCGCAAACGGACGGGGGCTGGTAGATCGCGGCTGTGGTGAAGCTGCTCGTGGCATGTTTGGTTGTTGGCCCATACTACTGCCTGGTCTCGAAGGTCCGCCGCTGTTGAACATGTTGCGCTTCTGCGAGACATACTGCTCCGTTGTCTTCTGCATCTCGCGCTTCGTATGAGCTGGCTGAGGTGCACCTAGTCGGCTCACGGGTGGGTCATATGCTGGTGGCGGTGTAGACCTATTGCCGTTACCAGCAAAAGGCGTCGGCACTGCACCCGGTGGCATATTCCTATCTGCGCCTGGTGCTGGAGTCGACATGCCATAGTGGCGATCCGCAGACTGTCGAACGGATGCTTGCTTGGCCACACCCTTCAGCTCGGCCAAGGCTTGTGCAATTGGATCTAGATCACCGTCGTCTCCTTTCTTCGCTTGAGGCTTCTTGCGAGAATCTGGGTGGGCAACATCGAAGACGTTGTTCCCAATGCCGAGTTGGTAGTCCGCTCGAGGATCGACATCCGGATCTGGGCTCACAGATGGCTGCTTATTCCATGTGTTCGCTCTGCTGTGCGCACCAAAAGGCTTGGTTGGGCTCGTGTTCGCACTCTCCGCCTTACGGGCAGTCGCCGGAGTCCAGGTATTGCGCGCTGTAGGCGTTGTTGCATTGGATTGAGACTGCTGGAAGTTGTCTCTGCTCTTTTGACTGCGTCGACGGAATGGACTGTGCGATTGGAAGAAGCCACTCTTCTTCTTCTGAACCGACTTCTCCTCACCAGCCGAGGCTCCTGACATGCTGGAAACGCCCGACAGATCCGATCCATTGTACTGCTTGATAGGCGATACATTGCCACTGGTTGGAGCAGTACTGACAAATGATGTCGGTGCGGAATAGTCGCTGTGATCCTGGCTGTCTCGGCTTGCGGGTCGAACAGGGGATGGGTTTGAGCTGCGCTCGGAAGCAGCAGCAGGACGACAGAATTGTGTCATTCCATCTGTAGGATATGGGTTGTGGGGGATCTTCGGTGCCTCAGCATAGGGGTCTGCATATGGATTGGACTGCATCGAAGCTTGGCTGGGCGCAAGAGGAGGCGGTGCTGCACTTCCATGAGAACTGCGGGCTTGTGCCGCGAACGATGCACTGCCATGTGAGCTGCGAGCTTGAGCAGTAAAGGAATCGTCTGCCTGCACCGAAGTAGCTCGGCCCTGTGGTATGCCCATTTCCTCTCGCAGACTCGAGTCTGGGTCGTGGTGGGACTCAAAGGTACTCGGCTGAGGCGAAGAGCTGCGGAATGTCGGGTTCATGGTCCGCTGAAATTGGGCCACAGAGTAGTTTCCATCGTCGGAGCCGTGATTGGAAATGACATCGTCGATGTCCCCGCGGCAGAAGTTGATGTATTTGGGCGGGTCCGGGATCTCTTGGCCGGTTCCTGAGTCTTTGATGAAGTTGCTGATGTCCTTTTCAACCTCGCAGTCTTCCAGCGATAGACGAATCTTTTCGCATGACTGATCATCGCTCACGCATACTGTTGAGGCAATGTTGGCAAAGCTCCACAGGCTGCTCTTGAAGTAGTCGAGTCGCTCCTCCTCCAGGTCTTGGAACTTGTCGCAAGCCGCCTTCCACTCGCGATTCCACCTGCCGGTTGTCTCCTCCAGTACCTTCACCGCAGCCTCATACTCGCTGCTGTTCGTCGACATCTGGATTTGCGTCTTCTCCAATTTGGCCTTGTTCTTCCGCTCTTCCTGGCCCATGACCATATGGCCTTGCGCGAGGTATCCCTTGATCTTCAGACAGTCTTGCTCAAATCGATCGCGCGTCTTGTTGACTGTGGCAGTCTGTGCGTTTTTCGTTTTCAAAAGCTTCTCGATCCCGGTCTGAACAATCTTCCTGCGCTCCTTGATACCTCCCGTGAATGCGATCAGCGGCTCCTCCAGCTCACTCTTCATCTGGGCGGCTATAGTCTGGTGCGCCTTTCCCATGGACTCAACCTCGCCGCGGACGACGTCCAGGGACATGCGTAGAGTGCCGGCCTCGCATGATCCCAGTGGTTTCCTCGCCAGGTTCAACAACTTCTTCGCGTATTCTTCCTCGATGGCGGCGCGTGCGGAATAGAAGCCCTTTAGTTCGTCGCTTGTGACTTTCGCATTGTGCATTCGATCGAGCAGCGGAGCGACGCCGGCGTCATCTTTGCCCCAAAAGTTGTTTGCAACTGTATCTCGTCAATGACCTGTTCCTGGGATGTGGTGATTCGGTCAGCACATACAAGAAAGAGAGACCGAAGGCCCTTCAGAGCCAGACGCCCTGCCGGGCATTGCGGCGGTGTTGCGTGTAGCGGAGCAGTGGCGATGTTGGCTTCAAAGTGGATATTTGCGAAAGTAATGTGGCCGTTTGCGTATGAAGAGAGGGTGTTGCTCGCGACAATGATGGTGTTGGTTGAACGGTTGGAGTTGTCCGGGCACGCATCGCGCGGAGAGGACTGGGAGCTGGGCGGCAGCGTCATCACATGTCTCCCGAAGTAGTTAGCGTCGTCTCCACGGCAACCCCCTCGGCTTCGCCAGCGGCCGACTGTCCGACGATGCTTGCCTCAGGACATCACGAGAAGTCATCATCCTTCCGCATTCTTTTTGCCTGACTGCACGCAACATGCAATATTGTTTGCTGCGTGCGATACTCGCGATGCGACCCTTCTCTCATCATTCTACCTCCGTTCATGATGTACGCTCGGCCATGCACCTACACAAGGCGTCGCGAAAACGTGCACCTATGCGCATAGGCAACGCTTCTCACCACAGGCCGACTCCGTTGGCCGCGACATGATGCCGCCAATCTCTACGCCGGACGTTCTCTCAATTGCAAAGCAGCCGGCTTGTGTCAAGTGCTGCGCCCGGCCGAAATCCTTTTGCGAGTCCAAGATGCGCCGGCTGGATTTTGCGGCGGTGGCTCTGGCGGCCTCAGGCAATGCGGCTGAGCGTTCATTCCTTTGCATCGCCAACATTATCAGCGTTGAACAGGCGAGAAAGCAAGTGATCGACGCTGCAGAAATGCCTTCAACTGCAACGAATGTCCGGTCATGCGGCTCTCTGAGCAAGCAGTTGTTGGTGGGCGGTGGACATCCCCAACGAGAGAGGCTCCTAGCTTCTGCCGCCAAGGCTTACCATTCCCTTGACCCTCCTGACCCGCGGAAGAGCTTATAATACAACTTCCTCTGGCAGAAACCAGAAGTTCGGTCCCGTGAAGCACTGCCCGCTATCCTTTCGCTTGGCTCCCACCGCGTTGGTACTGAACAGCCTCTCACCCGCGGATAGACGACCAACAGACTTTCAGCTATCCTCCCTTACGCTTGTCCCATTCTGTATCTGGCCCCTCAAAAGCATGCCTTTGGTCAACTGCACACTCTTTGCAAATACTAGCTCGTTGTCAACGTGACGGCCTCGCGACGGCTATGCCCCACGGGAAGGCTGTCCGTACCCTAGCCATGCCTTGTTCCGTCCACCTACTCCTGCATCTAGTTCATCTTTGCTCCGTTGAAGGACTGGTAGCGAAGTCCTCACATTCTGGCTGAGCTCAAATTCGACTTGCGTCCCTCGACTGCTTGCTACAATCCGCCTCACTGACCAGCAAAGCGTACAGATCATGGAACCGGTATTCCTGGATTTCGACCCGACTCATATGCTGTTGGAGGGCGCTGGAAGTGGATTGAAAAGGTCCAACGCAAAACTACGAAAAAGAGGCCTACAAAGTGATTCAAGATCCAAGATTGCAGCCAAATCCTCGCCGGACTTACTCAAAGTCGCTTCAGAAAGCGTACCAACAAACAGGCTAGCAAAAAATCGCCCACCGATTCCACAGACTGGGAATTTTGACCGCTCAGTAAAGCCACACAGATCCTCGCTCGATCGCCCTGATACAGGAGCATCGCGCTCACGATTTCACATATCCTTTCGACCAAAGCAGGGGCCTACATCAGGAGTTCAGGCCACCGGTCAAGAAAATGTTCTGGACCAAGCACAGAAGCGTTCCATGCTATCCAGCCTCGCGCGCAAGGTCAAAGCAGGCGTCTCGAGAAGTAAGAAAGATCCGCCAGATAACTTCACCAGATGGAATGAAGGTGCGATCATTGGCCGGTACGGACTTGCTGTCCATCCGAGCAATATCGGCCGCATCGATCGGTTCTCAAACGCGGAATCACTCTCTGAAACTGGGATAACCTTCACAAGCGACCCATTTGACGATGCTGCTCTGACGCAACACATCTGGTCAAGGCGACAGACGGAAGGCAGCTTCAATGATCCTATGTCAGCCGAAGACTGGATGAGCGAAAGATCTGTATCTACCGTTGATCTCGAATTCGAAATACCGTCCGCCGTTCACATCGACTGGGATCGATTGACCGTGGAGCAGACTAAGGCTCTTATCAAGCAATTCGATTCCGCTGCACTTGATCGCACAAGTCCACCAGACAGCGGTTTTGGGCTGGAGTATGATGGTGGTATACCTTCATACATCGGCAAGGGGAAAAGTCGTGAAATGGGCACCTACCTCGCGAATGAGCCATCAAAGGGTCTCGCTGTGGACGAGAATGAGATTGATGAAATTCTGGCCAGGGAGCTCGCCTTCGCCATAGAAATGAAGAGCCATAAGCAGAAGATGGGTCTCACGCACCAGGAGTGGGCAGACCGGATCCGTGCGATTGCACTTCTCAAGCTGGAAAGATCTGATCAAAGATTCCGAGCACAAGAAGACAGACGCAGAGCTGAGCAGCTGCAGCAGCAAGACGAGCATCTGATGGCAGAGCTTGCATGCCCGAGGACCTGCGTATGCTGCAGCGACACCAAGCACCCACTCGACTTCCCAGCCCGTCCAGCAACGGCACGATGCCATCACCCATCCCAGACCTGCTCAGACTGTATGCAAGATTGGCTCGCTTCTGAATTCTCCACCAAAGGCTGCGAAGACATCCACTGCGCCGAATGCCCCTCCACCCTCTCCTACGACGAGATGAAGCGCCTCGCGTCCGAAGCCACCTTCATCGCCTACGAGAAATTCCTCACCCGCACAGCGCTCTCCGCCCTCCCCGAATTCGCCTGGTGCCTCTCCCCAACCTGCAACTCCGGCCAACTCAACATCTCCGACTCCGACACGACGGAAAACTACATGGACTGCGTTTCCTGCGGCTACAAGCAATGCCTCCAACACCGCGTAGAATGGCACAAAGGCGAGACTTGCACACAATACGACTATCGGACTTCTGGCCAGAAAGCCCGCGACGACGAAGCTGCCACCGCTGCCATGCTCGACACCGTCTCCAAGGCGTGCCCTGGCGCAAAATGTGGCTGGCGAATTCAGAAAATCGATGGATGTGACCATATGACGTGCAAGAAGTGCAAGCACGAATTCTGCTGGGAATGTCTCGCATCGCATAAAGAGATCAAGAAGGTGGGCAATACGGCGCATGAGAGTTGGTGTAAGTTTCACTCGGACAATTTGAAGGTCGCTTGGCCTTTCAATATGCATTGATTGAGGGCTTTTGTTGATATGATTGGTGGTTTGTAGGTGGTTATCGCGAAAGTACAGGTAGATATAGGCGATATGCCTGATGAGTGATGTAGAACTGAATCGATGTACCAATCTGAAATGAAGGCTTTCTGAAGCTTTGAAGATTGTCATTATGGGTATCTCATCTATACTATCTCACGCAGTCGTCAAGTCTTATCCTACATCATTTCTCATCGATTTGATCCACTAGTAACGCTCGTCCATCACGCTGGCTTCTTTTCCTCCTCGTCGTCTTTCGGCAGTGGCACTTCAGACGGCTGCGGTTGATTTAGACGAGCTTCGATGTCCGCTGCGACGTTGTCGTCAACTTCGTCGTCATCTTCTGGGGAGTCATTGTCGTCGTCGTCTTGCCCATCAGTAGATCCAGCTTTCTCTGCCTCGGCGGCCAAGCGGACTTCCTTGCCGCGCTTATGGCAGTACCAGAAGACGAACATGAGGACTGCGGATTTTGTCAGCGTGCTATCAGATTGGTGTGACAGATGGAAAACTTACTGAAAACGGCCAGACTCATGACAACATTCGTCGTGCTCGCCAAGAACGGAAATCTTGTCTGGATGAAATTGACCGTGTTCCTCAAGATCCCCGCCACGGCGCCCTCCTTGCTGATCAAAGATTTCATCCCAGGAATCCTGCGCTTGCTCTTCTTCTCTGGCTCTTTGCCTTTGCCCTTATTCTCGGCCACCGTCTCCCCTTTACTCGCGCTTTCGAGACTCGTCTTCATATCCGCGCCAGGCTTCTCACTCGCAGCAGCAAGCAGCTCTGGTCCCAAAGTACCGCTCAGCTTGGCCGGTAAGCTCTTAACCAAAGTCTGCACAAACGGCGGCATGCTTTTGAATTGCTTCTCAAGTTGCGGCCCGGCTTCTTTCATCAGCTTCTCCATGTCCTCGTATGCCGTCGGACCGCCATTGATGGTATCTTTCAGCACTTCTGCGAAGCGGTCGTAGATGTGTTGGGTTGATTGGTTGAGGGCGAAGACGCGGTTGTTGATGGTGGACATGTTGAGGTTGTCGAGCAGGACTGAGACTTCTTTTTCTTGCTTTTCTTTTGTCTTCTCCTCGTTGATCGTGCCGTCTTCGTTGTACACTGGTTCGGGCTCGGAGTCCTTGTCCTTGCTCTTCTTGGTCCAAGCTGGTAATGAAGGTATGCTGGGCGTGATTGAGGAGGCATACTCTGTCCAGGTCCGAGGCTTGCTGTCGCTTGTCTCATTCTCCTTGCTATCGTGTTGATCTCGTTCTTGCTGGCCAGAGTTGTCGGCTCGCTTAGCTGGAGATTTTATCGAAGGCAAGTACGACGTCCATGTTCTCTTCTCGCCTCCGCTGGATCCGTTGCCGTCATCCAATTTTACTTGATCATTCCAACCTCTGGTGGCAGCTTCAGCCTCTTCCTGGCTCGGCAGGTCGAAGCTTTTCCTGTCTTTGCCCTTCTTGTCTCTAGAGGTCGGCCTTGATGAAGCATCCTCTACGGGTGGTTGCGTTTCCGGAACCACGGCTTGATCTGGCGCATCACTCGGTATGTCTTTCTGTGATGCTACTTTCTCCTCACCATCGTCGCTGATCTTAGTCGGAGCCTTACTTTCCTCAGCTGGATTGCTTGCGCTCTCCGAAGAGGCGACTCTTTCCAGAAACTTCTCATCTTCGTCTTTCAGTACCGGCTTCTGAGGGTGTGTTTTTTCGAGATCATCCTTGTTCTTCTTCGCACGCGCATACGAGGCGATGTTGAAATATGAAGAAGCCATCTTGAATGGTAAACGTTCGCCACTGGAAGTCGAGTCGAACAGTGAGATTTGCAGCAGCACTTGCGACACACCAGTAAGACGTGAGCTTGGTTGTTTAAAGTATTGCACCGCCACACACGCAACCGGTGCTGGGTAGCAAGCAAAAGATTGTGTTCTATCGCTGCGGAGGGTGACGAGTGAGTGGCAGTTGCAAGCTGATGAAGACGCAGCGCTACGTCACCGTGAGCTCGAGTTCCAAGCTCATGTCGCAGGTTTTGGAGAAGTTGGCAGCTGATGCAAGCTGCTATCCGACTGTCTGTTTCTTTGTGTCAACCAATCTTTTGTTGTTGGGAACGATTAGCAGAAACTGGTGGATTTTAGATGGCAGGACTTGAGAGCCAGAGCGTGCCCAAGCTCGTGAGTTGTCGTAAAATGCTCTCTCCTATACCTTACTCAACTAGAGCCTCACTGCCGACCTTTGGGTATTTCCACATGATTTTGCTCTGCCTCGTTTTGATGAGCGATGAGCATTCCATACCGAAGTAGCCAGTCGCGATGATGTGAACCTCGCCTTCCTTCTGCGATTGAGCTACTCGGATCCATTTTCCAGAGGCGATCGCGTCTTTCTTTCATGGCAGGTTTGGCTGATCATACGGTTGAGTAGGATATCTTTGGCTCGACACACCTATCTTATAGACCGTGGACGAGTGACGGCCGGGGATTATGATATTGTCGACCAAATGCTCTGGAGGATGTCCATCAAAATGCAGAGGTGTTGGCGACCTGCCGGGAAGGCCCGTGCGTCAAACACGATCCATCCGAAGTGATTCCGCTTCTCTTCAACTTCACCTCTCCTCCCCTCTTATTTATCTACCTCAACTGCTTTCGATTCATCTCAGCTCTGTTATCTGCATCCTAAATTGTATTTCGGTGGAAGCTTCTTCTCCCTAGACGTTCGACAGATTGCGCAAAGTTGCGCGCGTATAAAATGCGACGAGCGCGGTGAATCCCGGACATTCGCATGGCCGACAATCTTACGACAGTCTACTGGACAGCACGGGCGGAGTGTTAAAGTAAAGAGATGGACTACGGTTGCAATAAATGTCGGCGCCGAGATACAATAAAGCGGGCCGCACTTGCTTCCGCTAGGACATTAAAGCGCGAAGAGATTTTATTCTCCTTCGAGATGCGCGCTCCCCAGACTCGTTCTCCGCGCCGAGCGCTGCTGGCAGTGCCGCCGTAGGGCTCGCGGCTGCGACGACGCCTTCGCATGCATTTGAGACGGCGATGTCACATGCAAAAGCAAGTACTTAGCTTTTCCTTCTCTTCATAGTAGTTCCCTTTCTCTCCTCTCGCTTGATCAAGCAGCGTTCCAGACTCAACCAACAAACTGAAGCCTCATCATTCCCACAGCAGTCAACTTTGACAGCCAGTTTCCTGCCCCTCACGCCTTCCTAATTCGGTAACGACGGCAGTGACTGCGCCTGGTCGGCTCTTGCCGTCGCAGAGACAAACGCTGCAGGAGCGCTTAAAAGCACACCCTTCTCCGCGCTTTCAATCCGCGACATCTCCAACAACACACCTCTCGACATTAGCACGAGCCCACTTCCAACACCCCGGAGCCACTTCGGCTTACGGAGAACACGAGAGAGGGCGCTCGCCCACCTCACTCACCCTTTTACGATTCCACAAAGACACAATCACACACACATCACCCCAGAAGCAAGTCGCCATCATGTTCTGGGGCAGCACAGAACCGCTCCCGACAACAGGTACGTCTCCGTTGTATCGCAGCCTTCCGCGCCGCCAGGACGATTCTCGAGGGCCCCTCCGCCCCAGCTTTTGCGGAGAACGAGATATGAGCTAACCAAATTTTCAGGCCGCGACCTGGCTATTGCTGCCGGCGCTGAAATTGAGGCACTCGATCGCGAACAGGATGGAGGAGTGCGCGATCTCGACTCGGTATGTGGGACTGTCATCACCTGCTTGGTTCACGATGCTTACATGCTACAGGACTCTGATTCTCAAGTCGAAGAGCATGCGCCGAAGCGAGTGCGCTTCGCCAAGTCCACTGGACGCACGACACACGGAGCGGGAGGTTTGCCAGTCGTTGCGAGACCGATCAAAGCCGACTACAATGAAGATGACGCCCGAATTATTCAACTGAAGCAAAACAACCACACTGACGAGTTCATTGCCGAGACATTCAAACAAGAAGGACGCGTTAGCTATACGGCCAAGACGATCGGTAGCCGGTGGCAGAAGCTGAAGAAGTTTCTGAATGACGCACAAGATGAGAAGCTGGACGATGAACTGAGCGACTGGCATGTGGGAGAGGTGAGTTATGGAGTGGCGAATGATTCGCGCCCGCCTTAGGTCATTTGGCTAACACGGACAGGACGAAATTCTCACAAGCGCTTTCGATGCTCTCGAGAAGAAATACCAGGAGAGAATCAAGGCCCTCGAGGAGAAGAAGTGGAGCGACGTTGCGATGCAGATGGAGCACAAGCTCAAAGAGAGAAAGTACTCAGCCAAAGCCTGCCGCGAGCGCTACATTTCATTGAAGGATGGCTCAGCTCTGCTCCCGATTGAGCTTGATCAAGACCAAGAGGGACGTCGCAAATTGCGGGAAGACCGTATTGCGGCTGCAAAGCAAACTCGTCAAGACGCGAAAGAAGAGGTCCGCCAGCAAGCAGAGAAGAAGAAAGCTCGAGCAGATGCTTTGAAGAGAGAGAAGGCCGAGGCCAATCAGAAGCTGGTGTCGACGAGACTCAAGAGAGACAAAGAGAAGCGCGAGCGAGAACGTGTCAAGCAGGAGCGTAACAACAATCGCATCAAAGCTCGGCGTGAGCAAAATGCGATATTGGCACACCTTCGTGCTGAGCGGGACTGGTTCCTGGAGAAGAAGCGTCAAGAGAGGATGCTCTACCAGAAGCTCACCGGCAAAGACATCAATCATCGCGCTAAGAAGACCAAGGATGGATACGAGTCTGAGGAAGCGGAAGAGAGCGATATCGACGAGTTTGAGAGTGATGAGGAAGAGGCGCAGATGACGGACGTAGATGATGATGAGGACGTGGTCTTGGTGCCGGACGACTATCTCGATGATGTCGAACAGGAAGACAACACCGCACCCGCAACCCCAGCACCGGCACCAGCAATACCTGCCGGAGCTCGCCGATCAAGCCGCGAAAAGAAGACTCCCACACCAAAGTCGATCCTCAAGAAGCCAAAGACAGCAGCGGCTTCGCCCAAGTCCACACCATCCAAGCCTAAGTCGAAGGCCACCGCCAAGTCGATGTCTTCTGCGCCGAAGCAGACCCCTGCGCCCGTCGCGAACATGGCATCCAACCCTTCGCCAGTCACCCCAGAGACTCTTCGCAATCCGCGCAGCATCATGAATGACGGCGAACTCGACATCCTCCTTGTGCTACGAGATCTTCCGCGCCGTGGCGCCAACGAGACCCACGCACAGCTTGTCGCTCGTCTTGACGCCGTCGATCGAAGCCTCAAATCCGATGATCTAAGTGCACTTCTCTTGCATGCTAGCGAGAAGAGCAAAGGCAAGAAGACGGAGAAGGTCAGCCGCCTCCAGATGGCCGACGCGAACAAGTCCAGCGCTGGCCAGATGGGTGTCGCCTCCACCGATCTCGACTTCATGCAGCGCTACGAGGGCTACAAGGGGCCATTCAGCTACTTGGTCGACGAAGCCGAGACGGAGCTGACCAGCTGGTGGGGCAAGGAGTCGGCGGACGTTACTGCTGGCTGATTCATCCCCACAATGAGTGCCATTGACAGAATTGCGACTGCCTTGACATTGCGGCGGCATTTAGTGTGAAGCTGGGGACCAATTCAACTTGGAGAGCGCCTCTCACCAGGCCCTGCGCTGCACCGTCAGGATACAAGACACGTTTGCATTCGAGCAGTGGCATTGTTGAAAATCTGGTGAGGTGTGATTACTTTGGCGAGTACATTCAAGCATCGGCAATGTCAGGCTAAAAGCGTTTGCTTAGTGATTCAGCCGTCTAATGCAAGAGTAGCAACCTGACCGCGCCGCGGAGGTTTCATCTCCGCTTCCCTTTCTCATCTAGATTGACATGATCCCAGATACCCGCTCAAGCGCAAAGACAGCGCTCGTACCGCAGAGACAACGCATGTTGGGCCACTCGTTCGGTTTCGGATAATAGCCGACACTGTCCAAAGATGAGGTGTGACAACATCCTCGTCAAGCTATCTGTTGGAACATTATTTTGACGACTTACCAAGCTGGAGCGGAGAATCGTCCTCCGTCAAATGTACCGGATGGCACCGAGTGAATATCAGTGCGACGTGGGTCAATCCGTTCTAACCGCACACTTCCACCGTCGGCGCATGTCCTCACAACCCGAATGTCCAGAACGTCGCTCAACGATCCGGGATCTCAATTGGCCTGCTCTTAAACGACCGCGGAGAGCTCTGGACTACGGCGTGAGAAGTCTGAGAACAATGACGTCCAAATATCAGCCTTAAGGACATCTGCTCTTTTCGGCTCATCTCTCTCAAGATGGCAAACGGCTGGGCCAACCATCTCGCATGGTTCCGGTGCTCCGCGGTCTGGTACGAGATGTGAAGAGAACGCACAGGGGTTGGGCATGTGGTACCCCTGTCGAAAGCATGGGCCTTGCGACCTGGTCGAGCATTTCTGGGCTTGGCTATGTCTTGGCGGCTATTCTGCTCGACGTCATTTGGATGGGTGTCGCATGGACATGATCTGGACGGCGAAGTTGATTTGCTTGGGAACACTGATTCAACAGGAAACTCAAGTTCAACTGTGGCTCAGAGTGCGATCAACAAGCCTTCCAACTGCTCGATTGGAGGAGAGCGATGCCGGAAGCAACGTCCTGCACTTCGTCTGGAGAAGTGAACACCAATCAAGAGACGTACGAAGGGTCTAAGACCCCAAGCATCATGCACGGGTGATCTACGACACCGCGGATATCAAGAGCCAGGATATTCAGCCTTGCCCAAACTACCGAAAGTCTCGAAAAAGCACACTAGGCAGGATATCAAACTTTATTTTGGGACGGCGTCTTCATTCCAGTTACATCCAGAGGCAAGCCGAAGTTGAGACATTGGTATTCTGGAGCCAGAGAATGCCCCGTGGCTGGAGAAGACGTTCGACACTACGCTTGATCAAGTTCGGACCGTCGATGACCCATCGTGAGAATGGAGTCGAAGGTTCAATTCGGTTTCTGATGTCGCGAGCGCGAGACAGCAAGGCTGAGAGGAGATGCGATTCCCGACAGACCTACGCTCTGGAGGTGGCACGATGATACTGTCGAGAGAATGTCAGCCGTGCTCTCAATGAGAATGACGGAAGGTATAAAGCAGGATGTCCAACACATGCTGAAGCAGAATCGTCCACCAGCAAACACTCCAGCTTCAGCATTCCAACACTCGCCACTTCATCCAAACACATACACTCTTTCGATTTCATCGATACCTTCATTCACCAACTCCAGCCAAAATGGTTTCCTTCAAGACGATTGTCAGCGTCCTCGCCTGCGCCAGCTCCATCACCGCTTCGCCCGTCGCTGCTGAGAGAATCTCCGGCGGCGCTGCTGATGTTGCGCTCGTCCCTCGGTAGGATTCATCCTCTTCAGCACCATACAATACTCTTCTGACAAGAGATCACAGTGCCGACATTGGCGACAAGTCCAGCGCCGTGGGCGCTATCGGCGACGTCGTCAACAAGGTCGTCCAGCTCATCCAGGGCATGATTGACGACGACATCAAGGTCGGTCAAGTTCCATCAAAGGAGCATTCGATGCCAGCATATCACTAATTCTGGCCTTTTTCAAAATACAGCGTCGTCAAGCTTTCACCCAAAAGGTCGCCGCCGAGACCGCAGCCAAATTCCCCGGCCAGGGAGTCGTCGTTTGCAACGTCGGCTACAAGCTCAGCGGTCCAGGCGACTACGTGGTCTACGACACCAAGTATAATGCTAAGATTGGATCTGATGTCACGTACGTTCTAGTCCAGAAAGACATGAATAGCTTGAGAGGCTGCGAGAATACTGATATGAGATGAACAGCTTCGACGTCGTTGTCTTCAAGGCGCCTAAGACCTTCGACCGCAATGGCGATGGTGGATATGAGAACGTAAGTCTCTTCTGCCCGTCACTTCTGACCCTTTGAAAGATGCGTTGCTGACCGAGTGGATAAAGTGGGCCTTCGAGGTCCCAGGCAGCTGCAACGAGAACGGCGGCCACATTGAGTGCCCATAAGCATGATTCTCCGATCATGGCTGGGAGGAATATGGACATTCTTGAGGCGGTGTTCTCCAGGAGTTTGCTTTCACTCGTTTGCAAGATAGATTGTTACATGAGCGGCAACGCTTGAATTCAGTCGTTTCCCCCTTGACGGATTTTGCTCGCTCAGAGCCTCGATGCCATAAACATGTGACAAGTTGGTCCGTGCATGACATGATACAGACATGCTTTTGTATCCGTTTTCACAGCTCTCGCAGTGCGTGCACATCATCCGGTCCTCTATGCTGCATCATCAGGCTTTCGCAGAACCCTCACTGTACTGTTTCGAGCGTCAGCTGAAGTCACAACATGACATCGCCAGGTTTTGATCGCTACTCACTGCACACAATGATACCCCCTTGCCTTAGAATTCTCCTCCATGTCAGCCAGAGCTTCCTTCGCAAGTTCCTCACTTCCAGCCCCTTCCTCCGTTAAGTTCTCGACCAAAACCCTCAGGTCCTTTCTCATCTCCTCCGCAACGAATGCCCCTTTCTTGATGTCTCCACAACTCTCAGCCAAATGCTCATCCAGAAACAGTCTGATCTCACGGTCTTGCACGACCTCAAAACCGCAGCTCCTGGCAAGTTCGGCAAATCCCAGCGCTGCGTCAGGATGTAATCCGCGTTTTGTAACAGCAGCGCGGAAATGCTCGTACCATTCCATCATTGCGCAGTTATTGGAAGTTATGGATTCGTCATTCGCACGAAACGTGATGACACCTTCGCAAATCTCGAAGACGCCACCAGGACGCAGATGATCGTAGACCGTCATAAAAAGGCGCGGCCAGTCTTTGATGCCTGCGATAAGGAGACGAGCAAAGACGAAATCGAACTTCTTCGACGCAGCAAAGACCCAGTCATTCTCGACGTCTCCTTTCATAAAAGAGCAATTGGAGGGAATCTGTTGATCTTCAGTAGGCGGCGGAACAAGATCGACTCCAAGAACGTCTGCTGAGAGATAAGTGACGGCAAATTGACGAGCCCAGATGCCCGTGCCGCAGCCTAGATCCAGGACCGAGGAGAGGGGAGTAGGGAGGACTTCAGTAGTTGTGAGACCGCCGAGGGCGAGATTGAACATTTCATGTTGCCGGTCGAGACGTTGCGTTTCTGATGCCTTCTTTGATATAGCTGTCAGCGTGCGGCTAGCAAAAAGAAGAACGATCGCATGGCTAATATCACCTCGCCGGTTGCTTTGGGGAGTGGATATGATGATTCCTGGTTTTCCATTTTTGTTGTTTCCTTTTGTGAGTTGATGTTCTCATGCTTCGCGACAAATAGACACCAGTACGTGCAGCTTGCTGTGCCCCATAGATCTGCATACATAACCTTTCACGCCGCTGAAGCTGTTTACCCGCTGGCGCCAGGTTTAGGGTTAAAGCGGTTCCGAGACGTCTAACCATTGCGGCGTCAACAACTTCAATCCTGTCGACTCCAGCACGAAGGTGTCTCTCACAGGGCTGATAAGCCTCGTTGAGTACAGTACTTCACACGGGCCTGAAACTCGGCCATGTCAGCGTACGGCGGAAAAGGCCCTCAGCTGCTGGGCGTTTCCTGGTCTCTCACAGGATTGACCACGATTATTATCGCGCTGCGAACATATGTTAGATTCTTCATGCAGAGGAAAGAATATAACAAGAAAAGCTGGGACCTTTTTTGGGCGTACGCGGCATGGGTATGAACCTCTTATCGTCGTCAAAATGGCGAAGTAGCAAGAATATGGCTGATAGTGTAGCAGACACTAGGTATCGGGGGAATGAGCTGCATCTCCGTGGCTGTGCACTTCGGATACGGAGATCATCTCGAGGACGTACTTCAAAACGGCAATGTTACGAGAGCGTTGCTGTTCCAGTAGATATGGGCGACGTTCAGCGCCTTGATGACTGCCATTGCGAAATTCTCCGTGGTGGCGTTTCTGTTGAGCATTCAAGGTCGGACGCATAAGTTCTCGAAAGTCGTCATGTATCTGCTCGTTGGCGTCGGAGTAAGTGAAAACGCTCAAATATCTGAACAGTTGTCAGCTGAGCGCTGCCTGCAGTGTATGTTCAATGTCGCCACGATCTTCTTGATCTGGTTTCAATGCCAGCCTTCAAATGTCTTGTGGGACCCTGCCATTGAAGGCACATGTCCTGGAAACCGTGCAAGCTTCTATGTGGGCACGATCAGTGGAGGTATTTGGCCGACTTCACCCCCAAACACAAGCAAGCTGCATCAACTGACGAGTCTCACAGCTTGGGGTGCATTGGCCGACTTCTACCTTGCTGTCTTCCCTGTCGCTCTGGTGTATAGCCTCAAGATTACCAAGAAGTTGAAAGCACTATTATGCTTCCTCATGGGTCTGGGTGCCTTCACGGCTGTGTGCAGCGCTGTGAAGACGTACGAGCTGCGGAGGGTGAGGAGTCTCAAAGATCCAAGTTGTGAGTGTTCTAGTGTCGGTTGAATAGGACCGCCGATACTGATACACATGGCGTTCAGACGACACAGTCCCATTGGCTCTCTGGGGCATGTAAGTCCTGCCCTTGTCAAGCAACACTGTCACGCTTTTGCAAATGCTGATTTGAGAACCGCAGCGCCGAGTCGTGGGTCATGCTGATTGCATCCGGGGTCCCTGCAATTTGGCCACTCTTCAAATACTGGCTAGAAAGATCAGCAGCATTCAAACGAGACCACGGCATGCCATTGACAACGCCCGATTCAGCAAACGAGGTTGCTGCAGGAGTCTCATTGGTAGTGCAAGCGGGCAAGCGCATGGACGCTGAAAGTACTTAGCGTTGATCCAAGATGATCGCGAGCAACATCAAACATTAGTTCATCAGCAAAGAATCAAAGCTCTTTCAAGCGGGATCACCTAAACAGTAGCCGCCATTTGAAGCACCGACCTTGCTCGCTTCGCTGTTGAAGCTCGTGTGCAGCTCTTCCGTCGACGCTCAGACCAGTGACGCTCAGACTGTGCATGTTAGAGACCTTGGCGGTGTCTAAACGAAGTGTCTTAGAAAAACACTCACGTAAGCGCTGGAGTCTGAGCAAGCATCTAGCCTGAGGTCGAAAGACAGGCGGCAGAGCAGAAGCCCTTTGCTGGGCGGCGCGTGGTTCAGCGTCTCGAGGAAAGCGTCGACTGGTGGAGATACTGCTCAGTGAAAAGACGGCGGTATTGTCTTCTGTCAAGATCCTGTCTTTCTGCCTGTCAATACGAGATGAGGCGCCGAACCGTATGCACGCTCTTTCCACCGTTGACACATGCATTGCAATTGTCTGGTTCCGAGCTGACGAGATGTGCCAGGGAGGCTACCGTGGGTCGGTCAACAGGCCTGCGTGAACAGCTCACGTCGACCAAATTTCGAATTAAGGCTCACATGTAGAGGCGACGATCGCAGGAAAGTATTGCCCACCGCCAGCAGCAAGATGCAGGAGTCGAGGTGGCCGTGGCCGTGGTGGAGAGCAGCCGGTGGGATCTAGAATGCAGGACCAGAGAACAGCATCCCAGATCGCATCCTCCACACAAAGAGCAGATCTTCTTTCTCCTTCAATGAGTGGATATCAGGTCGATGGAGCTCTGGCGCGGAGAGTCGTATTGGCGAAAAGCGCTACTGCCAGGAATCATGTCTGTGGCGAGCAGGTGATTGGAAAGGGTGAGGTCTGAGACGCGCGCTTGGGGGAAAGACGCTAGTGGCTAAGCGAGCCAATCAGAAGGCGGAGCTATTCTTGCCAGGGCGGCTTCCCGATTTGGAGTCGGATTCTTGGGATGCTGCTTGCAACACCACGGCAACTTCTCCACCTCACGACTCTTATCATCGCCGCGAGAATCGACTATTGACTGAATCTGCGCAGAATAGGAAACCAGACAAGAGGATTCTGATCGCCGGCCGGTACGCACGCAATCGCACTCACACGCCGAACCATGCGGCACTCACGCTCACATCCAACGGTATCGCATCCGGGCACGCGCTGCCAACCGAACACCATCCGCACGAGCGTGTTGAGATGTGCCGGAGGGGGCGCTTTGGCGCGTGGGGAGTGTTCGTTGCCGCCAGAAACGGACGCGCTCCCGACGACGTGAAACAGGGGAGATGCGCGAGATGGAAGAGGTCGGCCTGATCGGGTCATGTTCCTGCAGTAGTGACTTCAGCTTAGTGTCCTTCTGGTGCTGCAGACGCCTCTTCCACGCGCTCGGCTGGCCGCACTCGCAACCGCCGACAACACTCTGACACACGCACGGTGCATCCCTCCATATTCGATTATCGAACACGACCGACCAGGGCCTGCTCTCTCGTGTCTCTACCTGCGATGGGCGAATCGCACATTCGCCAGCTCGCTTGCTGTCTCTGCGCCCTCCGATACCCACTCACTCACCTTTCAGGCTACAGCACCGCCTGCTCGTGGGTGGAGCCCGCTTGTCTGCTCCTGCGTTTCGAGTGCCAACTCTCTTTGTGTTGCTGGTCAATATAGATCGGGTGGTTTGCTCTTCCAACACCTGCCTTTTGCTGTTTCTCTGCTCAAGATTTCCTTTGCTCCCTTCTTCTTCTCCCTACCTCTCAAAACATACTTCTGTACAGCGGTCTCATTCGTTTCGACCGCCCTCTCTCGCATCTCGCTCCTGTCCCCTCGGCATCTCAACATTGGCACAGCCTCTAATCGCTACTTGGGATTCTTCGCCATGCATTTCACCACAACAGCTCTGGCAGCTGCTCTCGCCGCCAACCAAGCCCTCGCATTCGGAGGCATCGACAGCTACTGGGGTAGTGCAGACTCCTACTCCACTCCCGACAACACCGACAACAAGTGTACCCCCGCCCAAGCAAGTGGCTACGACTGGTCCAGCCTGTCACCCGGCTCCTTCGACAGCTATGGCGACAACTCCTTCTCTGGTTGGAAGTGCTCCAACTCATTCGGCAAACGAGACCTCCTGAGCAAACGCACCTTCCAGTCCAAATGCATCACTGCTCCTCTCGACGACCACCCATCTATCGGATGCCATGCAGACCAGACCATGTCTCTCGACAAGTTCCAAGTCTCTTCGGACAGGGACGCCGACATCGAATGCCACTACGACATGCCTGATGGATCGACTTGCAAGGAGACCCACTCTTGCAGTGCTGGTGGCACTATCATCCAGAACAGCCAGTGTGGTGGAGCAAAGTCTGTGACCTTCAAGCCTTCCGGTGGCTCAAGTTCTGGTTGCAACATCGGTGTCCACAGCGTTGGCTTCAACTGCGGCTCGGCCTCGAGCGCACCGCCTGCGTACTCCTCGACTGCACCTCCGTCGTACTCCACTTCAAGCTCGGTATCATCGCCTGTCCAACCCACTGAGACTGCTCCTTCGTACGGATCTAGCTCTTCGTCGTCGGTAACAGCATACTCTTCGCCTTCTGTGCCAGCCTACGGATCATCGAGTGTTTCCACTCCATCTGTCCCGGCATACGGCTCGTCGAGCTCTTCTTTCGTCGAGACTTCTGCAGTGCAGACTAGCTCGTCATCCGCACCTGCCTACACCTACTCCGCACCAAGCTCATCCGAGTCCTCTCCAGCTAGTTCAAGCAGCGCGACTGCCCCTGCCTACACCTACTCTGCACCAAGCTCGTCTGAGTCTTCTCCTACGAGCTCGTCTGCTCCCAGCTACTCGATGCCGCACTTCAACTACAGCGCTCCAGCTCCTTCCGGCACGGCACCCTCATACGGCAGTTCAAGCAGCGTGCCAGCCTATGGAGGCTCCAGCAGTGTTCCTGCTTACGGAAGCTCGAGCAGCGTCCCATCTTATGGCAGCTCAAGCGTCGCACCCTCAAGCAGCGTTCCTTCCTACAGCAGCTCAAGCAGCATTCCCGGCGCGGTCGGATCGAGCAGCGTTCCATCGTATGGCGGCCCCAGCAGTGCTCCAGCTCCCAGCGGATCAAGCAGCGTTCCATCGTATGGCAGCTCAAGCAGCGTCTCTGCCCCTGTTGGATCGAGCAGCGTCCCTGCATATGGTGGCTCAAGCAGCGTACCGGCCTATGGCGGCTCCAGCTCCAGCACTGAGGTCTCTCCTGTCAGCAGCGCTTCCTCCTTCACCACCAGTACCATCTACAGCACTACGACGGAGACCATCACCTCATGCGGCCCGACTGTTACCAACTGCCCGGCCTCTGTCTCTGCTGGTAGCTCCGCTGTCATCACCAAGACTGTTTCTGTCTCGACAACCGTTTGCCCTGTCACTGCGGCCGCGAGCAGCTCCGTCCCAAGCAGCCCAAGCAGCCCCGAGGAGAGCAGCCCTGTCACCACCAGCGCTGCTCCTAGCAGCACACCTCAATCTCCAAATGTCTTGCCCAAGTGCTTGAGCTCCTGGATGTACCTGACCTCGTGCAAGGGCAACTCGGACTACGACTGCTTCTGCAAGAGCAACGACTTCATGACCAAGGTCTACGGCTGTATCAGCGCATGGTCAGGCTCTGATGAAGACACCAAGGGAGCAACCTCTTACCTCATGGGTCTGTGCGCTCCTTATGTGCCTCAGAACCCTGCCATCATCACTGGCTGCCCATCGACAGTCCAACCCGCTGCAACCTACTCTTACCAGCATGTGCCATCGTCGTCTGCTCCTGCAACTTCCTCGTCAGCGCCAGCGCAGTCGTCGGCACCTGCGTATGTCCCTCAAGGCTCCACAATCACTCTGTACAGCACCGTCGAGCAGACCATCACGAGCTGCGCCCCGACCGTGACCAACTGCCCGGCCTCAGTGCAAAAGTCCTCCTACGCCATCGGTACCACCGTCACAACCCCACCAGCTCCGCCAGCAAGCTACGCTCCCTCCGGCAGCAGCAGCGAAGCCGCACCAGTGCAATCCTCCCCAGCGCCAACTCCCGCCGCCTCCGTCCCCTGCACGACCATCACCTACTCCCAAGTCACGACCTACCCAGCCACCTACTCCACCGGCGCCTCGCAGGGCTCTCCCATCCCCTCCAGTACCCTCACCAGCCACATCGTCACCACCGTCACAGTGCCCCAAGTGCAGATCACGACCTACACCGTCACCACCGGCGGCTCGACAACCACGCAGCAAGGCCTCGGCTACGGTGCCCCATCATCCGTGGCAGCGACTTCCGCAGCGCCCACAGCTCCAGCTTATGGAGGTGCGTCTTCCGTGCCGGCAGTCGCTCCCTACCCGACGACTTCTGGCGGAGCAGCCGTGGGACCCATCGGTGGCGCGGCACCAACTGGCTTCGGAACGACGGCGCTGGTGCCTTCATACAAGCCTTCCAGCAGCCCGATCGCCTACCAAGGCGCCGGCGTCAAGCTTGGTGGTGGGAGCTTCTTCGCGACTGCTGCGGGAGCTGTTGCGGCCTTGTTTTCCTTGTTGTAGTCGTGTAATTAGCAGAGTCTGAAAAGTGCAATCAGAGCATGGAATTAATGAATGAACGGAATGGAAAAATGGAATGATACCTACTGGATAGGGAGGGGTTGGCGTTGTTTGTGCATTTGTTGTCTCGTGTTTAGGTGATTTGTTGTACAGCAGAGACGATCGACAGGGAGAAGATGTTATACTTCCCACGCAAAGATAGAGCAAATGTCAGAAGAACTGAAATATCACCTACCTTCTCCTGCCTCATGCCTGCAAGAGGTACACTCGCTTTTCCATATCGCTTGGGGTATCTAATCTTCCTCACCAATCTTATTCCCGCTGCAAAACCACCGTCAAAGCCATAAAAACCAACATAGCCGTCTTCAACCACGGATACTCGCTCAGCAAAATCGTCACATATCCCACAAACGGCACAAAACCCATCACACTCCCCACCACATCCTTCGATCTGTCCAGGAAATTCTGTCCTCGTGCATACAATTCCGTGTCGTCGGCGGCGTTGTTATCTCCCTTCGTAAGAAGACTAAGCGGTTTGTCCCTGCGAAATACACCATATCAGCATGTTCCAACGCTGTTGTTGTAAAGGAGGGTTTCGCTTACCCTCCACCAAGCCTCCGAATCACGCGATGCACAATCGGGATATCCTTCCCTCGCACGTTGTATACCACCACCTCGCCGACCTGCGTTTCCATGCCTCTGTTCCATAGGAAGAGTAAGTCGCCGCGTTGGAAGGCGGGTTCCATGCTGCCGGAGAGGACGACGACGATGGGGGAGGAGGAGCCGGTGAAGACTGAGAGGCCCTGTAGTTTCAAGAAATTGTTAGCAAGGGGAAAGCGGGAGGTGGAGGGAATTGGATGGGAGGTTTGGGAGATGCGGACCTTCCATAGCATGAATGCGGTGGAGAGCACGAGGGCGAAGTTGAGGACTTGGGCGGCCAGTTGCCGCGGTTGCATGGAGGAGAGGGAGCCGAGCATTATGGCGGTGGAGGAAGGCCTTTGGGGAGGTTGACAGTGGTGGATGTCGTGTTCAGTGAGGGAGATGTTCTGTTGACAGCTTGCTGATGTTCACCTCGCTTTCGGGTTTCAGGAGCTGCCGAGCTCGTGCTGCAGGGGAGAAACTTTCTTCCGGCTGGGGTTGCGACTTCATCTCTCGAGATTGGAAGGTGCCGCCAACGACATGGAACAATTGTCGGCGGCGCGACATCCGTCCAGTCGCTCAGAGATATCTTGGGTCTCATCGTACTGCATCATCACTTGAAATGCCAAATTGACGGCCTTGGGCATGAAGCGTTGCGGCACCTTGCAACTCCAAGCGTTCTGCACGACGACATTACGATATCCGGAAAAACATAACATCAGGCACAGGCGAGCTCGCCGGTACAAATTCCTTTCTGAGCGCTGGTAATGGCTCAGGTTCACGACCAGAACATTTACCGCCGGCAAAGATCCGCAAAGCGCCGCGACAAAACCATTTCGTTTCATCAAACCGCGCCCATGTACCATCAAACAATGCTTCCATTTCAGCCTTGATCTGATGTTTTCGTCATGCGCAGCGCTCGCTGTTCGAGCACTATGCTCACTTTCACATGTCAATGCTTACCGTACCCCGCAGCTCGCTTCACTCCAACCCTCTCCAAACGGCCAAGCCCCTCGCTCTTTCCTCTCCAGGCAGCCAATCCATAATCTTGCTTGAGCTCAGAAACGGAAACTTGAAACATGATCGCTACAAACGCAAACCACAGGATCTCACTCTACCACGAAACATCCACGAGCGTTGCCAACCAACCCTTCAACGAGACTTGCCACATCCATCAAGCCGGCTTCAAATTCACACCAAGCGACAAGACACAAGATGGAAGAAGAACAAGCAATTCAAAGTATCGAAGGCTTCACTGCGCCAGCGAAACAGCCGCCTAAAGTGGCCGGCAGCACCTGGATCACGCTCTACGAAGGTCAAGATTGGCCCGTTGTGCTCTGCGACGAGCGATCCACTCCTCCAAAGTTCTTCTATAACCGTCACCAAGACGACGAAGTTCCAGGTATCCTCCTGGGCAAGCACAAGTAGTGAGTCTCTCGTCAACAGGCAATATGGGAGTCTGACTGACGTAGCTTAGCGTATGGGTCTTTCCAGATCAGCTCGTGGAGTTCGTGCCTCAAGCAAACTATTCCAGCTGCTTTCCGAACTTCGATCAGCCAGAAATCCTGAAAGAGGACAGCGAGGCCGTCAAGAAAGAGAAGCAGCGTTGGCATGCTTTCACCAGAGACGCGATGCACTTCGAAGACGACAAATTCTGGTACAAAAATGTCGTGCAAAAGTCGACGGTACGGAAGCTGGAGAACGAACGCATCAGCCGCTCATACGGTCGAAAGCGAACTTCGACGCAAAGAGGGAACAAACGCAGCTTCACTCTGGAGGAAGACGGTGTCTCCATTGTCGAGGAGAATCAGCGCCACTGGAGCTCCACTGTGGCTTCTCGAAGCAGAGACGATGGCAGAAAAGATTCTGTCCTGGGTGGACAAGATCAATATCCCACTCCAGAAGACACTCCGGTCAAGAAGCGGAAGTCATCGTCTGAATACATCTCTGTATATTCAGGTCACAACATTGCTGCCGAGGACCAGCTTTCACATAAGCCAATCACCATTGCTGACGACAGGGAGACCAAGTCTCCCGCCCTCACGGGCCACCGTGCCCGTACCGAATGGAGTCCACCAGAAATGAGGTAAGTTGTGCTTTCCCACACCGACGTTAGTGCTAACAACTATGCAGCGACAACAAGGTCAAAGTATTCGTCGGCAAATCCAACCACGGTGTCATCATCCCACGTGAAGCACTACAGCAATGCGAGTATCTCGCCAGCTTGGAACATTTCGACCTTCAAGATGACTGCTATACCATCGACCTGAGGAGAAACGAGCGCGCGGTCGATCACGACTTGACAGAAAAGGAGTTCTTGAGACTCTATGACTATTTCCACACCAACAAAATCGGTCCAGCACTTTTGCCGGGCAAGGATTGCGAATCAGAAGCACCCTTCGGCGAGCTCACTGGTGCGTTAGCCTTCAAAATATCCCCGAAGCGCACCCCTTCGACAGCTTGCTAATAATCTTGCCAGATCTTCAGAAATCGAAGATCAGCGAACACCTCACCCTCGCCTTCGCCACTGCATCCAAAATTCGGCACACTGCCCTTCAAGATCTGATTCGCGACAAACTCCATGCACTGAGTCCCATTCCACCGCTCTCTCTTCTGATCATTGCGACGATGGTCTCCAAACTGCCTCCGCCATTGACGACCTCGGAGCTCTACCTGCAAGAATGGATGGTTGACAAAGTGACGCAGAATATGGAGATTCTGCAATCAGACCACGGAGACATCCTCGACAGAAAGATGAGCGAAAGTGAGAATGAGCCGCTGTGGCAGGCGGTGTTCCAGAAGCTTGCGATGCAGGAGACTGGGAGTGCGAGGGGAGAGCATGAGTCGACATAAGAGCACCCACCTCGACTCTCTATCGACAATTCGTGCCAACACAGAACAAACCAGCAGCTTCGAATCGGACGACTGGCTTGGGGAATCTGCATGTTGTCTCAGTATCTCGAAGTACCAGCAGGAAGATCTCAACAGCACGAGCGGCAGGTCGACCGTCACAATCAGAGACAACACGATCCGTACTCGGAGGAAGGACAGACAAATGGCGGCCGCGTTCTTTGATCAAAGAGTCTATGGGGCACGGCTCAGCCGAAGCCTACAAGAATGGCTCATGAGTGAATGAGTGAATGAATGATCGAGAAGTCAATACGGACTTAGAAGCATAATGCATCTACCCGACCCTATGCACTATTCTACATGACATTCATCTCGTACCCTTTCTTCCAATTCCCATTCCCACCCTGACTGACTTGACTGACTGACTAAGCTAATGTGACACGCACGCGCCGCCCAATGCCAATGATAGAGTACATCGTCACCATCCATCATCATCCATCCATCGATCGTAGGTTCGTCCGCTGGTTGATGAGGGGAATATAAGAAGGGTCATGAATATCCTCTTCTGCAAAACACTGCCGGGGCTTTCCCTTCTTGTCAAAATGAAGGGCTCAAAAGGCAGTTTCCGACTTCAACTCCTCGCTGAACTTTTTGTAGTCTCTTCTCATCTACAAGTCCGTAACTGAGAATACGAGCGTCTCCATCAGAGCGCTCCGGAATTAGATGTCAAAATTTTCGTGTCGACCTTGTCGTACGTTGGCGAGGTCTGGAGCTTGTCGCTCATCACATGAGCGTTCCCATCGGACTCCTCGGCATGCGCTGGTCCTGGGAATGCGCGAGGTTGACAAGCATCTGCTCCACTTGTGGCGCGGCCTTCATCCATGGCAAGTTCCAAATGTCGTAAGCCGAGCTCTTCACCATCTCCAGCATCATCACAATCAAGCCCCATGGGTGTGGGCGAGGAACCATCAAGCGCTCACAGAGCACGCGCATGATTTGTTCCTGAATTTCTTGGTTTCCAATGCTGAACATGTGCTGAAGCGCTGTCGAGAAGTAGTGCGTGTGCGCGTTGACGTAGCGTACTTGATTGGCCATCGCGGAGATGAGTCGGTATCGCTCCTTGGGACCGCTCTCGCGAAGGAGGCGCTCGAAGAGGCGAGCGGGTGCAGCGGCAGATGAGAAGACTGACGACGCTGAGGTTGCATGGACGCCGACGTACAGCACAACAGCGTTGGTAGTGATGGAATGCATGACGGAGCTCTCTGCTGTCAGAGCGGCGAGAATGGACGCGAAGTCCTGCTCATTGATTTCGTTTCCGCTGGCACAAACTCGGTCGACTGCATCTTTGATTTGTGATGTCTCCAATACCTTGGCCAAGTCAGAATGCACGGATGGCGCTTGACGCACCTGCTCAAGTCGGTTGATCTTGAGACCAGGCGTGAAAGGGTCCGGTTGCTCATTAAACACTCCACGGCTCACAGCGCTGTTGACCATATTCAACAGTTGCAAGCACTGTGGCGGAATGTTCGCATCAAGCTGCATGTGGTTCTCAATGAGGAATTCCGGGAAGTCGTGGTGCATCACGGCGAAGAAGCGCAGCACACCACGGTAGAACTCTTGCGCAACAGGTGCAATCTCCGACATGCCCAACATCCAGCCAAGGTTCTCGAAGAGAGCCGTGAGGAGGTGGGCGTACATGTTCCAGCCGTTGTTGGTTCGGCCAGGTCCTAGCAGGTACGCGGGCATGAAGAGCCTGTGGCTGACAAGTCCCAGCCATGCGTGCATGAAGCCATGGAAGTTGCGCGGCTGCAAAGCGAGGAGCGCAAGATAGAACTTCTCGTACACACTGCGTTCCTGCTCTGCAGTGAGCTGCTGACGGTGCTCGTGCATCTCGCAGAAGAGCGTCGAGAAGAGTCGGTAGTAGACGCGACTGTTCCAGCGCTCACGAAGCTTGACTTGTTGGTCGTTCATGACGAGAATGACGATGGTCAAGATAGCTTCGAGTGGCTTGCCCTTGTTGACCTCTGCCTCATCATTGACCGGGTTTTGGTACACAACCATTAGCGTCAGCAGCTTGGCCAGAGCATCGACTGCAATGAAAGCTTGGTCTTGCGTGCCATATGGGATGTTGCTTGCACGTTCGAACTCGATCACCGACAGCTCCAGGGACGACCGAATGAACTGCGAGAGTTCTGCCGGCGATGAGATGACATGTCGATCGTGAAGTTGCTGGAGGAATGCAAGGTGGGCGCGCAGATGGAGATCTTTTTGCTGCAGCCTGAGCCACTCCTCAAAGACATACTCTTGTTGCTCAGACTTGGCGCCATCTGATTCTGGGCTTGGCATGCCGTTCGTCTGGTTGACTGGAATCTGCAGCTTGGCCATGATTTCACCACCAAGCTCCGGCGGCGGTTCTGGGCTGCTCATTCGCATCGAAAGCGCTTCATAGCTGAGAACGAAGTCGGTACGGAAAACCGGCTCGTCACTGAAAAGCAACTCGTCGAGGATGTCCCTCAGGAATGGCAGAGCCACAGCCGTTCGTCCTGTGCGAATGGCCTTTGCGATCTGAAGATCCATCTGTTGAATTTCCAAAAGGCGCTCGTGGTACAGGGATACCGCAGCTACGGCATTGAAGATTCGATCGTCATCAGCCATGGTGAGCTGTGCTGTGAGATGCCGGGCTGCTGGCACAGAGATACGGCAAAGCTGGCCGAGCAGGCGCGCGAACACCTCGACCTCCAGGCGCTTGATCGTTTCGCCGTAGATGACGACGAGGCAATTCTGTCCGCAGTTCACGGCAAGATTGTCCTGCTGAGGATGACTCTCGATCAAACCGATTAGAGTGCCGTATGCACGTCGAATCGGAGAGCTCTCTCCAACCTCGCTGGCATGCTCTTCTGTGGCATCCCGTGAAGTCGCTTGAAGCTCAGAGAGAAGCTCGATGATCCTCTGGTTGACGGTGGAGCTGTCCATGTACCCGTTGATCTGATGTTGGTTTTGAGGTGTGGGCATATTTTGCAAGCGCTGCTGCGTCGGCCGCGGCATGGCTGGAGCTTCTGCTGGGGTTGGCAAGTTTGGCAAATAGCCTTCTGACAGCACGTCCGGTAGCTGGCGATTGCTGTCCTGGGACACATTGTTTGCGTGGACAGCAGGTGTGATGCGTGCCTGACGGCCGAACTCCTCGTACAGCGCCAACTGCTGGCGGTTTAAGCCATTCTGGTCCTGGCGGTAAGGCTCGGGAATGAGAGTAGCCCAGCGATTCACAGGAGTGTGAGCGAAAGGCTCATTTGGACGCACCTCGCTGTGCTGTCTGCGTGCTTCCAAAGCCTGCTGTAGCTGTAGGTCAATCTCGGCAAGCGAATGCTCTTCAGCAGCCCGCTCCACCAGATTGCACACGGTGTCGATGTTGTCATTAACAAACATCAGAATTTGTCCTTCGGGAAGCTGCTCTGGCAGTCCACGGGCGGCGAGAATCCGGATGTTGTTTGTTATGCTCATTCGCAGTGGTTCCTTGCAAGTGACGAGAGCCAGGCTGCCTGATAGGGCTTTGACCACCGTGTGCGCCGAGTTCTGCACCTTCATATCGTCGCCCTCAGTGACAAAATCCTTCTGGACTAACTCAGCGGTTGAGATTGACGCAATCGTGACCGATCGCTCGACCACCGGAGCGATGATCTCGTAAATTGCTTGCTGAGCTGCCGAGACGAAGATATTGCGAAGTTGCTGCTGGGTGATGTTGCCAGCAGCTTGTGGAATCTGGAGTAGACTGCCAAGATCCGGAACAGCCTGGATGACAGCATCGGGAGAGAAGCGCTCGTTTGGTCCACGCTTCGAGAGACCCATCAGTGCCATGTCGCCAAAGGCGTCTGGACCGGCTTCAGGCACGTAAGTCTGCAACATTCCTTGGTCCAGCAGTGGCCTTGAGCGGATCGCATCAAGCGGTTCGACTGATTTGATGTCGATGTCCAATTCTCTGCCCAAAACCTCGATCTCAAACTTCATGTTCAACTTGAGCTCGATGCAATGGTAGAGCTCGCTGAGAACACCGAGCAGCTCCATGATCCAAGGATTAGGCGGTTTGAACACCTTTGAGTGCTTGGCAGACACCAGCACCTTGCAGGTGAAGGGTATAACCACAAGCAAACGCTGAGTATCATAGCCTTCAATAAGCAGGTCTCTGAAAGAGAGATTCCGGTGGAGAATGGGTTGGTTGCGGGCAAGAGTGATCGAGCCAAGCCACGTCGCGAGGTTCTTGAGAAGCGTACGCTCATGCTGGTTGTCCATGGTTGCTTGAGCGTTCAGCATCTTCTGACAGCTGATGTACGTCTCACGCAGCACCTCGGCCCAGATCAGCTTCTTGTCAAATTTCTCCAGAACATTCAGATACAACGACTGAAAGTTGGGCTGCGACTTGGCGAGCTCCTCGACCAGGTAGTGAGCGAACCATTGGCTGTACTTTTCTTCGAGGGCTCCGTCAATCTCCTTAAACTTCTCATCGAAGTTTCTCTTCGACACGTTGTTCAAAACGAAAGTGACCTTGTCAGAGATGTCCTCGTCAGGTTCCTCGTAGAAGTGCTCTCCGCTTGGTGGATCGACTTGAATGGCAGTGAATGTAGGTGTGGTGTCGGCCGCGAATTCTTCATCGGAAATTCCGTTTGCCAATCCATTCCCGGATTCACCATTGACTGCTCCATGCTCTTGCTGCAGCTCTTTCAGCGCTTTCTCTGCATCTCTTTCAGCCTGAGTTCCACGGAGAGTCGGTGTTGCCAGAATTCGTTCAGCCAAGTGTGGCCATTCCTTCAGCCGGTTCAAGACATGGAGCAGTGCCTGAAGACCGAACCGGTACATCGCGTCTTCGGGCATGTACTCAGACACAGCGTCGAAGATCATCGAGAGAGCAGCCTGCTCAGCAATACCTGAGAGTACGCGGTAGCTTACAAGACCGCCAAAGAGGACGGCAGTCGTCGCAAGCGCCTCGTTCGGATACTCCCCGAAACAATTGTACTCCTCAAATAGCCCGAAAAGCATGGCAGCGAAAAGGTCCTGTTCAGCGGGGTCCTCAGATTCTTTGAGGCGGTTGAGCTCATTGATGAGGGTCTCTGGGTTGCTGGTACCGCCATACATTTCCTTATAACGTTCCTCCATTTCTTTCGTCGCGTCTTCAGGAAGAAGGTGGCCTTGATCGCTGTTGGCGGCGATGATCTCGTCAACCGTCTCGCTTTGACCGAAGTTGAAGAGCCGTGGGTAGATCTGGAGGCACTGGCGGTACATTGCCCCCATCATCTCTTCTCCAAAGATTCGAGTAATGAGCATCAGCAAGACGCGAACGCTCTGGATGGACAACGGCGAGGTCGTAGGCAAGGATCGCTCCCGCTGTACCATGCTCTCATCCTCGATCTTTGTCTTGAGAAAGTCCACGAGTGTTCTCGCGAATGCCTGGGGGCCCATTTGGCTGATGTGCGGCTGTGCCCATTCCTCAAGGTCGCAGCATCCCTTGCCATGTGCGAGTGACGCGAGATCCAGGGCAAAGCCGCTTTGAATTGTAAGCAGCAGTTCCAGCCACCCGTGGGTCATCGCATGCTCGAAGATCAAGGGCATCAACATATGCTCCTGCTGGTAGAACTCCACCAAGCGTGTTGCTGTCCATGATTTGTCGTGCTGCCAGACTGCGTGCATCACGAATTCATAGTTGTCATGGTGCTTTAGGAGGAAAGGATAGAAGAGCTGCTTCAGAGCCTGATCTTGCAGTGGAGCCCATGGTTTGGGCACTGCGGAAGCTGCGCAGGTAAAGATAGTCATGTTCGGATTGATGACGTCCTCTGGGATGTTGTAGATCTGAGCGACTTGGTAAGACTCCTGCGTCTTGAAGATCATGGTGAAAAGCGCTTCAGTGGCATCCCGAGACACCAGAGGGTGCTTGATGGCTTGCTCGGCATAGGCACGCACGCTATCCGATGCTCCAGCGAAGTCCGTCAGCTCGAAAGATTGTCTCAGGTTGGGGATTTGCAAGACGTCCAGCTCGTCTGGAGTAGTTGTCAAAAAGGCGACAACGTAGCTGAGCTGGGTCTCTGGATACTGCCATTGTCCGCCCCACAGTGTCTGGATGTCAAAGTTGGCGTAGTCTCGTGCCAATGGAAGCAAGGCGTTGTAGAGTCCCAGGAATTGCTTTTTCGTGACCTTCGGACTGTCCTTGTCAAATCCTTGCACGACGTCCAGCCAGTCGATCTTCGCTCCTGCGCGATGCTGGCGAAGGGCTTCCACGAACACGCTAGGGTCGTAAGGCTCGCCAGTGGAGACGATCACCATGACCAATAGGGCGTTGGCGACCTGGTTGTATGATATGTCCCGCGTCTCCACGCCTGCTAGCATTTCCGTACATGCCTGAAGACTCGATGTTCCGTGAGGCCCGGTGCGTCTTACCAAATTCGCCAGTCGCGAATCTTGGGCGTTGAGCAGCTCATCAAGAGAGCTAGCCAGCTCAATCGCAGGTGGGATTCGCATTCTGACTCTGTCATTGTTGAATCGCAGTCGAATCGCGTAGAAAAGGCCTTCGCGCTGCTCGTCGCCCCAATTCCGTGGTGGATCAAGCATCAGGCGCTCGACAATCGAGGCAAGTACTGAAGCGGGGAGGTCGCTTTCGGGGTCGCTATGCTGGACTGAAGCAATCCGCGCGGGTATCGATTGATAGTTCTCGGCCAGGAGCACATCAGCTAGCAGATGTTAATTTCACGTTTGCACTCTAAATGGCGGGATGTGATGTGATGTGGAACGTACCTTTGTTGCGGAGATCCGACTTCTGCGCTGTCCTGCATGCAAGCACGAGTGCAATTTTGGCAGCAGGATCGAGACGGAAGTGCTCGAGGAATGTCGCGAGGTCGAAGTCTCGGAATAGTTCGCCTTCGCTTGAGTCGAGTGCCTGCGCGATCTTCCCTGATTGCTGTGGCTCCTTGGCAACCTTCTGCACTTCGTCTACCAGCAATTGATAGCTTCCTGCATTGTCGGTGCCGGCCGGCGCACGCGCGCCAGGGAAGATCTGGGCAGCATTGGCCTGTATTAGGCGTCTGAAGTATGTTGTGAAGTGCTCCATGCCGCCCTCATTGACCAACTTCCGGATCTTTCCCACCTGAGTTTCCCACTTGGCCTGATCGGAGTCGTCCTTGAGCGTGCTCAGGAGGATGTTAAGCTGCGAGATGACGAGGCTCCCGAGCTGGCTGGAGGACCCGGCCGTCGATGAGACGGGCGAGCTGGTGCTGGTCGACAGCGAGCGCGACGGCGATGGACGCGCGAGGTAAGAGGAAGCTCCGCCGCTGGTGGTGGTTCCTCCGCCAGATGACAGGCTCGCGAGCGATGGAGCCAGACGGGGACTGTCCGCGGCGACGGCGTTACGCGAACGTGCTCCGCCGGCGAGCAGGTGTGTGCTCGGGTGCTGTGGGCCGGTGGGCGAGAGGAAGGAGCTGTTGTTGGAAGAAGTTGACGATTGGCGGCTCGTGACTCGTCGTCCGGAGACAGCGTGGAGTGAAGCGGCGTGCGTGGGCGAGAAGGCTGCGCGCGAAGGGCTGCTGCTGTAGGCGGATGCGGAGGCAAGGCTGCTGTCGGGTCTGGTGTTGGGATTGGGATTGTTGTACGTAGAACTGCTGGTAGCAATGGGCGCGAGATGTCGGCGAGACCCTTGTCGAGCCTCCAAGGAGCTGGTTCTGGAGGACGGCGGTCGAGCCGTCGGTTGCGGGTGCGGGCTGGAGGCGTTCGCTGGTGCGGGTGAGGCCTGGAAAGGGTGAGCGGGAGAATGGCTCATCTATACGGCGAGCACATCGGAAGCGGCGTCCAAAACGCAGCGTGGTTCGTGGTGTCAAGTAGCAGAGGATGCGATGGGCTTCAGATGCAGATGGATGCACTCGCAGACAGATGCACTGCAGCTTCGCAGCGGGAGAAGCCGTTCGCCAAGAGGGCGGTCTGCGCGCACGTGACACTATATCCAGAGTGAAGCAGCCAGAGGAGATATACTAAGGACGACAACGTGTCTTTTCTCGGAACAATCGATAAAAATTGCGTGTGGTTATTTAGGTGAAATCAAGCTAATCAGCAGCCGATGCTACTATCGGCGCAGCCAACGTCAGATACGTGTACTTGCTTTCACGCCTCGAATCGTTTCGCTATTGTACAATGTCGCCGAGCCCCAAACTACTTCTCCGCGAATGGCCGTCACTTCGTTTACTGTCTCGCCTCAGCTACCTACCAGCCGTTCTTCAATTCCTCACTCAGTAGACTGAACGGCGGCTTGGCATTCTTCGCCTTCTCCTGGTCAAACACCCAGATTCCTCCTGTCTGCTCCTTCTCCAGGCTACCCTTTGGCACTTCCTTGATCAGCTTGTCAAATATTGGCAAAGTGTTCGCCTTGGTAAAGAAGACCCGCTCCCACTCTCGGCCCTCGGATTGTTCCTTCTTTCGCAACGCACGCTGGTGCTCCTCGATCTTGCTCTTCTCTGCCGAGGTGGTGCTCATGTCGCCCTTGAGGATGGCATCCGCAACCTTCTTCCATGCCCTTCGAGACTCCAGCGGGTCCTGATCTTTGATGTCCGCGACCTTCAGCTCAGTCTTTGGCTCCTTCTTGGCGTTGTACTCTTCCACCACGTTGCCCTTGCTGTCTTTGATCGTGAATTTGTCCGTCCAACTTCCCTCAGCCTTGTAGAGCACATCCGATTTGCTCTTTTCCTTGCCGTGGGGAAATACAACCGCACTGAGCGTGTTCTTCGTTCCAGAGACCCAACCGGCGCCAGTGTAGTCAATTCGCGACGTATAGCCCGATGACGAAACGATGTAGCTGCTGCTGTTCAACTCGACATATGGTGCTCCCTTGATCAATCCTTCGATATGCAATGACGGTAGTGTAATCAAGTAGTCCTCGTCGTATTCATCGATGTGTAGAACGGCATGGCCGACCTGACGAACGTTGATTGTTCGGCCGAAGCTAGCTTTCTGTGCATTGTATCCTTGTAGCCTAACGCCATGCTTGTTGTTCCAGATGCTGTATGCGGTCGCCGGCGGGTGGTGGGAGACTTGCTCACTGACAAGTTGTGTCTCGCCTGCCTCATCCTCCCACTTTCCGATAAAGAGTTCGCCCAAGAAAGGGTTGAGCGGCTTCTTCTCGCTTCCTAGCTTCTCATTCCTGCTTGCGTATTGCTGCTTCAACGTGCTTAAGAACCACTTCAACACCAACATTGCGCGCTTTTGAGGGTCTTTCTCTGCAGCTGGCGCGACCAGGATGCGCGGCATTTCAGACCAGTATGCGGAGAACTCGGTAAGGGAGGAAGTCGAGAGGATCCATGCTGGCGCCGTCATGGACGAGAGGTCGCCATTGAAAGACGCAAGTTGCTGCTGCAGTCAGCATCGTCGATATGCTCAGCATGAACGGCTCCAGTCTCTTACCTTCAGGAAACCGGTCCATGAGCCTTTCTGCGCTGGGGGCACTGCTGCCGCTTCTTCGGCCATGATGACTTGGATTTGCTTTTGAGCGCTGGCGTGCGAGTTTGGTGGAATGAGTCTGCGAAGATGTTTCGATTGCGCGGGGAGTTGGGGGGTAGCTATTGACACAACACGGTCATTTGTAGGTCTTGAAATTGCTGTAAGGTAGAGGGGCAGTGTGGAGGAGGGAGTGGATGGTTCGACCTCCCCTCGTTCACAACCTGGCAGCGCTAAGAGCCAGGGCAACCGCTTTGAAACGATGGCGTCACTCTCACGACCCGCCTTTCACGTGCGCCAAATTTCCGACTTCAACTTCTCTTTGTATATCGCAATCGCACCTTTATACTCTATATCAAGACGTACTACTCGGAATCATCCAGCACAGTACCTTCTACCGGACAGCGTCAAATCTGCTCTAGACAGTCGCGACGGAACGGCATTCCTTGGCCGTTCATCCAAGAACCTGCCCAGAAGCTAGCTTCGCGTTGAGACTCAAGACGGAGCTCGTTTGGCCAGGACAGAGCCGGATGTGAAGAGATTCGAAGGGAGAGTGTTGTCTCGGGCGACTGCGGCCTCGTATTAGCTTCTGTGAGGCACCGAGAGAACGATTCTGCGGCCTGACAGCAACTCACGATGCTGGACTTCAGTAATTGCGCAAGCTTGGTCGGTATGACACTGCGACGTGTCGACAGCTAATCACTGCACACCGGACTCCACGACGGTAAAGCTTTTGACGGTTCTCAACAAAGGGCTTGAATGTTTCCTCCGATCAACCGCCTGGAAATCCTCACCAGCCGTAACCACAACGACTTTGAAATAGAGCACAATCTGGCCCTCCATTCCGCAAACCACTTACTAAGACACTTAACTTGATTGCAGAGATGAACACTCATCCACCTCTTCAACGAGGTTGCCGCCCGGAACGCAATCACTGTACCGATCTGCCATCTTGATTCGTCGCAGTTGCAGCTCTCCCGGGATGTTTTCGTCAATTGCCCCTCGAATGCAATACATCTCGAATGGCATTTGCTCTCTCGTCACCCGGGCGCTCGGGCGTTATGCTGAAGCTGTGTGATTCCAGACTCGCGGCATAGGGATCGCAAGTGGTGAAAATGGAAGACGTAGGGCCATAGATCGCGCCAAAGGCACTGGAAAGTGCGCAGCTAGAGACTCGATGCTCGAATCTCCAAGCCGAGTACATCAGAAGATGGTCGAATCCTCCCCGAGGCCGTGAATGCGGATGTTGTTTGAGGTGGCGCTGAACCCAGAAAGACGGGTTTTGGCCAATGGAATCCTCGAGATCTTGTCAACTCGCACGAGTAATCCCACTTTCGCTTCAAGTCATCTGGCCAAACATTTGCATATCATTTCCCTCTCCCATTTTCATTCACGTGCAATCAGGTCGAGATCGATGTTTGCAGGGGAGATGCTTGATTAGTGGCGTCGATCCTGCGTCTCGACCCTCAGGGACAGATGCCATGTCAGCAACCGGTCGATGAAATAATCTTCTGCTTGAATGTGAGCTCGAATGTGACAGCTGGTATGTGTGCCGCGACCGCTGCAAAGAGTAGGAAAGAAAGGGACAATGGAGTGAATATAAATACGGGCGGCGAACGAATAAAGTTCATCGTTTGCTGCGCAAAAATAGACGTTGCAGGGATGTGCAGCTAGGGTCGCCTCCGCATCCGCCTCCTGCAGTTCTGGGCGTGTTGACAACCCTTCCATTGCTCTTTCACCACCACGACCTCTGTCCCATCACGACTTCCATCTAACCCGACACTCGCTTCATCCGTCTCGACGGCATCCATCAATCACTCGTGACTCCTTCTTCAGTCGCTCGCTCGAGATTCGCATTTGGAGGGGACCATCCATCCGCCGCGCACGTTGAGAACCGAATAGGGCGAGTACGAGGGACGCGCAGCCTCTGCAGACCACATCACGCCCACTCTACGCCATCGAACAATCGCAATCTCCGCCATCTTGAATACATCTCACGATATAATACAACATCTCTGAGCGTTTCGACGCCTTAGAACCGTCGCCATGCGGCCCGCCGACCTCTTCGCCCCCGTCCTCCTTTTCTCCACCCTGTCCGCAGCTTGGCCCTCCGGATGGGACCCGATCGAGGCCGTCAAGCAAGAGATCGTGCCGCTCGTGAGACGACAAGATCAATCATCATTCGATCTTTCTTTCACTGGCAAGCAAGGAAATACTGCTACTACCGAAGAGTCAGCGTCTGCCACGGATGATGCGACAACCACGGGCGACAATGCATCGCAGACTACAGACGCATCCGAGACGGGCACCAAGACGGATGCTACCGGCTCTGAGAAGACCACAGGCACTGCGAAGGAGACGGGAAGCTCTGGTACAGGAAAGGGTACTAAGACTGGCTCCAAGACCACAGAGTCGACCTTCGACGCGAGACTACCGGCTGGCGGAGTTTCGATGATTTCTCCAAACGCCCTGACATCTTCGTACTTCAAGATCAACAACTATGTTACCTTTGCTTGGAACTACACTTCGCTCTCGGTCACCCCGTCTGCGATTGATGTCCTGGCCTCGTGCAGCTTGAACCAAGCTACGTACACCATCGCGATGAACCAGTCGGTTCAGGCTACGCAGACGATTGTGTGGGACACGGGAGCATACCAAGCTAACGCCACGGTACCTTTGCTCACCGAGACCTACACCCTGATTATCCATGATGCGGCCAAGGACGTCAGTGCCACCCCAAAGGCTGGATACCTGGGAACATACAATCAATTTACTTTCGGCATGTACTCGCCGCAGCCATACACTCCCATGAGCGACTGGGTGTGCGCTACATGCAATTCTGCCCTGACACTTGCTGAAAGGCAGACTATGTGGGCACTCTTCGCGATGGCTGGCGTCACAGTTCTGAGCTTCGGCTGGTTCACAGGTGTCGCAGGGCTGTGGTGATGAGATTATCTTCAAGATTTGGATGAGCTATTGATCAAAATTTGTGTACAATGCATTGCGATGGCGCTTTGGATATGACGATGGTTGCACTCCTTCAATGGGTACTGGGGAAAACGGCCGGACGAAGCAGGGTTTTGGCGTACAAAGGCGCTCTGATGAAAGGAGCACGGAACGCTTCGAAGGAAAGGGTATGACGGAGCGAGTAAATAATTCACGTACAGTAATGCCGACAGCAAGTCTCTTGAAGCCTCGATGGGCATCTTTTCGTCTTTCATCATACACCAAGAGCTCAGTCTAGCTCAGGGAGATGCAAGCCGAGCACGTGAGCTAAGGAATGCATCCCACAGGACAACAACCCAATCCGACAAAACCAAGATTGGCTTTTCGCAATCTGTCATTGGGCCGCGTGGTCCTGCAGACCAAAGGCACGGAAGAATTTTGACGTCAAAAAACGAAGATCCATCGTTTGGAGAGGAATCGCAGAGGCAATTTTCGTACTGGAGCAGCGCAGCGCAACCAACCCCACTCCCGCCAGCCAGCGCTGGAGCGAGGGATCTCACCCGCCATCTTCGGCCTAGAACAGGGGAAATAAATGCCTCATACTACTGACCGCATCGGTCGGTTTCGCGGCGTTTCGTCGCGCGCTCAACTGCAGTGGTAGCAACGCGACAGTCGACACCTTTGCACTTCATGGAGAGCAGAAAGAGAATATGAAATGGAGAAGAGTGTGCAAGATTTCGAGCTTGAGATTGGCTTCAAAAGCCAAGAAATATAGCCAAGCTTGAGGCGTCCCTGGTAAGTGAATGCTTCTTGATGAGAGCGACGGTACGGTACTGCAGCAAGGGCTAGGAGGTAGGGTGTGATTAAGTTTTCCGCAACAACGCGAGCTACACGTGCGTCAGCAGATGCCGGATGTCATGCTGTTTCGTCAACGGTTTTTTTGTTGCGTAGCTAGTACGGTCGGCACCACAGCCTCGCGGCGGGTGGTCGTCCTTATGAGGTCGTCACCCCCATTGTCGTGGTTTCAATCTCGGCTGGACCCCCTCTCACCACTCCGCGATACTTGTCACTGCTACTACCACGAGTCTGCTGGCAATTTCTACACTGATTCTACCAGATGATTGGCGGTTCTGAAGTCCCATTCCTCTTCTTCTATATCTGCGACGGTGTTCGATAACACCTGCTGAGCCGGGACTGTCTTCGGACAGAGCTCGCATCGAACCAAACGAACGAACAAGCAAGCACATTTATCTTGACTGCTGCCCACCATGGCAGAGAATAACAACACACCCGTCACCTTCCAGCAGAACATCCAATGGGAAGATGAGCCCGCTCGTCCAGACCGCAGCAGCGAAGACCGCCCAGCCGGCTCGGGAGCTGTCTTCAACGATGAAGATGGAATCGTACGCTTCCAATTGATCGCTTTGCAAAAACCCTATCACTAACATTTCCAGCGCTTTATGCGAACTCATTCGCTCGGCCGATCCAACTCTCTAGGAGTCACCTCACGTCGTCAATCCCTCTCCCGCTCCCTCCGTCGCCCCTCTTTCAAGCGCACCAACACCGACGACACGGGCAGCAGCAACGAAGAAGGCCTGCGACACCCTGGCGACGTCAAAGTCAAACAAGTGTTCAAAGGCACGCAATTGCTGTTCCTCGCATACCAGAGTATAGGAGTCATATACGGCGATATCGGGACAAGTCCGTTGTACGTCTTTTCGGGGACATTTAGCGCGGCGCCGGCGAGGTGAGTAGAGCCCAAGCACATTTTACTTACAGCAAATGATGGCTGACGAAGTTCGCGTTTCAGAGACGACGTAATCGGCGTTCTATCGCTGATCATCTACTCCCTCCTCTTGGTCGTAACGTTGAAATACGTCCTCATCATTTTACACGCAGACAATGAAGGCGAGGGAGGCACCTTCTCCTGCTACTCGCTTCTTTCGCGATTCGCAAATATCACAAATCGTGATCCACGCGAGCAAGCGACAGTCCGCATGGAGCGGTATCATACCAATGAGTTGAAACCTGCGAATCGAAGATTGAGAGACGTGTTGGAGAGGAGTGGGGTTTTCAAGGGCGTGTTGAAGGCGATGGGAGTGTTTGCTGTTAGCATGGTGAGTAAAGCTCCAACTATTATGGGCGATGAGCAAGAGATGAAGGCGTTGGCTGACATGCTGTAGGTCATGTCTGACGGCGTGCTCACACCAGCCCAGTCCGTACTTGGCGCCGTCCAGGGGATCAATGTCATTCAGCCCGACATCTCCAATGGCACAGTAGTTGGCGCCACTTGTGGAATCTTGATCCTGCTCTTCGTCATCCAGCCCTTCGGAACGACCAAAATCGGAGTTGTCTTCGCACCGGTGATCATCATCTGGTTGGCACTTCTGGCGTGTTTCGGAATCTACAACATCGCAAAGTACGACGCGGGCGTGTTCAAGGCTTTCAATCCCGGAGAAGCTTTCGACTACCTGATCCGCCATGGAGAAGAGGGATGGCGATCTCTCGGCGGAGTGCTGCTGTCTTTCACTGGTGTCGAGGCTCTGTTCGCGGATCTCGGTGCCTTCAGCATGCACGCCATCCAAATCAGCTGGTTGGGCTACTGTTTGCCGTGCCTGCTCCTCACCTACATCGGCCAGGCGGCGTATCTTGCAGTGAAGCCAGAGGCATATGCTTACCCGGTCTTCAACACCGTTCCACCAGGTAATTACTCATCTTCTTCATCCGTTGTGTAATTCGCTAATGCAACGCAGGCTGGCTCATTCCGACAATGATCTTCGCCATCCTTGCTGCAATCGTCGCATCCCAGGCCATCATCACGGCGACGTTCCAGTTGCTCGCACAGATCGTCAAGCTCTCCTACTTCCCGCAGATTGAGGTCAAGCACACGTCGAAGACGTTCCACAATCAGCTTTACGTTCCCTTGGTCAACTACTTGCTCTGCATCGGCACGGTCGTCATTACTGCCGTGTTCCGCAATACGACATCTCTCGGGCAAGCGTATGGCGTTTGCGTTATGTTTGTCACGTTCTTTGACACCCAGATGACAATGCTCACATCAATTCTGGTCTGGAGATTCCAACCTTGGATGGTCGTACTTCCTTGGCTGGCGTTTTCGGCGTTGGATGGAGCGTTCCTCTCGTCAGCCCTGACGAAGGTACCAGATGGCGCCTGGTTCACCCTTACCCTCGCCTCGGTCCTCGCGGCTGTCTTCATTCTCTGGCGCTTCGGCAAAGAGCAGCAATGGAGTGCAGAGCGCAAAGACCGCAAGCCACTATCCTTCTATGTCAAGCGAGGAGAGCATCAGGATCTGCATCTCAACAATTCAATTGGCGACGATCCAGGCGAGTCGCTCTCCATCACCAAGGGATTCGGTATCTTCTTCGACAAGACTGGGGAGATGACGCCAATCGTGTTCAGCCAGTTCCTCAACAAGCTCGTTTCGGTGCCTGAAGTAACGATCCTATTCCATCTCCGTCCGTTGGAGTCTCCCACTATCCCAGAGGAGGAGCGCTACGTTGTCCGCAAGCTCGACGGCCTGCGACACTGCTACCGCGTGCTTGCTCGATTCGGGTACATGGACGAAGTCGTCACTCACGACCTCGCAGGTCTGATCCATCGCGAAGTCCGCAAAGCCATTCTGCAGAGCCATTCCCAACGTCGCACGAGCGTTGTTCAAGTTCCGGTCGGCATCGACGAAGAGAACCCTCACACATCCGGCATTCAGCTACGCAACATGAACCCTGACAGCGACGGAAAATCAGTTATCTCCAGCAAGCCAGTCACCGACATTGTAGTGCAGGAAGGCGAAGAAGAAAGCGCTGGTGCGACATTGGCGCTTTTGCAGAGAGCTTTCGACCATCGGGTGCTCTATGTGATCGGGAAGGAAGAAATGCATATTGCGCCGAAGACGAATTGGTTCCGGTATGTGCTGATGAAGACATTCCTGTTCGTGAGAGAGAACACGAGGAAGAAGATGGACAATGTGAAGGTGCCGGCAGATCGATTAGTGGAGATCGGGTTTATGATGGAGGTGTAGTTGTTGAGGAAACGCAGAGGTAGCCCAGCGGGGTAGGCATGATCATGCAGCCAGAACTTGACGAGACGACCATCCGATCATGTCTCCAGTATCCGTTGTCGGCTCTCCGTTGGCAATTGTGAAGGCGTTTGACATGTGAAAATATTCCAAGGTGAAGTCTGGGTGTGCCCCAGCACACACGGGCGGAGAGGGCTCCGGACCAATGAGACGAGGGCCCAGCCACCTCGGCACGCGTCTCCCAGCCTCGCGACGCGACGCCTCATCCAGACCCATCGACTTTGACGGCTGCGATTGCATAACCACCAGCCTCCCCATCGCGAAAAGATGGCTGCCACCATGCCACCTATAGATACTGCTTCGTGCAGGGCTCTCAGCCCTGTATTTCTTTTCCCAGCATCAACTTCTCGTCCCAAGCAACCGTACCGCCCACCGTGAACGAGGCCGTTGCCAGCACACCGAGTCCATCGAGCAAAACATCACCATCTCAGAGACGAGTGAACGCCGATCGTCCTGAGGACAACCTTCAAAAATACTCCAGAGAATACGTTGAGCAAGATGCGCTCCTCGGCTCTCATCGCGACCGCATACCTCATCCTCAGCGCATACGCTCTCCCGAAGCCGAACTCGCCTGTCACATACCAAGTCGTCGATGTCGGAGGACCAACTTCAACAGCAGCGCCTACACCAGATACCTTGGTAGAGACGGTCACCAAGTCTCCGCCAGCTACAACGGTCACGGAGTCTCCAGTCACTGTCACAATATCGCCGTCTAGCGAAGCTGAAGCCACAACCACTGAGCGATGGACGGTCACGATCGAGAACACCGACGCAGCAGTGGCTCCTCAGCCAACAAGCTCGCCAACATCTTCTGAGGCGGCAGAATCGGATACACGCTTGGTTGTGGCTGCGACGGATACGGTGACGGTCACTCCGGTACCTGCATTCACATATGCTCCCGAGAGCAGCGCATCCAGTCCAGCGCCCGCTTTCTCATACGCTCCTGAGATCAGCACGACGATTCCAGCACCCGTGTTCTCTTATGCTCCAGAAAGCAGTCCGTCGACCAGCTCGATCTTGAAGCCTACATACTCAAGTTCGGTCGCGATGTGGAACTCGACGACAACCAGCTGCACTTGGCCAACCGCGGCAAGCACTGGTTTTGCTTCCGTCGTGTCTACCAGCTACCCGCACTTCTCATACGCCGCGCCGTCGCAAGTGCCATCGCAAGTGCCATCGCAAGTGCCATCGCAGGTGCCGCCGCAGGTGCCGCCGCAGGTGCCATCGCAGACGCTGTCGCAGACGCCGTCGCAGGTACAGGGAGTTGCGAAGCCTACAGGCACCGTTGGATATCAGAAGCGAACCATGGCTACTGGTAATCCCGGCGGCTACATTGCTCAACGAGCTGTTCCTGGCTACGTTCCAAGCTGGAATGAGACGGCACCAGGATACAAGGCGAACTGAGCGACTGCATGAACTCAAAAAATGATTGAAACGAAAGAAGAAGGAGCGATGATTCGGAGTCCAATCGCATGATTGCGTGTGCGATGTCGAACATGAATGATTAATGCATGGGATTAGCGACGGAGCCTGGGCGCGCATTGACTGGGTAATGTGTATTCGAGCGAAAAGAGCATTGGGAATGGCGCGATTGGGACCACTCTGCTAGTGCAGCGAATAGAGGGTCTAATGTGTATTACAACAGCGAAGTGTTCGAACCAGTCGATAGAAGGACTGGACTGACGAGAATCGGCAGCGAGCATAGAATCGAGAAACGCTTCTTCAATATATCGACCTTCCATCCATTTTCACGTCTTAGACGCGCCAGCACGTGAGGGCAGCACCTCGGCTCCGCTAACAAACCTTGCCCGAATGTACAAAAGTTGCATGCAGCACTTCATCAGCCGTCTCCAGTCGCCATCCACTTGGAACATGGCAAGACTCCGCCGTGCCGTGCCATCTGCACCACTACCGATGCACGAGCGGGAGCACTTCCCCGTCGACCATGCTCTGAACCCACCCATCCTCACTCCTTTGACACCTTGGTCGCACCGCAGCAGATGCCACACTTGAACACCGCATCGCCAAGCGCTTACTCGCAACTCATCACAAGACACTATGGCCGGCATATGGAAAGATATCTCACGTCAAGAGCCATACTCAACGGTCCATTTCCAGCCATTGCGTTCCATTCCTTGGTGGATGTCGACGGCAAGGCTCGGCTACGCAACGCACGCTGCACGCATACGCATCTCGCATCCCGCCGCATCCAACCAGCATCACCGCCATCTTCTTCAGACCACGAACTAAATCTTTAGCCCACATCCATGCCCTTCACAGCATCGTCGGTCTAATGCTTTGATTGCTCTGATGCTAGCTCATTTGCCGGTTCGTGGCTGCCAGCGCATCAATAGCTCCACACTTGGTCCGCCATGTTTGCTGCACTTCGACGTAGACGTACCTGCCCTCTATCCGTCTCTCACAGCACGAACAATGCACACGCACGGCGGTTTAATAGGACAGGCCGCTGCGCTGCTGCTGACCTGGCGCTGGTAAGTCCGGTTCCAAGTCACAGGAAATTTGAGCTGTCACTTTTCCCCCAATCTTTCTCTCTACTTCGAATTCGTAAGACTGTACCTGCGCTGGTGTATAACAATGGCCCAATCGAACGGAATTGCCGAACACAGCGGACCGGAGAAGGAATCTCCTGTCAAGCGTCCAGATTCCGCGATCGATCTGAAGGACGACTATGTCCTCACCCGCGACGCAGCAGCTTCTGCTCGTCTGAATCTGTCGCATTACATCTGGCAGAGTTCGTTTGGATACAATCTCCATCCGCGGATTCAAGATGCGATCGCAGGCAAGGAGAATCTGCACGTCGCAGACATTGGGACGGGAACAGGGTAAGAATCCCTACTTGACTTGTCGACGACCACCACTGACCTGTAAATATCAGAATTTGGATCCTCGATATGGCGCAACACCTTCCACCCTCCACCACCCTCGACGCAATCGATATCTCTTTCGGCCAATTCCCACCCCGCGAATGGCTCCCTCCCAACCTCTCCCTGCGACTCGTCGACATGTTCCGCCCACCACCTCCCGAGCTGCACCAAAAGTACGACATAATCCACATCCGCCACTTCGTCTGCGTCGTCAAAGACAACGACCCAACAGCTCTCCTGCAAAACCTCTTGACAATGCTCAAACCCGGCGGTTGGATTCAATGGGACGAATGGGATGTGCTGAACCGCCACTTCACCAAGACCCGTCCCGAAGGATCGCAGAATTGCATTGATAAGCTCGAGGATGAGTTCGCAGAGATGCGGAGACATACAGCACGCCCGCAATGGCCCCCGAGGTTGGATGAGTACTTCTTGGTCGCCAACATGCGGCAGACTCTGATGGAGAAGCGGCTGTCGAGTGTCAGCCAGCTGCCGTTCATGCATGATTTGTCGCTGCTGGTGTTCCAGGAGTTGATCGACGGGGCGGAGAGCAAGGGATTGATCGGAGATGACAAGGTGCGGTACTTGAGGCAATTGCTTGGTGGCGCGACGAGAGAAAGTCGAATTGGTGCGGCGTGGAATTTGACCCGGTGTATGGCTGTTGGGCAGAAAGGTGTGGATGAGAGGGGGGATGCGTTTATTCTTTAGTGGTTGTTTCGTTGCAACGGATCATGCTTTGCCCTTCAAACGATGTTCTCCTCTTTCACGCTGCCTCTGCGACTAATGTCTCCATTCTTGGAGGTCTGCATTTCAGAGGCGTCCGCAGAAGTGTTCGTTGTCCTCTTCGGCATACGCACGTCTCTGATCACGGCACACTGGAGGAAACAAAGCCCCAACATGCCAGTCGAAACATAGAAGATCGTCGAGATCGCCAGTCCATGCGCATGATGCACAGTAGCCTGGCCTGCTGGAGGCCAGCAGTCGGCGAGGGTGAGAAAGCCGTATCCGAGACGTAGTCCAGTCGCCATGGCATGCTGTCCTTCAACCACATTTCCAGAACAGACGATGAGATGGCAGTTCCAGGAGCACCGCCAAAGAATCCGAGCACATGACGCGCAGAGACGGCAACCGCGTTGTGCTCCGCTGCCACCTTGGCTCAGATTGCCATGATGGAGTGTAGCAAACAGAGCCTATTCCAAAGCCAATGAACACCTCCATGAAGACGATGACTGCTCTTCGCGCTCTTCCAGGCGATCAAAGCCATGCGTATTGTCCAGGTCCCAACCCCGAGTGTGAGAGTGTGTGGCGCTAACCCACCTTGGCCTAGTCCCATCAGGCCCTGTTGCCCTTCCGGCGGCTTCAGTCAACTTCACCCCTTCATCAACAACTCATCATGGTTTTGAATAATTTCACCGACTGAATAGCATTGATTCGTGCTTCTCCGGCATGCTCTCAAAACGAGACTTACGGGCTGGCTGCGGTGGGTACAGAATTATGAGAGAGGAGCATTTTCCTGGACATCAAACTAGCCGTGCATTCCTGCGTTCATGCTCTACGAATACATGAATGCTGAGACTGCAATCAAGGCAAAGACTACAACGGACCAGACCTTAACTCCTGCAGATCGAATACTGCCGCTCGTCTTGTCGCTGGAGCCGCCTGGACCTGCTCGATTGCAGAGCACTTGTCTACCGATGATGTTTTGCGTAACATCGGTCAGTACGACCATCCGCAGCTTGTTTGACTCCGCTTCGAACGCTATCTTATTTCCGGGAGTATATGCGTCACTGAGGATCCAGCCAAAGACATCACCGCTCTCGAATGCGCTGCCATTCGCAGCCGCAGACGCATTTCCGAATGCTGCCAAAAGTTAGTACGCGAGTCGTAGTGGCGTACTCCGAAGAGGACTTACGATAGGCGTTGATGATGAGACCGGTATTTGCAGCACCAAATGAACCGCTGCAAGACGTATCATTGCTCACATCAAAAGATGGGAAGTTTCCGGAATCGCAATCAACTCCTGAAAATCCGTCCATTATGGTCTGAACGCATGAATCTCCAATGGCGCTCGCACAGCTCGCCGATGAAGAATCCCATGCGTCGGACACGTTTTGTGGAAAGTCGGCAAGCACCATGTACAGACAAGATGGGCCGAAATCAGCGTTTTCCGAAGTCTGGCCCCCGGGATACCCATCTGCCGCCGCAGCATTCAAACTTCCGCCTCCCGGCCAGGAAAAGCTGTACGTCGTCAAGGCCACACTCATGTTGGAAATATTGTGTGATTCTTCCAAGTCGTTGGGATCCAATACTGTCAGGTTCGGCCTGTATACGTCGGTGATGCCAATGCTCCATCCCCAGTCTTTTCCATCTTCGGTCTGGTTCCATCTATCGAACTTCACATCGTGGGTGACATTGGGATGGCTTTCTGCGTCTCGCCACATCTCGTAGCCATTTTTTGGGGCGCTCTGGCTTGCGTTGAATTTCAGGTAGAGGAGATCTTGCGCTTGAGCAACAGCAGTCAGTCCTGCGAGCATGCCGACGATCGCCAACATCTTGCGCGTTTGATTGCGAGCAATTTCGAGGAGCGGCGTGGCCGCGGCGAAGACACACTTGACTGCATGTCGCTTTATATGGCGCCTTCCAGACTGTGGATCCACTCTCCATGATTCCGCGGAGGACATCGAACAACACGCTTTGAAGCCAGTGGGATGCAAACATAAAAGCTTCCTGGGTTGTGATCGACATGAAAGTCGCTGAACAAGGTAATCCCCTTCGGCTTGGCATTCTTGGCCATGAGGCACAGCGTACAAACGTCACCTGCGCCGATGAACAGCACTCGAGCAAGATATATCATTCGTCGCTGTTGATCGGAATAAGAATGTTCTCTAACTTTTGTGAACTTACCCCTAACAGATGCTCAAAGTCGAGTGCAGAGCTGGGACCCACTCCTAGTCTGGTCAACTACCACATCCTAGAGGAGATTCAACATCAATAGTCACAAGACGGCTTGGTCAAAGCCTGCCAACATCCCATTTGAGAACTCAGACCTTCACTTCGACAAAGTTATTTGCATCGAGGTGAAAGAGCCGACGATGCTTCGCCGTCCATTATGCAGACCCCATGTTGGACAAGTATCGATCCGGCTTGAGCCGCGCAACCATGTCTTCTACCTTCCTTGTCTCGTCTTTGAGCTCAACTCTGGGCGGGCCTTTTTTTTTGCCATTCTATCCCAGCAACACTGAGCGTTTTCAGAAGACCCTGCGTCACTATGTGTTCAGCCCTCTTGCAATCGAGTCCACTTGCTCTCAAAGCTACCGGCCTCTTCAAGCGTCGTATACCTTGATGTAGGTACCCCATATCAGCTAACAGAACCAGTATGGGTACAACTCAACATCTTCAGGCAAAAAGCTCTCTGGTATCTGGTATTTGGGATACGCACTCTTTTGCCAACTCCTCAATCTCCAAAAGCAAGATCATGATTCCTACACTGTGCCGCAGAAGATTATCTCTATCGCGAAATTCACGGGGTGGACTGTTCTTGACGCCGGATCAAGCGATGGGTTCGCACATTGTCATATGCAGAAGCGGTGCTCAATCAACGTCAACGAATCGCCGCGATCATGTGCTTTGCACATGCAAGCTGTGGACCCCACTAGCCCAATGCTTAAAACGCTCTCGAGCTTTCTCAATCCTCGCTCGACACTCTTTCAACTCTCATTGGACACCACCACCATCTTCCACATATTTTGACACAACCAACAACACAATTGCATTCAACACAAAAGTCCAACATCAAAGCAGAGGAAGCCCCGTCTCGAGCTCGTCATCAACATGGAGAGGCCAGCGAAGAAGGCCAAGTAAGACTGTACAAAAAGTCCTTTCTTCAACCAACACGCCATCTGACTTGAATATAGGCGGGACTTTCAGGATGTGATTCAAGTCCGGTGCATCGGTGGTACACGCCCTTTCTTTGTGCCTAAGAGTCTCATTCTCCCGCGATCCAAGCTTTTCGCCAGCAAATACGTGCACTGCACGGGGGACGTCCACGCAGATCTTGGAAATGGTGGCATTGGTCGCTACGGCGAGGGCCCAGGTGAAGATAGCTTCGGACGCTACCTAGAGCTACTTGACACAGGTGATATTGTATCCTGGGGTGAAAGCGAATTTGATCGCTGCTTCTCAATCCTTCAACTCTACGATGTGGCCGAAATGCTGGAAGACTCGAAATCAGCGAACATGATCCTCGACAATTTAGCAGAAACTCTCCACCAAGGGAGTCTTCGCCCGAGCTTGATCGGCGCCATCAATTACTGCATTTCCGAGTCGTGCTTCGATCTTATCCTTCCTCAGCAGCTCATCATCGACTTCATAACAACCTGCATGACTTCTCAAGAGCTGGAGAGCCTCTTTGAAGAGCCACTCTATTGCGACGATACAATGGGCAAGGAAGTTGCTTTGGCATTTGCTCGGCAACGTGAGAATGAAGGTCGAACTCCACAGAAGAAGCTCGAGCAGCTGGAGAAGTACTACATGAAGGACTAGACGGTTGACAGAGTCACGAGCAGATGTGCGATCGGGAATGGGGCAGTCATGAAGTAACAGATGCTGAGACGCTTCGAAGCAATGGTTCCGCATGAATGAAGCCAGAACAGGAGTGGCCACGGGAGGCCAGCAGCTGTTGAGTTCCGAACCACCGCCAAGCCTGAGACGCTCACCGCCGTTGTGAGCAAAACCCAACCTCAAGACACGAGAGCGGCCTGAGGAGAAAGGAAAACTTTCAAGATGACTAGAATCACTCATCAAAAGTAGAGTTGCGATACGATGGACCACCTAGCTTTTGTTTCCGCTTCATCTTCAGCTTCCCTTATGGTCTTCTCCTTGATCCTCTAACAACACTCATGTTTCTTGACCTTTTCTACCAAAGCATCTTGCTTACCTACTCGTTTCGCTCGATGGTCAGCTCTCCTCTGAACCTTCGACCCCTTCACCCCACCCTGAATGGCTCATCTTGGCGCGGGTGATTCTGAAAGACGCGTATGCCGCCATTCAGGGCATGCGTTTCCTCCTGTATGACTTGCAACGAAGCCCCGAGTGGGTCTGTCAAGGCTTGCTGAAGTTGTGAATTCGTGCAGGGGACGGTAAGATCGAGCGAACTGCGGTATCATATCTCGTCTCGTCCTGTCGTCTGTCCTTCATCCCACATAAGGTGCTGTGTCTCGAGTAATATAAACCTGCCCGATGAGAACAGTGCATCCCACGACCATCGTGACAGCAATTATCGGCATGTTGACCCACGCGAAATCCAGACTTCGTACTGGTATCTCTTTTCTTTGAAGAATGTCTCGCCATAGAAGACCTGCTAACGAAGCGCTGAAAGCCGTACTGAAGGCGCCATAGTTGACGCCAATCGCCATGCTGTAGACGGTCGCCCAGAACGTCCGTTGCGGGATGGGAACTCCACTCATGCGGTGTATTGAGACCCATTCCTGGACGACTCTGCTGAGTAGGATGGTTGTTCCGATGTTTGTCCCTGCAAACTGCGGAGATGTCAGCTCTGTCCTGTCAATGTTTTGCAAGTCGGAATACTTACATTACACAACACGACTGCGAGGAACCCCATGCCTCCAATAGCACCAACAACACCAGTCGCGTTAACCCAGTGGTTCCAGCCATATGCGAAGACAGGAACCCAGCCTTTCGTGACTAGTGCTTGCACAAGCACGAACATGCACAGAGCGAAAGGGATGAGCTTCCAAGGCAGATGCGTCAGCACTGCTGCCACAGTCGGGAAAGTCTCTCGCAGCCACCAGGTAGCGTCCAGGATGAGAAGTTGTAGAGATACCATTTCGTGATCCTGCTTGAGCAGTAGTCGTCCTCTTGCCTCACGACGATTAGTCTTCTCCTGAGGCGACTCTTCGCGTTCCGACAGACCAGTATCTGTAGGGGCGATCTCCATATCGTCGTTTCTCTTGAACTCTGGGATCGGCTCTGGTGTGGCCTCGGAGCTTGTAGCAGCTTCGCCGGAGTTCGAATCCATTGGTCGCAAATCAAATTCTTTGCCTTCCTTCTCAGCAGCTTCTTGCTGTGCGATGAGCACCTGCTTCTCTAAGTTCTCCTCCTGCTTAGCACGCTCAATGCATCGTGCTCTCTGAGCCACTGGACGGGTTTTGCCACGATGTACCCAGCCAAAGCCAATGTCCCAGCAAAACATGACAAACGCCGCAGGTAGAGTCACGTAGAAGACGGGTATGTCCGTTCCCTTCTGACTAGCAGCGTTGATCGCCAGAATCGTGATGAGGGTCGCGGCCATGATGACAGCTCCAAATGCAGCTCCGCCCTTGTCCAGGAATGGATTCAAAATCTCCTGGAGCTGTCTCTGTATCTGCATTTCGCGAGTGTCGCCTTGCGCCTCGGGGATATTTGGATTGACGGGATCAGCCTCTTGTGCCTCCGGAGAGAGCTCGTGCATCTTGATCTCGCTTGGAATGAGGGCCTCGTCGTTGAATCTGATCCAGAGAAGGAATGGAAACAGCACAATCGCCGTGACCAAAACGGGAACGATCACATTGGCTGTGTAATGAATGAACTTGATGCTGAAGGCGCCGGCAAGCACGAGATTCGTTGGGTTGCTTGACACCAGTATGCAACTCCCTACGTTTGCAACCTACGTTAATTGAGAAGGTCAGTCAACGCAACCATCAGGGATCGACTCTTTCCTACCGCAAATTGCATGTAGATCCAAGCTCTCGGGCGCTCAATGTTGCTAGAAACTCTAGTCATGTAGGCCAGAAAAGCGGTGCCGGAAAGGATGACTGGGTCGTTACCAATGCAGCCTGTGAGAACAAAAAAGAATGTGTACAGATAGAAGTACAGCTTTCGGCCATGCCTTCGTCCTGCCTTCAGCACTCGGAAAGCCAGATAACGAATCAGCCCAGAAGCGTCGATTGAGATCGCGATATAAGCCAGAGTGATAAAAAAGGCTAGGATATCCAAGGGATGGACCTGATCTGCTCCAACTGTACCATCGTGGACTTCTCGTCGGCCGATGGCAAGTATGGCAAGCAAAAAGAGCACAGATATCAGCGGCGCCTTGTGATCGTTAGCCATATATTCTGAAGCATTTACCATGCACGAACATCTCAAAGCATGCCAGAGAAAGTGTTCCGCCCCCATTTCGACTTACCGTAACAAAATCCATTGGAAATTTGAGGACAACCCAATCGACGCCCAGTAACGGGAACTTCCTTATTTGCTGATCGTTTCTTCGCTCAAAAGTACTCGTATCATCATGAGAACGCTCGGCGGTAATGCGAAGGCTTCTCATGCCTCGAATCACTGCTGTTCGCAACCATTGTGGCACCGGGATCGGAAGTCTGAATGGAAAGAGAACAACGATATCTGTGCTGTCATGTAAGCATTCTGGACCGCGAATCGTCGAAATGAAACGCACTTGTGAGCACGAAGACGATGAGAGTCACTATTGACCTCCAGTCCTTGATCTCGCTCGTGTCCAGTTCGCCAGCCATGGTTCCTGCCGTTGATCTATCGCGCCTGCCTTGGAGCACGTCTTACATGTGTGCTGGTGGAATCATTGCTCCTGCGGTACGACGAGACACGTGTCGAAAGAGTTGCTCGCGGGCATCGAGGCAAATTGTACCAATATCGCGGTCCTTGTGATGATGCCCGAGTGAGGTGGAGGAGGCGAGCTTGGAATGCACAGCCTCAGGCCGTCAGCATGTGGTGTATCGTATGTCGCTAGCGCCGCATAGCACTGAGTCTGACTGCACGTGCGTCAAAACTTGATGCAGAAGATGTAGGAGAAGGGTTATGGGTGACATAATGGAAGCGCAAGGAAGAAAGACAGGTCACCGTCGATACCGAATACGGCTGAGGTGGACCGTGCACGGGCGATGGCCCGAGCTCGAGGGGAACTTCACCTCTTCAGCTTGGACGATCATCCATTTCCACCACTTACAAAGCGACATGCACGCTAGCACATTTGCAGCCCGCGGTAATCGAATCCTTCCGCTGCAACATCAGGACTTTTTGCTCCGCTAGCAATGCGGCCTTGCTGTGCTTGCAATCGGCTGACCTCTGACCGGTGTCACGCCAAGATGCCTCCTCCCGAACGTGGCGCAGCCTCACCGGCGCCTCAGCCCTGTGAAAACCCTTGGGCTTCGTGCTATCGCCTCTGCAATCATGACTGCATCTGCGTCGAAGAGGTAGCGGATTGATCAGGTGTCGAAGAGACGGTCCAACAGCACGCTCTCTCACCAAGGCAATCAGGCAAGGCAACTTGCATGCGCTGGAATATGACTTGTTCTCTCTGTTCATGAACGCTCCGCTCCGCGAACTTCTCGATGCGGCTCTGCTAAACAACCACATCGTTTTTAAGCCTCCCATGTCAGCAGCGCCTCTCCGACACCCAATTCTAAAGACTCGCGACGGCCCTTCGTTTGCACGCCAATCAGGACATGCCCGCTCTTCCTGTCGCTGTTCTTGACACATTCGCCAGTGCCTTCGATACCGTACGAGCAACCACACCCTCAGGCAACAGCACTGCCCCCGACTCAGGCATCGACGTCGTCTGCGCCTGGCCAGTCAGTGGACAGTATGGGCCAGGCTCAAGAGTTCTGTATGTTTCAAGAGTGTCTGAGGCTGTAAATGCGAACTAATTCCCCTCCAGTTTCTATGCACTAGTCGCTGCTTGCATATTCGCTCGCAAAATTGACTGGCTTCGCAACGCATGTCTAGCGGCAGCACTGCTATTGCCCCTCCTTGCGGCAATCCATGCCATCGTGCTCGCAGCATCGCATATCGACGGTAATTTCTACTTAGTCATGCGGATGAATCTGACTGACAATATCCTCAAGGCGCTATCGATCTTGACGTTTACGGCGCATTTCAGCTATGTACAATAGGCGTCATAGTAGCTCCCAGCGCTGCCAGGGTTAGCCGCACCTACTTCAAAGATCACGGGCGGAATGCCATATTTGCATGGAGCATCATTGTAGTCGCTGGTATGTATCCGACAAGGTTCGCAGTGCGCGAGCTTATACATCTGCAGGTCTTCTATCGCTCATCGTTGAGCTTTTCCGCGTTGAAACGTTCCCTTGCACGCATGACGACCTGGGCCGTCCGATCTCGAACGATCCGAATCGCTTTCCGTATGGAAATGCAACTTGTGGCCTGGTTTGCAACCAGGATCAAGGCCCATTCTCCCCGATTCGAGGCGGCTCTGCCGACAACATTTATTTGGTACCTGCTCCCACCAGGCTGAGCCCGCATGCTGGGATTTTAGTTGCTGCAGCATGCTGCGTTCCAGGTATCCTACTGGCTGCAGCCTTGGGGTTTACTTTGTTCAAGAACAGCTGGGCCACAAGATGGGGCAAAAGTGCACTCAATATGAGGGCATCGGTTGCATTTTGCGAACCGGGAGACCCAGTAACGACTCTGACGGACCTTCGCAGCCAGTTAGGTCGTTCTGCGAAGCTAGGCATCATCCGCATAACAGCAAAAGCAGAAGATAGCAATGATGCTGCTTCCTCCGAAAACGACGATCGCCCAAAGCATGTGGAGGACGCTGCCGATACCAGTTCAAGGACATCCGCTGCTGCGAGTACGACAGTGGACTTGCTCCATTCATTGCACGCCGAGTCAGTACTCACCAAATACGAGTTTGAGATTGGCAGATCACGCGTGCAGCTCTTGGAAATCAACCTTGAGGTGTCAGCAAAGGACAATGTCGAGGAGGTTCTGACTAAACTCTATGCGGACATGTTTACGCTTGAGAGGGAAGACGTTCAGGTGATCTTTGTGGATGCACGTACTCATGATGCTGCGACAGAAGACGCAATTACGCAGCTGCGCAACGATGATGCCATTCGGAAGGGGATTGCACCCGAGAGAAGACAAGGCGAAATCGCCAAATCGCTTGGAAAGCCTTTGCAAATAATTCTCTTTGGTGGTGCAGTGCTTGCTATACTAATAGCCGGAGAGAGAAATCTCTTCAGCTCTCAGGTGCGGTATCAGACGGAGCCGATGGCTAATGTCGGTATGTGTGCGAGCGAGAAGCACTCAGAATCTTTACTGAACACTCCACTAGGTCAATGGGCGCCGGTCGCAGGTACTGCGTTTGCGGTTGTAGGATCTGTATGGGTACTGCTCGCAGACGCAGTCCAGAATGAGAGACGACTGGAACGCTTTCCCGAGCCGGAACGACTTGATTGGACCTCGTTGGTCCTCAGGAAGATCGTGAGAGCATTAATCACGCTCAGCGATAACTTGCGTCCAGCACGCAGACACTTTGATGATTCCGGCTTTACCAAAAGCACGACCAGGTATCCAGTGACGCCAGGACAACAGTATCGAGACCCGGACCTACACCGAACTATCAGCAACTATGTCGGCTCTCACAGAGGCTCAGAAGAAAGCGTCCACTCTGCACGGAGCGGTCGACCCTCGAGCACAATGTCGCCTGCTGAGAGGATGCGCAGTAACACTGAGTCGCGTGAGGGCGCGATCCGTCGTCGCGAAACTCTGGAATTACCAGAACAGCCTTCCCCCGTCCACCGCCCGCAGCGAAGGTCGACGCAAAACAGCTTGCCGCCTTCTCCCCTGGAACGCTCAAGAACGCTGCACGAGAGTTCGCACCCCAACGCCCCTGACATTACCGTGTCCGAAAACGACATCACTTGAGATCCCTCGAGATCCTCGATAGATCGCACTCGTGGGACGCTCTCTGCACTTTCAGGGTCACCTATTGCGTCTCTGTGCGTCGAAAGGTCATTCCTTTCCCGAAATCTTGGTCAAATCCAGGGCTGTACCCAGTCGGGCAGTGCAACCAGAACGGCCTGTTCCATTTGGGTCACATTTTGATGGAAGAGTATGCCATACACTTCAGCCGCTGCCCACAGGATACGAGAAGTATCCAGTCACATGCCAGAAAGGCACTCGTTCGCTCGACGGGCTCTCTCGGTCATGGTCAGACATGCTCGCATGGCTGCAGTGTGCTGACCATGAAAGAACATGAGAAGGCTGAAGTGGCTTCAATTACGAGCTACTGTATCTTGGCGTCAATGCAATTCATTGTTCTGCGTGCAAGGCTAGCGAACTAGCTCAGCTCCTTGGTGGATCCTAAGCACACGCAGGTCTCTCCACGATCCAAACATCGCTTCATCTAGACCATTTGGGCACACTTAAAATTGCAGGAACGCGGCAGTAGATATAAAAAAAGGTTGTACCCACAATATCAGCGACAACGAGCAGCAGCTTTTTGGAGTCTTCGTGAAGATGCAACAAAGCACCATTAAGGCTGCATTGCAGGCTGCATGCCTGTTTGCTTTCGCGAGGGCTCAGAATACTGACTGTTCAGGACAAGCACCGCTTCCACTCGGAAATGGACCAGTGCCGTCACCAGACACAGTGGTGAGTAGAGTTGTGGAATACAATCAGATATCCAAACATCTAATTCGCGCAAAGGATGCCTTTTATTCTCTTCAGTCCATCAACGATGCAGCAAATAACGCTACGCTTCCTCCTGGCTACACCTCGGCTTACACCAACTTGCACGCCACATCAAATGCTGTAGGGTACTTGGGATACGTCGCACTCACTGCCTACAATGTGACCGAATGCGCCAGTCGCTGTAACGCAAGTGAACGCTGCACAGCTTTCAACATTGCTTTCGAAAGAGATCCATCAGTCGAACCCACCGCTCCAGATGGGACATGTCCCCAACCGCCTTCTACGAACACCATCAAATGTGTCCTCTGGTCTGGTCCGGTCTCTACTTCCAATGCTGTTCACACAGGCGAATACCGCCAATCCTTCCACGTTGTTATCGCTGGCTCGAACGGCTACAATAAACAAACGCCACCTTCTCTCGCAGGCTATACCGGTCCTTCAAACCTCGCCAACTACGCCATCAACGTGAATCAAGCCTGTGCTGATGGGACCCGACCTGGTATGCGACAGCTCTTATTCCAACCTGGCGACCCTTACGATGTGACTGCGTGTGCCGCTGCCTGCACAGCGGCGCCTACGTGCCAATTCTTCAACGCTTTCATCTTGTTTAGAGACAATGGTGTCCAATTTGGTCAGATCTGCAATCTGTTTAGATCACCTTGGGGAAACGAATTTGCGACGCAGAGGAGGGTCAGCTTTGATGGGCCGCCTTGGGCTGTGAGCTCTAGTTTCTCGTACGCGAAAGTCGGGGCACCTGCGCAGTGTGCGGCGAGTCCGCCCACGAAGGTGTGAGCTGAGGATGAAGCTCTACTTTCTCTTTCGGAGGACTGAAAGTCGAGCCACCTTTCGTGAATGAGGTGTTGGCCTCAGGCATTCACATAGGCTTCGACCTCCGCTCTGTCCGACATGTCAGCGACAGCGCGTTCTATGCAGCAATGTCAGCAGATCTTGCAGCCTTATAGTCGTGTAAGCGATTCGTTCTTACTAATCTCACGTGCTCTTTGCAGCAGCCATAATTTGCTCACTTGTAGATAAAGCGCCAAGATCCGTTCACATGCTGACGCTAGTGCACTGGCCACTGCAAACGCCGTCCGATAGTTCCTGCCGACAACAGGCTTCCGCGCCTTCCACTTTCAACTCAGCCAGCACCACTTCATCAAATTCAAACACTCCATACACACCCACACATTTCTGGTCAACGCAGCCATGGCCACAACTGCAGAACCCGCCAACACGATGCAGCCGACCAGCATCGAGGAGGCGGCAACCACCGCCAAAGACCGCACCTTCGGCATCACGGAGATCCACGAAGCCATTCTCATCAACCTCGACATGAAGACTTTGCTCTTCGCTCAGCGCGTCAGTCGCGATTGGCAGAAGCTCATCGACACCTCGCCCTCACTCCAGAAGAAGCTGTTCATGCAGCCTGCCACCGCCAAGGAGACGATCGAGCTCGGAATCACGCACGGCGACCGCAACACCTTTGTCGACGTCGACGATAGCTTTGCCACTCTGAATACTCTTCTTCTCGGGAAAGCGCCCCAACCAGCATTCTCCATGAGTACCGGAGGCTTCCACTTTGATAAGAGTGGATCATGGAAGAGAATGATGGTCGGCCAGCCGCCGTTGCCAAGCGAATGCAGGCTCAAGACCTTCATACCTAAGCGCGGGATTCTGCTAAGGGCTGAAGGCCTCATCTTCAATGGAGAGACGGAGAGCGAGCAAGTCATGGGGGACTACGAGCCGATTACAGAGTGGAAAGACGATGTCACTTTCTCCCTTTCGCTGAAAGGCGTGCGCGGCATGCTCTCGCATGAACAACTGATGGAGATGAAGGATGCACCGCCTCCGTGGGGCCCAGACTTCCCTGGGTACGTTGAACTCAAGTATCGAGAGCTTTCGGACCTAGAGGAGGAGGGGGAGGAGAAGTATTTCTGGGACTCAGATGACGAATGCTATTACGAGATCTGAACCTTCTTGGGTTCTGAGATGCACAAGACAAGCTCTATATCAGTTGCCGTGGTTGCATCGAGGCCCCCACCGCCACGATTGAGGCTGAAAGTACGACTTGCTTGCGCACTGAGGGTAGCAAAGGATGAGAAACGGCGCCGAGAAAAGTCGTCTGCAGGACTTGCAGCGTGGAAAGAGACTCACCAGGGGAACATAGGATCATGACAATGTTTCACAAAAGTCCCTCTCATAATTTCCAATACCATAATACGCTGACACGCTCAAAGCAAAAGCATCCTACTCATCATCGCTATCATCCAAAATGAATCCCGCTCGCACGTTTCTCCTTGCCGCAGGCTTTGCAATAGGCACATCATCTTCATCTTCACTATCCACCGCCATCCGTGAGCCTGCAGTAGCATTCGCCGAGACCTCCTTCAAGGGCGGCGAACTCGCGTCCTTGGCAGGGGTAGGCGATGTCGAAGGTGTTTCCTTGTTCTTCTCAGCCCGCACATCTTCATCATCGGAATTGTCGGCCTTTTCGCTGTCCTCGTCCTCTTCCAGCTCCGACGATGAAGGATCGTTGTCCGAGATCTCGATTGGCTCATCATCCTTCGCAAGTCCAGTGGCCTCCATCTCGACATCCTCATCTCCATCTGCATCGCTTCCAATCTCTTCCAATGCCTTCTTCGCGTTTTTCGCCTTCTCCTTCGCGGCCTTGCCCTTCTTCCCCTTTGCGCCTTTGTCCTCGCTCTCCGCCTTCTTGATCTGCTTGACGAGCGTATTGCGAATGACTCCATCCATCTTCGCTCTTCTCTCCCTTTCCTGACGAAAGAATTCTGCATCTCGCTCATCGTCTGTCTCGTCATCCGATTCGGTGATGAACAGTTTCGATTTGATCTTCGAGTTCTTTTCCTTGTCTTTCTTCTCCTTCGCTTTGCGCTTCGCCTCGAGTTCTTCCTCTGTGAGTTCAGGTCCAGCATTGCGCTTTCTGCGCTTCTTGGGCTTGCCGTCGTCGTCACGTCGCTTGCGTTTCTCGCGAAGGTTGGGTGGGAACATAGCATCGTCGAGATCACCGCCGCTGCCTGCTCCTTCGCCGTCAGATTCGGAGTCGGAGAAGGCGGCGTTACGACGGGCGGCAGCTTTGGAGCGGATGAAGTCTTCTGCTTTCTTGTCCTCGAAGCTGGGAGGATCAAACTCTGCCTTCTGAATCTGGGAGCAGAGTTCCTGCAACCTGCTCGACGTGAGTTCTCCGGGGATGATCCAGCTGGCGTCAACATCCTCGGCCAGCCCGAGCCTTTGAATGCCGAGCGTTGTTAGGAGCAGCCGCAAGTGCTTATCCTTGAACAGAGCCGCTTCCCTTTCGTCGTTGTCTGGTACAAGGAAGATTGAAGGAGCTGGGACTAGCTCAAGAGGTTCATCGCCTCCCAGGTCTTCTGCAACATCCTTGAACTGTTGCTGTGAAGCCTCCCAGTCCCGTCTTTCCGTAGCAGCATCTTGTAGCTGCCTCTTCACCCAACCCACAGCATCTGCTTTCGCTTGCTCGATCATCACCGTGACCGCAATGCCAACCCTTTGGTCGTCCGCGACGTTTGATTTAAGTTCCAATTCAGCAGGAGGTCGAGGAGCCTTCTTCTCAACGACCCTTTCATAACCGTTCTGGAGGTAGAACACTGTGTTAGGAATCTTGCTGAACAGCATTTCCACGACCATAGCCTCCTTCCAGCCTTGACCCTCGGTGTCGCGCTCCATCCATTTGATGCAGCGTCTGAATACTTGCTGGACAAGTTGCTCCCAGTCTTTGAAACCTTCCATGGCTGGATCGAGGCCGTCCGGACCCTTGATGAGCTTATGGAGCAGAGCCAGAATGTCAACCCTGAACAGCATAACGGCCAGCTCGTGCTTGAAAGCAAGTCGGTAGAAATAGCGATGAGCACGTTTCAGTTGCACTGGCGTCAGGTCTCGGTAGTAGTGCGTCAGGGCGATGAAGGTGTTGACACAAGGTTGCGAGAGGAATTTGGCAGAAAACTTCGCGAAATCGAACTTGCGCTCAGATACAGTTCGATGGGCGTCTTCCAGATCATCGGCTCGTTGCTCTGCATCTTCACCCTCCTCTGCAGTGCCAGATTCCTGCCTCTTCTTCTTTCGTGCTCGGCGCTTGGATCGGACCTGGAGGTCCACATTCTGCTTGCTGTAGTTCTCCAACATTCGGACGAACACGTGAGTGCATTCCGTCACTGCATCCAGATAAGCAAATCCTTGGTGAGTATATCCTCGCAAGATCTGGACTATGCGATCGTGGGTCGCTTCTTCGTAAAAGATGCGATTTTGAATATTCTCCGCGATTTCTTGATCTTCCTCATCTTTACTCGATGCCATGCTCTGCACAGTGAGAAGGATTTGCGTGAAGCACAGGAGAGTCGCCTGCAGATCCTGCCAGCTTTTGTTGTCGAAAGCATTCTGCATCTGTCGGTTGAGCAGCACGAACGTTTCCTGGTCCAGGACTGCCGAAATGTAAGGGAAGGTGTTGTCTTCAGGATTGATTTGTGTCGCTCTGTCCGAATTCCACGTGCTCTCTCTTCTTGCATGATCACGTCTTGAAGCTTCGGCCGTCAGAAACCAAGAGATTAAGTAGAAGTACTGCTTGTGATGCACCGTTTCTTGCACCCGATCCGCCTCGCGCTCGATGGCTTTGCGCAGGCTCGAGAACATCGGATTGAAGGAAGAATCCAGAAAGTCTTCCACAAAGGTTTTGAGATACCTCTTCGCGCTTTCTGTCAAGTCGATGCGAGATCCAAAGTCCGAGTTCTCGTCAAATTCCTGTGCCAGCTTCCCGCGATATTGTGGCTTGTTCCACTTCTTGCTGCGGTCCATCTGGTGCAACGTAGTGTTCTCATCCGTGATCGTGCTCTGTCCAGACACTGTAGACATCTTCATCTCGTCGCGCTTGACCCAGATCATTGTTCCGAAGCGATTGTGCCGTGTTGGCGCATGCTTGTTGTAGCTGTTGTGCATCGCCTTCTCCTTTTGCAGTAGCATTTTCAACTCTTGAGATTCTTCACTCGCGACCTGCTCCTTCTTCATGAACAGCTCCCTGGCATCTACACCTTTCACGAGGTGGAACAGTATCTCCAACAGTATCACGTCCTGCTCTTGAAATTCGTCACCCATACCAGAGCCCAACGTGAGCAACACGTTGAATATGTCCTGTTCTTGGAAGGCCTCAATGGTAGTGCTTCGGCTGATCTCGTTCTCGTCGCCCTGAGAAGGCAGGTGTTGTGGTTGCGTGATCATGGCCATGTTTCTGAAGAAGTAGAGAACCAGCTTAATGACACCCTCATCTCTTCTGCTACGTTCTCTCCTTGGCTGAGCCATCGCTGGCAGCCCCACCCGGACAACAGTCCTGAGGATCTTTGCATACTCAAACTGCAGCACTGCTCTTTTGTATCCTACTTGCGCCAATTGCAGGTATGGAACATGTCTGTGGTGATTTACAGTCGCCTTCTCCGGTTCCAGGGACAATGGCCAAGTCAATGGCACCAGCAGTTCCAGACATGCCAGCGCGAGCTTGGCCTTGTGCTTGTTGTCCTGATTCTCGGGCCATAGTGCCAGAATCTCCAGCAGATCGTTCTTGACAAGTGCCGCCTCTGCCAAACACCTCTTCACATCCAGTCTATCCGTTTTCTCGTCGTACAGTCGCAGCCATCTTTGGAGATCTTTCAAGACCGCAACCGCGTCGTCTCCTACTTGGTAGGTATTGTCGTACGTCGAGCTTCCACCGACCGCGTTGACAAGCGAGGAAATGTATGCGCGTACTTCGGGGTCGACCGTCGTCGACTTCTCAAAAGGATCCATGGCGGCGGTGGCAGGACAACAACGTCCACGTCAACGACATCAAGATTCAGTGTTGAAAGCATCTGGCGTTTGGAGACGCGAAGCGCGTCGCTAGCGCGAAATCACGGCAGAACGATATTCCGGTATTCCGACATCACATGACGCTCCGAACATTCACGTCTATCAGATCACGACAATCAGATGAAGAATCCTTCCCTTTCTCGCCGGATTTGCACACACTCTCGATCGATGCTGCGTCGATCCACGCCGTCATTTCGAACCTTTTCCTCACCGGGAGCCATTCCGTACGCAACTTCTTGCCACGGGATGAGCAGTATATTTGTCGTGACAAATGCATTGAGGGCGGATCAGATAGCCATTTTCTGGCTGTTTCGTGCGTCCACTCGTCATGCCTGCATCGCGCATGAATCATCGCACATGCCGTGTCTCCAGCCTCGCTGTCGTCAGGCTGAGCAATGCTTTCGCTACCTCATCAATATATTGTGAAGTTTGTGGCCAATCAGAAAGGAAAGAGATCGTCTTTCTCAGCGGAAATGGATCGCGTCTGGCAGCTCGCCGCCGATCCTCCCGAGCCGAGCAACAAGCCGAGCGTTGCCGCTGTACTTCACCTCTCACGACACGCCTGTGACCACTGATCTCTGCGGATTCTCTCCCACTTTGCTTCCTGTGCACCGCCATTCATTTCATCATGCTGGCGACGCGCGCCCTATCCCACGCGGGCCCCCAGCGGGTCCTCTCATCACGCCTCACCGCCCGCTGTTTCTCCTCTGCCGCCCCCAGATTGGCGGATGCAGCACGCCCGGCCGCCGTCAACAAGCTGGGTGTCGTCGGCGCTGGTCAAGTAAGATTCGCTAGCCACGCATCTGCCAGTGCCACTCTGCTAACGTCTCGCAGATGGTGAGTGCTCCGTAGCACGTCCGGCCGCCCAATCGCGTCTCCGTCAATGCGGCTGACCGCTGATAGACGTGCCAATCTAGGGACTAGGCATTGCCCTCGTGGCCGCCCGCGCTGCTCAGGTCCCCGTCACCCTCGTCGACAGCTCCCAGCAGTCCATCGACAAGGGTCTGGCCTTTGCCGACAAGCTCCTCTCCAAGGATGTCTCCAAGGAGAAGCTCTCTCAGTCTGACGCCGACACCGTGCGCGGACGCTTGTCGCCCACCACCAAGCTCGACGACCTGCACGATGTGGATATGGTCATCGAGGCTGTACCGGAGATCTTGGATCTCAAGACGAAGATCTTCGCCCAGCTCGCACAGACGTGTCCATCTCATGCAATTCTGGCCACTAACACGTCCTCCATATCGATTACGCGGATTGCAGCATCAACTACGAAGGTACGCCCACCGCTACATCACGTCAGGAACAGGTGTCGTCCCAGCTGCGCCACGTGAGATGACACAAGTCGCCTGCAAACGCTGTACCTCACTGCGGTCATGCTAATTGCCTCGATTCTGATAGGATCCCACTGACCTCAGTGCATCCTCTCGAGTCGTCTCTACCCACTTCATGAATCCCGTGCCAATCCAGAAAGGCGTTGAGATCATTTCGGGCTTACAGACCTCGCCCGAAACGCTGGCCACCGCAGTTGAATTCTGCAAGCGCATGGGCAAGGTCACTTCCACGTCTGCTGACTCGCCCGGTTTCCTCGCAAATCGCATCTTGATGCCCTACATCAACGAAGCTATCATCTGCCTAGAGACCGGTGTCGGCAACGAGAAGAGTATTGATGACATTATGAAGAACGGCACCAACGTGCCTATGGGCCCATTGACGCTCGCAGACTTTATCGGCTTGGACACCTGCTTGGCTATCATGGAAGTGTTGCACGGCCAGCTCGGCGACTCAAAATACAGGCCTGCGGTGAGACTTCGGCAAATGGTTGATGCTGGTTGGCTTGGCAAGAAATCAGGCAAGGGCTTCTATACGTACTAGCTACGGTTTGGGCTCCTTGCAGATGTAAGTGGGATTACATGCCCGCTGATTGGATGCGGCTGGCTCGCCAAACAACCACAACAACTGCATCAGCAGGATCGCAGGTGGGGCATTGTATGTACAGAGGATTGAAGGTGTCTTCCCTCATCTTATCAATCTTCCATCCTAAAACAGCCACAACAATAATATCAGAAGCGAGCCGAATCACACTTGTCCCAAATTTCGAAGCCAAATCCGCACTAGCCCAACATGAGCCTCATCGGCGGATGGTGGTTGTCCCACTACGTTCACAACGCCGACAAAGTCAAAAGTGCCAGCGCAGAAGGCAACGATCCCTCACCAGGACCTGACCCTGAGCGGCCTGGTCCATCTCCTGGACGATCGTCACCTTTGACGAGACAACAATCAGTGGCATCTTTGTTTGCCCGCCGGCAATCGAGACATCCGCAAGCGAAGCCGAATCTGGGGCATCCTTCTGAATTGTTGCGGGCTTAATCACACCGAGTTATGGTTCGAAATGGAGTTTGGAAATCGGGCATGGAAGGCGTTGGATTAAGCCTAGTTTCCATCCAACATGGCGTTTGAGGATGTAAGTATTTCATTACTTTGGGGAATAGACTCCACCTTGGCTGACTATGTTGGTGCAGTTGAGATATGATAGCATAGCCTTGATAACAAACTAGTCACGTTGCCCTGGCGGAACCTCTTGAGATGCTTCCTCCTGAGTGAGCAACAATCACTCATCTTTCCCAAACAACTCCATCCAGATCGCATGTGCACGCCACAACTCTATCCCCAACAACCCCGTCAAACTCGCAACACTCGCATCCTCATGCTTCGCAGACTTCTCCAACTGCTGCAACGCGACCGCAGCATCCAGTCGATCAGCCGGCAACGTAACAACGAAAACCGGAGCGAGCATGTTTCCCAACACGAAGTTGACTGGAATGGTCTCAACTTCTGCATCGACTCCCATCTCCTTCAGCATCTCCGACTGTGGCTGTAGATCTGCTTCTACCGTGCCGCGAGGCATGATCATGAGAAAGCTCTTCTTGTTCGGAGATGGAGGCATCGTGGAGTTGCAGAGGACTTCGACGCTCTTCTCCCTTGATTCGAGAAGGGCCTTCAGACGCTTGAACTGGTTTTCGGTGTAGTAGTGCAGAGCGACCGAAACATTCTCAAGTCCATTGAATCCGTGAAGGAGATTGAACAGCCAAGATTGGAAGTTGAGAATGTTGGTGCTGAAGTGGATTGCGTGTAGGCCGAAGACGGTGAAGGAGCCTTCAGAGAGGACTTCGGGTTTGGTGACGAAAGGGTCCTTGCGGGAGAAGTAGAACTGCTCTACGAGTTGTTCGATTTGAGTTTTGGTTGCTTGGGCTGCTTGGAAGCTGAGGCCTGGTTTGAGATAGACGAAGAAGTTGTGTACTGGTGCTGGCGGTGGGTTGTTGGAATTTAGTGGTGCGATGTGGAATTGGCGGCTATGTGGTGTGCAGAGAGACTCCAATTGATTGCCCTGGGCCGAAGCCCCAAAAGCCTTACGACTTAAAACAGCATTGGAGTCATTTGGTGTTGCTGATAAGGAGAGACGCTTCGAAGCCGCAAAGCGCTGGACACTGTCAATTCTTGTGGTCTGATGGGCAATTAGACGAAGCCCCTTCTTCGCGATCTGGGAGAAGGCTTGCATAGTAAGTTGAGCTTACTTCTGAGCAGTTGATGAAATTGAAGAACGTCGATTTGCGGACTCAAGTATGAGTCGCTGAAAGAAAGGAGCAAACATCCCAAGATGAATGCATGCATGTTCGTCACGTTTGCTTGTGTTACATGATCGCTTTGGGGGCATTGAATGTACTTTGCGGATCAAACGAGGTGAGGCTATGTCCTTCTGCATTGATTCACCTTCGGCAATCCAGAATCGTGTAGATGCAAGATGGTATGTTCTACGCACTGCATCGACAGTTGGCCAGGCTCAGCACAACTCGTAGCTGTCGCTACTCATGATCAACCATCTAGGCAGCAGCGTTGTAGATTGCAACTTGAGCATGTTGAGTACCGTGTCCTGTCTGGTTTTGAGATGTTCATGTCATGTTCTTGGAGGAGGTGAGGTCAAATCTCTGTTGGGCCCGTGCACCTGAGGTCGCGTTTGGCTTTCGTTCTTTCCATCTTTCCATCTCTTGACAACAACATCTTCATTCATTATTATCTAGTACGCGAGTGACCCCAGCAGCAGCAACATGCAGTCAGCACTTACGTACTTGTGTACTGTAAAGAAAAATGCACGATCTCAAGGCTGACAGCATATTTCCGACAATTCTTGAAGATGCCGCGCGGAGCGCGAACGAATCCTTCGGAACCACGACGCAATATTTGGAAAGACCCCCGGCAACTGACTGCGACCCATCAAGCCGACTCTGGCCGAGGCAGAAAGCTCACGGCTTCTCATTATGGAAAACGACCGTCTGCTGGGCATTGAGGAGGCCTCACGGCACACGCGGCCCTCGTTGGCTGCAGATTGCGAAGATCTTATCACTTTCTCGGATCTAGCCCGACATTCTACGGGCGACAGCACCACTACCAGGATGGCGTGGATGGAGACCGCCCTGCCGCAGGAGCGTTGCATACGCCACGCTGATCTCGAGAATGCCACGAGCGCCTTACCGAGAGCCCGGAAAAGTCTATGCGGGATGGTTGCTTGCGTATCGCTGGATGTTTGCGACCCGATTTATACCTTCTCCACTTGGCAAGCCTCTTCAGCCACACCAAAGGCCGAACGCATGTCGTGGGTGTGATCTATGCACGTTTGCCGCGGCCTTTGATTGCCCTGAACCGTAGCCAGGCTTGCTGTGTTGGCTAGATTCGGGTTTGTCACTTCGTACGAGCAATACCTACGAGGTATCCTTCGAGCAAGAACAGGTGAGCAGATTTTATAATGTTATGAAAAATGACATTTTGAACTTTACAGCTACAGACCCATGAAACGCCGCCCACGCCTTTTTGATGCCGCTGTGCCGTTCAATGAAGACAGCAATAATCTTCGACTAAGAAATCTAGTGCCATCAGGGTATCTCAAGTCAATATCTCCGTCGCTCATCGCAGCTCCAAGCCGTTCATGACCTGCTTGTCCTGCGACTCGTCGGGATATCCGAAGATGCTGTCAACCATCTCTCCACCTCTGACAGCGAGGATAGAGAGCAGTGTGTCGGAGAGACCGTGAGTCTTCTCGTTGCACCCTTGCAGCCAGATACCGGCATCAGGTGAGACAGTGCCAGGAGCAAACTCAACGCCGTAGTCGCGACCGACAGTCCATTTCTTGCCATGGGCGGCACCCGCGGGCATTAGGTCCTGCAGACTGCAAAGCATGTCCTCATGAGCATTGCGCTGGTAGCCTGTCGCGACAACGACAAGGTCTGCAGTGACAGTCTCTTGGCGGGACACTTCGTTCGCGCGGAACTGGCCAGAGTTGTTCTGAATCTGGAGCTCAATGGCATCTTTGCCGTCGACCTTCACATCCCGAGTGCCTGTTATCGAGCGGAACTTCAAGATGCGGTGTGGCCAGTCTTGCTCTCGCGAGTACTTCAGCTGGTATCCGTACATCTCGTCATAGATCTTCTCGAGCAATTCAAGACGGACCACGCCGTAATTGGTGGCCTTGTCGTTGGCCAGAGCATCTTGTCTTATGCGTGGATCTTGTGAGAAGGTGTCGTCCACTCGCTCTGGATTGAAGACTTCGTTGACACTGCAGGCTCATTAGTGATGGTTGCAACATCACACATGACTTTTGACTTACAAAGGCGAATCGTCACTTGGCTTCAGCGCAGCCCCTCTAATGAAGAGCAATGACTGTGCACCTGGAAATCGTGAGGGAATATCATGCCAGCACTCGGCAGCGCTCTGGCCTCCGCCAATGACGGCAACCGTCTTGGGCGCCGTTCCCTCGGGGAAGATCTTGTGGACATGGGTCATGTACTGCGACGAGTGGATGACTCGAGGGTGCTTCTCTGGGAGTGACTTTGGGATATTCGGACGGCCACCAGCTGAGATAACAACGTGCTTCGCCTTGAGAGTGTAACGCTCTCCAGTCTCAGCGTTCGTCGAAGTCACGTTGAAAAACTCGATTTCACCAGTCTTGGGATTTCTTCGACCGGCTTCAACGTTCTGGACATTCTGGCTGTAGTCGACAACCTCGGTGAAATGCTCGGCGCACCATCTCATGTAATCCTCATACTCGGCTCGCTGTGGCAGGAAGGTGTTCAAGTTGGTGAATGAAACGAGTCTGTCCTTGGCATGCAGGTAGTTCAAGAATGTGAACTCGCTCTGTGGGTTGCGAAGGGTGGCCATGTCCTTCAGGAAGGTGATTTGCATCTTCGCGCCAGGAAGCAGCATACCGGCGTGCCATGCGAACTTGGGCTGCTTCTCCAAGAAACGGACCTTGGGTACTCGCCTCCGCGATGAGTCTTCGAGAGAATCGTGAAGAGCGACTGCAATGGCAAGCGAAGCGGGACCGAATCCAATACCGACGAGATCCTGGATCTCATCGTCGCCATACCGACGCAGGTTGCTCGAATTGCTGGAGTCGTCCATGAGGCTAGGAATATCGTCGTCCATGGAGCTCAATGATGTTTCGTAAGGAGAAGCCTCTGATGCAGCCGATGATGAGGTAGCGGAAACAGCATGCGGCGACATCTTCGAGTAATAATGAATGCGTCGAATCCGGGGATGCAAAGAGTGTCAAACAAGTAGCAGAGGGACGAGGTGGCAAGCAGAGACAAACAAGTTTCTCTGGCGTGAGGCGTGGAGAAGACGAGAGCGGAAGGTATAAAGCTAAATGAGCAGAGACGATCGGGTCTCCGTTGGCGTGCACGGGAGAGCAAACGATGCTACGATGCTACGCTCCGCTGGGCTGAGAGTCAAGGAGGGCTTGCTGCTGCAGGGTTTCGGCGAAACAGAAGTCGAGCGAAGTCGGCGTTGAGTTCTGGGGGTCGGAATTTGCTAATGGGATCCCGTTCGTGTGTAGTGGTGGGCAGAGACGTGGACCGAACTCGAGAAAAAAGAGCAAGCACTTCGGTGCAGCGCATGAAAGTCAATGACGAAGCCAGACCGCGACCAATCCGGCGAGGATCTAATCAAAAAAATCTTATCAGATGGAACGACGGAACTTGCTGGGATGCTGTCGAAGTGCGACCGGGAAATTTAGCGTGCATGCAGAGTGGAGGGACAGGATTGAAATTTTCACGGCTTGCGCTGCAGTAGCTCTGACGTGGTGGGCTGCTGGCAGCTGCTGTTGCGCTCGGCCTTCTCACCAACCTCACCCACGCGGAGGCGCCTTCAACTGGCGGACGGCGAACAAAGGTATGCGATTATCAGATGATCTGAATGATCTGATTATGCACGAGACGCATCCTCGCTTGGGCCAAACTTTTTTAGGTGAAGCCTCCGTGGCTTGGCATGACGCCGTCGCCGCCAGGTACTTTGGAGCGCGTACAGGGATGCTCCGTATCTCGCCGCTTGGACGTAATGAGAACCACTTCGAACTGCTGTCCCACGCACGCAACGGCAATTGCGGAGATGCTGTCCATCACGATATGGTTGAGGCAGGTCGAAATGCTTGACCGTCTTGGAAAGAAGATGAAGATGATATGTCTGCTTTTGGAATGCTACTAAAAGCAAATGCTCGTTGAATCATGACGCTGTGATGAGAGCACGAATAGATCGACTCGCTGAAAGCACAATCCCCAACAACGCCAGCTAATGCTTGATAGACAACGCGAAACCGCATCATGCAAGGCTCTGGGCCTTTGCCATGCTAGCGTAGAGTCCGTTCTGCTCCACGAGCTCCGAGTGCGTTCCTGACTCCACTACACTTCCATGTTCAAAGACGAATATCCGATCAACGTGCTGAATGCTCGCGAGTCGGTGGGCGACCATGATGGTCGTCCGATCTTTGGATGCTTCCTCGAGTAGGGCAGCTTGCACGTGTGCTTCGCTATGAGCGTCCAGCGCACTAGTCGGTTCGTCAAGGAGAAGGACTTCTGGATTTCGAATAAGAGCTCGTGCAATGCAGAGACGTTGTGCCTGGCCTCCGCTCAAACCAGAAGAGCAGTCTGTGTTGTAGCCGTCAGGTAATGAGCTGATGAACTCGTGTAGACCGCACTTTTGGCACGCAGCCTGGATGTCTGCGTCTGTGACGGTCTGATTCGACGCACAGCCGAGCTTCAGGTTGTAGCTGATTGATCCGGGGAACAGGTCTGCATCCTGCGAGACGAGACCCATACGATTGCGGAGTTCCCTCACGTCCATGTCTCGGTAGTCGATGCCGTCGAAGATCATGGATCCAGACGTGGGGTCGAAGAAGCGCTCAATGAGGGCCATGCATGAGGTCTTGCCTGCCCCTGAAGGTCCTACGATGGCCACGGTCTGTCCGCTGCTGATCTTGAGATTGACACTGCTCAATGCAGGCTTTGAGGAATTCGGATATGCCAGTGTGACGTTTCGGAACTCCAGCTTGGGGCATTCAGGTGCAGGCGTCCCATCCCGACTGCCCAGCACCAGCTTTCTCGACGATGAACATGTGGACAGCTTGGTCGATGACGATGCTGTCGCGCTCCTGCTGTTCGGCGACATGATGTTAGGCTGCGCGTTGAGCAAGGTGAAGATGCTTCTTGCTGCTGTCTTCGCTCGAGCAATTTCTGGACTCAGGCTGAAGAACTGTCCGGCTTGCTGTGCTGAGAACAACAATGCCGGCAACACGATGAAGAACTCTGTCGTGGAATATGTGCCGTTTCGTACTTGTTTTGATCCCCTGTCCGCCGCATCAGTATTGATCTGGTTATCTTGGGTTGCCTATACTCACCACCAGTATGCGAGAGCGTAAACGAAGTAAGTGACTGAAAAGCAAAATGCAAGCAGAGTGTTTGCCACTACCACGAAGTTGCGGATTTGTCGGTACGGCTTTTGTAGAGCTTCACGGTATTCGCTCAGGAGGTGCTGTTCGAGGCACAAGGCGGTCACGGCTCGTCTGTTTCGACAAGCCTCAGCCGCAAGACTAGTGGCGTCACTGTAGGCTTCTCGATGTTTGGTCTCGGATATTGTGAGCAATCGAAGTCTGCAAAATCGTTAGGAGAAAGCTCAGAGAACATGCAACAGGGTTGCACTCACCTCAAGAACCCTGCGAGCACCATGACTGGCACCATGGAGAGCAGAACAACTGCAATCTTCCAAGCAATGACCAGCGCTAGAATGAGTCCACCGACGACCGAAGTCAAGATCGTGAATATGGCACCAAGAGCCACTCCTCCTAGAGCGGCCAGATCTCCTGGATCTTTGGTGAAGTGACCCATGAGTCGATGTGTTGAATGTCCAGGCTCGGAAAACCATTGCAAATCGAGATTGAGCAGGTTGTGCAACATCATCCTTTGCACTCGGCTTGTCAGCCGCGTCGATGATACACCAAAAGCGCTTCCGCTGGCGATGTATGACGAGAGAGCAATGAGTGCTAGGATGAAGAACATGAGGCAAAAGAAGTCGGCACGGCTGTAGAACGATGAGTTCCGCCTCTCTCCGTTTAGCAGCTTTTGAATGCGTCAGCGGAAGACGAATTGATCTCGAGATTGCAGGATCTTACCTCGATCAGATTTCCAAAGACTACAGCTTGTCCTAGCAGAATGCCACCGCTGATGATAGAAGCAAACAGACCAAGTGCCGATACTAAACCTTCTGGTTTTGAGAACTGAACGATACGCCTGGCGAGTGTCCAGATGCTCATCTCCGGAGAATTGTCGTCGGCTCCTTCAGGCGACGGGTCAGCCTTCTTGGCGGTTCCTGGCCTGGAAGTCTTGTGTGAGGAGACTGTTCGATGACTTTTGACATTTTCTAGGGCAGCGGGGGATTCATCTCTGCTTTCCATGTTCGTGTTTTGGGCATCGAGAAGTCCTCGAAACAGCGTGTCCCCTGAGGAGAGTTCCACAGGACTGCCTTGTTCTACAGCCTGGCCGTTGCTGAAGACAATAATTCGATCCGCAGCAAGAGTTGTTGATAGACGATGTGCAATCATGAGAACGGTAGTGCCGGATGCGGCGACTGTCTTCACGGCTTCCATCACGGCCACTTCACTTCGGGCATCGAGAGCACTTGTCGGCTCGTCGAGAATGAGGAGTGCGGGACGCTTGATTAGTGCGCGTGCAAGACAGATGCGCTGTCTCTGGCCTCCAGACAGTTGAAGCTCATTGCTGAGCCTAGTATGCAAGCCGTTGGGCAGCTGGTCAAGGAAGTCGACATGAGCTTCTTTGAGGGCTTGCTTGCACCGTGCAGTTGACTCTTCTTGTGAAAGACCTTCTCCAATCAGCCCATAGCTCACATTCTCGAGCACAGTGCCAGAGAAAAGTGCCGTCTCCTGCTCTACGACAGCGATTTGTGAGCGAAGATAATTCGAATCGATCGACTTGACTTCGTCCGAGCCAAAGGTTATGCGGCCGCAATAGTCGTAGATGCCAAGCAGCAGCGCTATGCAAGTACTCTTTCCACCGCCACTACCGCCCTGGAAGGCTGTTAGCAAACCGTGATGGAGATATCAGGGGATCTGATTGCAGGGAGAAGGATCGACAAGCTCGTTGCAATGCCAAGGCATGCCCTTCCGCCTTCTACGTGAGTGGCTTCGGTACGTGCTGTTTAAGAATCTTGGCGTGACAGGTACTGTGACTTACCACGACAGCAGTGAATGTTCCGGGTTCCAAACGCAGGTTCAAGTTTTGAAGAGCTTGAACTTCGGGTCGTGACGGGTACTCGAAAGTGACATCTTCGAATTTTATGGCCTTGCCTTGTAGATCTGGCTTGAAGCTCGTGCGCCTGTACGTCGCCGAGGCCTTGTCCTCGCTGGCATCGAAGAGGTCCTGGATGTGGCTCTTTGCTGAGGCAGCTCGCGCAAATATCTCCAAGAAAGGAGCGAATTGACCGACCACAAAGGAAGCATCCAGAATCAAAAAGACCACGGCGTAAACGGTTCCAGCATTTCCGCGTGACGACAAACGGCTTCCGATGTAAAACGCCAAAGCGTTGGCAGCAAAGGCGATGAAGTATATCGTTCCAGCCTGCGAGGCCGCAAAGACCGCCTTTTTCGCATTCGAGGCAGTTCCTTGGTTTAGGCAACTGAGGTGTCGTTGGCACAACTCTCCAATCATGTCGTAAGCCTGTACGATCTTCACTGCATGCAGTGCGCTTTCCGCGATTTCGTTTGCTTGTTCGTTATGCTTCGAAGCAGCACGGCTGTGTCTCGACACGGCTGGCGACAAAATGGCAAAGCACAAGGTCAAGGCCGGAACGACCGATGCGAGTAGAATACCAGTTAGCTCCGCGTTGAGCATAAACCCAACAACGAATGCTGCCACAAAGTAGGAAAGACTCTGAATGAATATGCCGACTTTCTCTGAACATCCGGCCTGGATAGTGTCCATCTTCTCGGTCAGCAGTCCATTGACATCGATATCGTGAGTATCGATGTATGCTTGATCAAGATGCAAGAGGCATTCCAGAAGCTGTTTTCGAAGCTTGATGGAGACATTTTCAGCGGTAATTCCAAAACCGATGGTATAGATCGCGGTGACCACGAAGTACGCGACAGCTACGCCAAGTAGTTGCACAAGCCGTTGATGGAGTGATTGAGGATCGGGAGGGAACTCGTTGATGATCTTGCCAAAGATGAATCCGATGACTGGTAGAGGAACTCCTGCAGCTATGGCGAAGAATGCGCTGGCGATGGCGATGAACTTCTCCGAAAAGGACTCGAGCGGTTCGTAGAGACTCAAGTAAGTGCTCTTGAAAGGGTTCAGACCAAGAAGCTGAGCATAGATCTTTCGTAGGGGTGTTGCGGCTGGGGTCGTGGGAGCAGTACCCAGAGGTCTGACTTGGGGGCCTGGAAGAGGCTCTGACAAGATGTTAGAATGTGGTTCTGGGGCGCTGTTTCGGCATTGCAGTTATTGCGCAAGGCAAGTCTTCGGATTCCCCAGGACATCGAACAAGATGATAAGCGTGTGATTTGATGGGTTCTGAGAAACGCACCTGCATCTCCCAAGGCCGAAATTCTTCTGTCTCCGATTGAGTGATTGCTTGCTCTCCTGTCAAGCTCGAAAGACATGATAATATATTTGCAACGCTTCTCAGGGCGTTGTGGCCCTTCGCGGCGGTAGATGCTATGCAGGCCGAGATCCTTTCAAGAGATCCAAGACCGGCAGCGGCGCGTAAAGGACGATGGGGGTGGCGTGGTGTGCGGCATGTGTGAAGACACTTCGTAAGCCTCCCATGGCATTCGAAGACACACCGTGTGCGAGCATGAAGAGTCTGGTCAGTACATTAGTCGGACCCGGCAACAGCATTCACAGTTGTGGGCTGTGCACAAGTTTGCGTGAAGTCACAGCACGAGAGAAGTGAGATCACTGCTAGAAGTTGCTACTGCGAGGCGCCGTTTGTGCGAAGGTGTAGGTCCGCGACAAACGTCCGCTCGCTCTGAGCCTCTGCCGGAAGCATACACGCGAAGCATACTTTGGTAGGAAGGCGACCTCGGCAGGCGGCCGCAAAGCGTGGACAAATTCCACATGATTTTGAGCGATGATGACATTGGCGAGAGGCAAAAGCAACTTAGCAGCTCTGGAGACGGGCGAAAGTCCCTAACGGCTCGGCAAGCGCTGATCAGCAGAGCTAAGGTATTTTTTCCCATGGCTTGCTGCTGCAGCAGACAACCAGACTTGCCCGTAACTTCCACGCGTTGCGTACTGCTGATGATGAACATCTTGACTTCGCCGCGCTCGCACGTTGTTGCGTTGAATACCCTCTATGACATGGTGTCCGTGGGAGTTTGGGTGTGAATAATTTCGAACGTCTCCGGGCTCCAATCAGCGTGTCGCGGTTCGTCACCGTCATCGGAGCGGTCGCGCCAGACTGTGAGAGGCATCCAGCGAGATGCACCGCCGCGTAGCACGTGGTGGCGACAGTCGTTGCAGTGTAGACGACGTATGGTTCGCAGAAGCGCAAGGCAGGAGGTGAGGTGAGATTACTGTTGTCGTGTAAGGTTGTTGTTCCTGGCAGCGAGTGACGAGTGATCCGATGAGTTGTCTTCGACACCGCGGCCATCGCTCGGATGTACGCCCGGATCCGAGCGCGCACGTGCCAGCAAGGAAGGACCCTCCCGCGCTATCCTGGCCTAGCGCGTGGGATAGCGTGCTCTAACCAGCACCCCCCTTCGACGACGTAACCAAACAACACCTTCCTCGACTTCACTTCATCAAAATTTCGGTGGCGTGGGAGTTCTGCTTCGGGCGGCTGCTATTCTTGCAAACAGCATGCGGTGATCATTCTGCCGGACCATTCACTTCACGTCGCAATATGCTGAGTCAACCTGAACGCCGTGGACATCGCCACAACAGAAGAATGAGGCGTTTGTTACAATTCAATCAAACCCTCCGATGACAGTAACAACTAACGTCCTTTCAACCTTCTCTACCGCCTTCCAACATCTTACACCCTTCACAATGGCCTCTGGACTCTCAATATCGAATCCGAATCCACGGAAGCTTCCTGGACCCCAACTTCTTCATGATCTGGTTGCGCGGGAGGGCATCAATGGCACAACAGCCATCGAATATACCACTGGGGATGGCGAGATCTCATCCCTGAGCTACGAGGAGTTGCATCTCCAAGCCGACGCACTATCACATCGAATCACAACAACACTCAGACAATCTGCGAAACAATCGAAACGAACGATCGTTCCTCTGCTAATACCGCAATGCCTAAATCTCTATGTCTCCCAACTTGCCATCCTCAAGGCAGGGGGTGCCTTTTGTCCCATCGTATTGGACACGCCAGAGGATCGTCTTCGATTCATTATTGCGGATGTAGAAGCTTCGGTCTTGCTCACAACATCCGCGCTCAAACCACAATTACCAACTTTGGAAGGCGTCGAGGTCATCGCCGTTGACGATGAATACGACAGCCAAAACAACACCCAGGTCACGAAATCAGTCTCTTCCCAGGATCCCGCTTACATAATGTATACCAGTGGCAGCACCGGTCAGCCAAAGGGTGTCTGTCTCTCCCATTCAGCCGCGACACAGGCTCTTCTTGCGCACGAAAGACACATTCCTAGTTTCAATCGATTCCTCCAATTTGCAAGTCCGACATTTGACGTCTCAGTCTTTGAGATCTTCTTTCCGTTGTTCAGGGGCCAGACATTAATCAGCTGCGATCGGAAACGGTTGCTGAACGATCTTCCCGGCGCCATCAACGATATGCGAGTCGACGCTTGCGAGCTGACACCGTCGGTAGCGGGTAGTCTTCTTCGCCATCGAAAAAGCGTACCTTCCCTCAAAGTTCTTCTGACCATTGGCGAGATGCTGAAACCAGCCGTGGTAGAAGAATTCGGTGGCGACGCGGATCAACCTGCAATTCTGCACGGAATGTACGGGCCCACAGAAGCAACAATACACTGCACCCTACAAACTAGCTTCTCTAAAACCATGTCTTGTGGAAACATTGGGGTGCCTTTGGACACGGTCTCCGCGTTCATAGTGAAGCCACAAGACTCCAATTCTAGCCCCACGAAGGACCTCGAAATACTGCCTATGGAGGAGGAGGGTGAGTTGGCCGTTGGTGGTTTTCAGCTTGCAGACGGTTATCTCAACAGAGATGAACAAACAAGAGCTGCGTTCATCACGCACCCAGAGTATGGCGTGCTCTACCGCACTGGCGATCTTGCAAGGATGCATCCGGATGGCTCATTTGACTGTCTTGGTCGTATCTCGACAGGACAGGTGAAGCTTCGAGGTCAGGTAAGTAAATAGGATGTCCCTCTCAGAATCCATGGCTGATCTTTTTTAGCGCATCGAGCTCGGCGAGATCGAGTACGCTGCATCCAAGACGCCAGGTTGCCGAGACGTAGCCGCTGAGGTTGTGGCCGGCATACTGGTTCTCTTCTGCATGCTTGATGATACTACCGTCACCCAGGACGCCATCCTCGAGACGTGTCGCAAATGGCTTCCGGCCTTCATGGTACCAGGAGATGTCGTAATTCTTGGCTCTCTACCTTACCTTCCCTCTGGAAAGTGTGATCGCAAAGCGTTGCGATCCGATTATGAAGCCTCTCAACGTTCGAATGAAAATCCGGACGATACGAGTAGCGAGCTTTCGAGGACCATTGCAAGCACGATTGGCAACGTTCTGGGGGTCGAAGCACGTCCAGATTCGATCCTTCCAGTTCTGGGTCTTGACTCGCTATCGTCGATTCAAATTGCGTCTGCACTGCGTAGGCAGGGCTATCCGCAGCTCGATGCATCTTCAATACTGCTCGCTCGTACTCCTCATGATCTTGCTACAGAACTTGAAAGAGTTGAATCGTCGAGCAAATCGATACATGACGATGTTCCTGACCAGAGATACCGTCAAGCTCTGGACACCGCGCTGGAAGCATCACTTCCTCCTGGACAATTCTCTAAACTTGAATCCAGTTTCCTTTGCACGCCTGTGCAAGTTGCCATGCTTACGGAAACTACAAAGGACCCTCAAGCATACTGCAACTGGATCGAGTTTAGACTGCCACAAGGCCTGCAAATCGCCAGCGTCGAAGCTGCGCTGCAAACCCTGTCACAGCACCATCCTATGCTACGATCTGGGTTTGTTGCAGTGACCGACCTCAATATCAGCTACGCAACGGTCGTCTGGAAGCACCTCTCCGATGATCAAATCAAACGTGTGTCCCAATTTGACTACCACTTCGAGATCGACAGTGACGAGCGGTTGCTGTGTCCTTGCCACTTTCAGCTGAGACAGATTGGAGAGAGCATGAGACTGCTGTTACATGTGCATCATGCGCTCTACGATCAGTGGTCCATTGACATCTTGCGTTCTGATCTTGCTGGCATCTTGGAAGGACAAACGCCTGCTTCGTCAGGATCATTTAAGGCGATTGCGGACCATTACTACGCACATTCACAACAAGCTCAATCCTCAGAAACCATCGAGTTCTGGCAAGATTACCTCCGCGATGCCTCGACAGCGTCATTGCCTTTGCTTAGGGGCGATGAAGTTGAAAGCCGTCTACAACGAACAGTATGGCAAGACCTATCTCTGCAGAGCGCATCTGTCAAATCCGCGGCCAAGTCACTCGGCTGTAGTACTCCTGCGATCTTTCAGTCAGTGCTAGGCTATCTGCTCTCGGGCCTCACAGGGTCTCCAGACGTCGTCTTGGGATCTGTGTTTTCTGGACGAAACCTTCCTGTAGCCGCGATCGCCGGCACTTTTGGGCCCTGCCTCGCCACTCTGCCTTTTCGACTGGACCTTGGCGCCACAGAGACAGTTGGAGAATTGTTTCAAGCAGTTACAGATCAAAATCGAGCACTGCAGCGACATGTCCTGACGTCGCCTACGGCTATCAGAGCAGCAGCTGGAGTCGCACCAGGAACTTCCCTCTTTGACACGCTTTTCGTGTGGCAGGAGTCAACTCGCGACAACAGCGACACGCACAATCGTATTGATATTGTGGATTCAGAAGATCGACTGGAGTTTAATCTCGTCCTGGAGTTCGAGCCGTCGCCATCAAGCGTCAGGGTCCGGGCAACTTATCAAGAACGTCTTTTGAGCAGCGAGTTTGTTCAAATACTGCTGCAACAGGTCGATTGTCTGACATCAAAGCTGCTCGAGTCGCCTAAATCCCCGATTACGGACCTCTCCTCGTGGCTGTCCCCTAATCTTCTGTCTATCCAGAATCCAGAACCATCACAATACGCCACATCGTATGACTTGTCCACTGCTATTCAAGATCGAGCTACTAGCAATCCTTCGGCAACCGCAATAATGTTCGCTTCATGCCTGGAGGCTGACAAACCAGCCATGTCATCCATCTCGTACAAAGAATTGGACGAACGCTCAAATCAGATGGCTCATGCCCTGCTTGCTTCTGGTCTGAAGTCGCAGGAAACGGTGTGCATTTGTATGGAAAAGTGCATCGATCTTTACGTCGCTATGCTTGCCACATTCAAAGCTGGAGCAGGATACTTACCGTTGGTACCTGAAACGCCTGTGGACAGGATCCAGTCAGTCGTTGCACAAGCGAGTGTGAACATTGCCATTTGCGACGCCAGCTCGACACCAACATTCAGAAGCCTTCAGATTGGTACAGTCATTGACATGGAGTCATGGGATTTTATGTCACACCCGAAAAGCAAGCCAGAGGTCAATCAGGTCGGTTCCAGGGTTGCATATTGCGTGTTCACGAGTGGCAGCACTGGCGAGCCTAAGGGCGTGCCGATCACTATGGACAATTTGAAAGGCAACCTGGCGGTTCTACACGAGCTGTACCAGCCTCACGCAGGAGATCGCTTGCTGCAGTCGTGCTCCCAGGCCTTCGACGTAAGCGTGTTCGAGATTTTTTTTGCCTTCTACAGCGGGATGTGCCTCTGCTCTGCAATCAAGGACGTGATGTTCCGGGATTTCGAGGAAAGTATCAGGACATTTAAAGCAACACATCTGTCATTGACGCCCACTGTGGCGGCACTTGTGAATCCTGATAACGTCCCCAATGTCCGTTTCCTGGTCACTGCTGGAGAAGGAATTACCGAAAAGGTGCACCGAACTTGGGCTGGACGCGGCCTACACCAAGGATATGGGCCTTCAGAGACGACCAACATTTGTTCTGTCAAGATGAACGTTGCACCAAACGACGTGCTTGGAAACATTGGACCTGCTTTCAAGAATACCTCAGCGTTCGTCTTGACTACTCAAGGCCAGTTCTGCGTGGCACCTGCTGGCGCTTACGGAGAATTTGCTTTCGGGGGTGAGCAGGTCTTCCACGGCTACATCGGAAGGGAAGACTTGAACTCTGAAAAGATCATTCACCACCCCGAATTCGGAAGGGTCTACCGCAGCGGTGACATGGGCCATATATTACCAGACGGCACGCTCCTGATCAGTGGAAGAGTGGATGACCAAGTCAAGATCCGAGGCAACCGCGTTGAGCTCGGCGAAATCAACGCCGTCGTCTCTGATCATTCTGGAGTGACTGATTGCACGACTGTCGTGCTTGGAGAGAAGAGCTCCGAGCAGACTCTAGCTACATTCTGGGTACCTGCAGTGCAAAAGTCGGCGGCGGACGCTGAAATACGTGTGCTCGATTCTGACGAGGCTCTTGTCGCGCAGCTCTATGATCGCCTCGAGAGCTCGTTGCCGGCATACATGATTCCAAGCATTCTTGTGCCAATGAGCAGGCTACCTATGACATCTCAAGGGAAACTTGACAAGAGGCTTCTTCGCTCGAAGCTTTCAAGTCTTGACGCGAAGTCGAAAGAAGCGTATTCGAGATCTCATGAAGCTCACGGTGGAGATCCACCCGCCTCCGAGTCCGAGAAGGCCATGGCCGCCATACTGGCAGACATTCTAGCATTGGATGTTGCTTCCGTTTCAAGAAACTCGTCGTTCTTTGCGCTTGGTCTGAACTCGCTCAATGCGATTCAATTTGCCAAGATGGTCAAGAACCAATTGGGTGTTTCGCTTGGTGTGACTGCTATCCTCAAGCACTCCAGCATCGCAAGGCTTAGCCCCCACCTCGATGGTCAACGCGACGGCAGCGATGACTCGTCAAAGCAATCCGTTCACGATGTTTTCTCCCAAGGTTTTGTTAACGACACTCGAGATTCGTTCGCAAAAGTTGGACAGACAGTCACAGCTATTCTGCCTTGCACTCCACTGCAGGAAGCCATGCTTTCTGCAAGCAACACTCAAAAGGGCGCCTATTGCAACACCACCAAGCTCCACTTCGAAGGAGATTTGGACAAGCTACATACTGCTTGGCAAGACATGACCAGGAGGCATGCAATTCTGAGGACCACATTCGTAGAAACACCCTTGGCCGCCTATCCGCACGCACAAGTAGTATTGGAGAAGCCGGAGATACAGTGGTCTGTCCACGCAACCCAGGGACAGCCAAACGGTGCTGTAGGAACCAGTACCAATGGACATCCAAACGGTGCTTCTGATGGTCATGCGAATGGACATACCAATGGCAACGTGAACGGCAACATGAACGGGCATCACAAGACTCGTCCCGACATTCCACCCGTGACAGCCAGCTCGCCAGTACGAGTCGACATCGTTGGATCAGACATCTACCTCCAGATGCATCACGCTATCTATGATGGCGTTGCAGTGGCCAACCTATTCGAAGAGATCAAGAGAGCCTATCAAGGCATGGAGCTGCCGCCAGCTGAATCATTTGAGCCATTTCTGGAACACATGATTGCACAAAACAACCAAGAAGCCATTGACTTCTGGGCCCAAAGGTTGAAGGGTTTCCGTCCACATCCGCTGCCAGTCCAACCAGAAAGTTCCGAGCCTGAGGAGAAAGTACTGAACAAGACGATCGACATCGAGTCCTCAGACGTCGATGCTTTCTGCGAGCGCCATGCCTGCACCACTCTTTCACTCGTACAAGCAGCGTGGGTCAAGACTCTTTCGTGTATGCAAGGCATCAAAGACGTCTGTTTCGGCAATGTGGTCAGCGGCCGTACCGTCTCTGTACCGGACATTGATCGCCTCGTTGCGCCATGCTTCAATACGATTCCAGTGCGTCTGGATATTCAATCAACTCGAACGAATGTCGACCTTTGCCGCAGTCTGCATCGATACAACGTCGAGACAATGTCGTTCCAGCTTACTGCTCCGCGGAAAGTACAGGCATTGTCACTCGAGCCCTCTGCTCGCCTTTTCGACTCCTTGCTGCTTGTCCAGCCCCCTCAAGATGAGCTTGACTTCTTTGATGCTGAAGAAGAGGGCATGGACATGGGCATCCCGATTGCGCTTGAGGTCGTGCCCTTTGCCTCGAGCTTTGAGCTGCAGCTTCACTACATGCCGGGAAAGGTGCCGGCATCGTTGGTGCTGGACCTCGTAGATGCATTCTGCTCTGCGCTGGCCTCGTGTTTGCGATACCCATCTAGCTCCATGTCTCATTTCCTGGACTTTGACAACACCAGAATTCAGGCAAAGCTTGTTCCTGAGCAGCGCCCCTCTAACGCGGATGCTCGAGAAAGTGACGGAGCGGACTCGGCAGCTGACTGGAACGAGGCGCAAAAGGCCGTCCGAACTGCAATGGCAGAGCTTGCGGGCATTGATTCGTCGAAGATTGCTCAGAAGACTTCAATATACCAAATCGGCTTGGACAGTCTTAACGCTGTTCAGCTGGCTTCTCGTCTTCGTCAGCAAGGCTTTCAGGTTGATGCAGCAGATGTGATGCAATATCAGTCGCCCTTGAAGCTTGGAAAGCTTCTGGAGCAGCAGCAACAACAACAGAGCCAACCATTGAGCAGTCCTGGCTCTCCATTCGACCTGGAGGCATTCGATGACAAGCATCGAACCCACATCATCAAAGCATTGAGCATCGACCAAGATATGGTTGAAGCCGTGCGGCCTTGTAATTCGTCTCAATGCGGAATGTTGGCTCAGTTCATCGAATCGCAAGGTTCCTACTATCTCAACCACAGGTTCTACGAGGTGCCGGACGAGTACGACTTCACGCGGCTTCAGCAAGCTTGGAAGGCGGTGCAGCGGAAACACCAGGTGCTTCGGATGGGTTTCCATCAGCTTGAAGATGCTGCACTTCCCTATGCCATGCTGGTCTACCGCTCCGATGCATATCAAGACGTCGTATTCCCTAAAGTTGATGGCTGCAGCGACGATGACGTTGAAGACTTCGTCTCAAAACAAGTAATGCAGAACATGCATCTGCCTGCGTGGCGTGTATCATTGACGACGACCGCTGGAAAGAGGAAAATGTGTCTGTCACTGCATCACGCTCTCTACGATGCGGACTCGCTTCAGCTTCTGTTGCACGACTTCTCCAGGGCCTTGCAAGGACAAGACATCGGATCGGTGACGAATATTGATCCGCTTCTCGCCAGCCAGCTACAAGGTTTCACTTCCCAAAAGCATGTGAACGAGAAATTCTGGCAAAGCGCGTTGGAGAATGCAAGACTGGTCCGATTCCCAAATCTCACTCCTACCATTGTCTCCGAGACCCGGGCAAGGTCCTCTCATCGGACTTCGACCATCGACATGGCCGCTGTGGAGAAATACTGCAAAGCTGAAGGTGTTACTATTCAATCCCTTGGCCAGAGCGCGTGGGCTATGTTGCTCTCGGCGTATCTTGGGGAGCCAAGTGTAACCTTCGGAACAGTGTTCTCGGGGCTTGCATCAGATGCAACGCAACCGGTCGCCTTTCCAGCTATATCTACAGTGCCTGTCTACTGCGACGCAAGCAAAGGCTCTTCCCAGGTTGTTCGAGACATGATTTCTTACAATGCTGGAGCACAAAGACATCGCTTTGCTGCGCTATCGGACATCCAACGTTACGCCGGATCTGTCGGTCAAGCTCTATTTGACACTCTTTTCGTCTACCAGAAAGCGACCGGTCAGGAGCCAGATAGCTTTGATTGGCGTGAGGTCCGCGGATTCCTGCGCGTCGACTATGTTGCTTCGATGGAGATGGAGACTTCTGAAGCTGGTCAGCTTGGTCTTCGTTTGACATATGATATCAGGTCCATCCCGGATGAGCATGCCGACTTGATGTTGCAGCAGTATGACTTGCTGCTGGAGAACTTCATCAATGACACTGGTGACTTGCAGCAAAAGGGTATGAGTCTCATGTCTCATACTCCACCAAAGGAGCCTAGCATTCCCTCCAATGTGGAACTCTTGCATCAATTCGTTGAGCGAGGTGCTAAGGATCATCCTCATCAGCCAGCTTTGGAGTTCGTCACCGATCTGGACTCAGGCGAGAAGGGGCGAAAGATCTGGACGTACAAGGAACTGGATGAGCGATCCAATCAAGTTGCACACTTGATCCTGAACCACGGAGCCAAGCCTGGAGGTATAGTATCTGTTTGCATGACAAAGTCAGCGGAGGCCTCTTTCGCTTTCGTTGGTATCCTGAAGGCTGGTTGTGCGTTCCTCGCGATGGACCCCGAATTGCCGCTGGCTCGCCGAAAGTTCATAGTGGAAGATTCAAGCTCGCAGCTGTTGTTCGTCGATTCCGGAAAGCCTGATGCCGAAATGCAGAGCGTTGTCAACACTGTGGAACTTAGTGAACAGAGCGTCGCTGAACTTCCAGCATCGCCAGTTGAGATACCGCCCATTGATCCCAGCATGACCAGCTACTGCCTCTACACCAGTGGCACGACTGGCACTCCAAAGGGCTGCGAACTCACGCACGAGAACGCTGTCCAGGCCATGATGTCTTTCCAGCGACTGTTCTCTGAGCATTGGGACGAATCGTCGCGCTGGCTGCAGTTCGCAAGCTACTGGTTCGACGTCTCTGTCCTCGAACAGTTCTGGAGTTGGAGTGTTGGAATCACCTTGGTCGGAGCTCCTCGAGACCTGGTGCTGGAAGATCTTCCAGGATTCATTCGAGAGGCCGACATTACACACATTGACCTCACGCCTTCGCTTGCTCGGTTGCTCACGCCTGAAGAAGTCCCAAGTCTGTGCAATCACGTCTTCATCACGGGTGGAGAAGCTTTGAAGCAGGAAATCATCGATGCATGGGGACCGTACAAGACGATCTGCAATGGATATGGCCCAACTGAAGCCACCATTGGAGTCACGATGAATCCATTCATTGGTACAGATGCGAAGCCGTCAAACATTGGCCCAGCTTTCGACAATGTTGGCGCCTACGTCTTCAAGCCTAATACCGATGAGTTGGTTCTGCGAGGTGCCGTTGGAGAGCTTTGCGTCTCGGGCAAGCTGGTCGGCAAAGGGTACCTCAATAGGCCTGAACTGACCGCCAATGCATTCCCCTACCTGGAGCGCTACGGTGAACGTGTCTACCGAACTGGAGACCTCGTCAGACTACTCGCAGACGGCTCAGTGTCTTTCATCGGCCGTGCAGACACCCAAGCAAAGCTTCGTGGGCAGAGACTTGAGATTGATGAGATCGACTCGGTCATCAAGTCTGCCTCTGAGGGCATTTTCGAAGTGACCTCACTCGTCACAAAGTCTGCTCAAGGTGATAGAGAAATGCTGGTATCCTTTTTGGTTGATCAAGAGTCCATGGACAAGGAATTGCGGCTGGTCAAAACCCCTCAAAGCCAACAGCTTGTGCAAGCTGCAGATCAAGCCTGTCGAAGCCGTCTGCCAGGATACATGGTGCCCACACATATCATTCCCGTCACACGCTTGCCTCTGACAGTCAACAACAAAGTCGACTCGAAGCGATTGGTCAGCATGTTCACGGACATGACGACCAAAGATCTGCAGGACCTGAAGGGTACTCCTACGAAGAGCAGAGATATGAAGACATCTGAGCGCAAGGTGGCCAAGTTGCTGTCTAAGTTGCTCTCCATCGAGGAAGAGGACATCTCACCAAGCTCAAATATCTTTTCGCTTGGACTGTCGTCTGTCTCGGCCATCAACTTCGTCACTTTGCTCAAGCGGGGTGGGTTCAAGGTCGCGAATGTTGCCAAGGTTATGAACAATCCGACACTGGAGCAGCTCGTGCAAGCAATCACAAGCGACGACAGCAAAAATGATATTGAGACCAGTGCGATCAAGCAAGCTCAGCTGTCGATGTCTGCTTTTGCTCAGCGATATCGAGGAACAGCTGCGAAGAGCCTCTCCGTGGAGTTTTCCGAGATTGAGGCTGTGGCTCCATGCACTCCGCTGCAGGAAGGCTTGTTGATTGAATCCATGAAGAGCTCGCACAGGCCCTACTTCAACCACTTTTGGTACGATGTGACGGGACTGGATATTCAAAGACTCGAGACTGCCGTGCAGCGTTCGTGCAGCTCTATTCCGATTTTGCGGGTGGCCTTCTTCCGAACTGATGATGGGTATGCTCAGGCTATCACACGTGAGGTCGGCAACTTGGTCAAAGTCTGCGAAACTGATGAACAAGAGCTGGAAGATACGTTAGAGAAGAAGCGGTCGCAATGGGTCCAGGGTGCCGAGCAGGACGTACTGAGGCCGTTTGAAGTTGTACTTGCTCATTCGGAAGGAAAGAGCATCATGGCCATGCACGTCCACCATGCCATGTACGATGGCATTTCTTGGGACTTGACAATGGATCACTTGACCGCACTCTACAGAGACCTCGAGGCAACTGAATCTGGACCGAACTTCGTCGAGGCTCTGCCTTACGGTCCACTTTGCCAACGCTCAGATGCGAAGCCATTCTGGCAAGACTCGTTGAAAGGCACCAAGTTCGTACCTTTGCAGTCTATTTCCGAAGACGCAGGCACATCGGACCTTTCCTTGCGATGCTCTCTTGACAACATAGAAGAACTGGAAGATGTCCGAAAGAAGCTGGGTGTCTCTCATCAGGCCCTATTCCAAGTTGCCTTTGCTACTGCCATTCATCAGCTCTCGCCGCAGACCCAGACATACGGCGTCGTGCTATCTGGAAGGTCAATTAGCTTTGACGATGCCGACAAGATCATTGGGCCCATGTTCAATACCGTACCATTCGCGATGAGATTGCAGCCTTCGAAGATCTGGGAACAAAACTTGAAGAATTCTCAAGAAGTCAATGCCGCCCTTTTACCATTCCAGCATACACCTCTCCGAGATATCCGCAAACACTGCGGACGAAACCCATCAGACCCTATTTTTGATGTGCTCTTCGTCTTTCAGCGATCTGAGGCGCCGACAGGCCAAGAGTTGTTCAAGAGCATGAATGTAGACCTTCCGGCGGAGTACCCAATTGCTTTCGAGGTCGAGTTGAGCGATTCGGGCGAGGCGGCTGTCAATGTTGCTGCACAGCCTAGATTCGCCACACAAAAGATGCTGCAGAAGCTGTTGGCGGACTTCCAAAAGGCACTTGCATGCATCCTGAGTGATGCAGGTCAGATGGTCAACGAGCAATTCTCAGTAGAGCTCATGGAAACCTCAACCAACATCGATTCTGCGCAGAAGGAGACAGCGCTGGACACCAGCGGAGCGAGCGATTTCAACTGGACTGCCGAAGCACGACAGATCCAAAAGACCATCTCGCAAATTGCAGGCTGCAACACAGAGGACGTTACAGAGCATTCAACCATATTCAGCCTAGGCCTTGACAGTATTGACGCTGTCAAGATGGCGTCCAGACTCAAGAAAGACGGAATCTCGATCCCCGTGAGCACCATGCTTAAGGCTCAGACAATTCCAAGAATGCTGGAGACGACTCAAACAAGGCACAAAGCAGAAACTTCTACAGCACCTAGCAAGCTGTCCGAACTCGAGCAGCAGTTGCAAACCTTTCGACGTAATCTTCCTCAAGAGATTCGGTCAGACGTGGAGAGGGTATTGCCAGCAGCTCCTGGACAGGAGGGTCTCGTTGCTGACATGTTGCGCTCTGAATTCTCGGAGTATTACAACTCCGACGTTCTCAAGCTACACGAAGGCATTGACGTTGCGAGACTCAAGGCTGCGTTGCAAAAGGTCGTCGACACATCACCAATCTTGAGAACTTCCTTTCTGCAGGTGTCAGATCCTGAAGTCGATGCCACCTTTGCTCAGCTGGTATTCCGCTCCAGGCCCCTGAACTTCGAGACGATCTCTGCACAGAGCTTGAAGGAACTTGACCAACGCACGAATGAAATCAAGGAAGAGGTAAAGAGCACCTTTGAGCAGAGGCCACCATTGAGGCTGGCTTTGGCGAGCATTGGGTCTGAGCGTTACCTGGTTCTCTCGCTCGCTCATGCCCAGTATGATGGTCACAGTCTTGCACTGATGCACCAGGATGTGGCCAAGGCGTATCATGGCAACAACGTGGAACAACGACCACCTTATGACGAGGCTATCGACCTCGCTCTGAGTGCAACGAGCAAAGAGGCGATGTCATTCTGGCGAGACAACCTTTCCGGCGGGAAGATTACTCATCTCCCGGTCTCAGAGGACGGTACAAATTCTGCTACCTCTCGCGTTGAACAGACTTCAGAAATCTCTGCGCCTCATGCAATTCAGACATGCAAGCGACTGGGAGTATCTATGCAGGCGCTTGCTCAGGCTACATGGTCTTTGGTCCTCGCCCATTACGTACAGCAACTGGAGGTCATTCATGGTGCTGTCTTGGCCTGCCGTGATAGCGAAGAGGATGAAGCGACCATGTTCCCCACGATGAACACCGTGCCAATCAGATCTACAATTCATGGTACAGGGCATGACATGCTACGATATGCCCAAGATGCCATGAACGACATTCGACCACACCAGAGAACGCCGCTCCGAGCCATCCAAAACGCATGCTCCTCTGTGCTTCACGAAAGCGGCTCTGCGGCTGGACGGGGAATTTTCGACACTCTTTTCATCTTCCAGAATCGTGGAGACCAAGATCAGGACGCAGCTACTCCACTTTACGAGTCGGTCGGTGGTGACTCGAACGTTGAGTACCCCGTCGCCGTAGAGATGGAGGCGATAGATGATGCACTTGTCATGCGGGCTGCATGCAAGGGCTCAGTCCTAGACCACGCAGGGACGACAAAGCTGCTGCAAGACTTTGACAGCGTTCTTCGATATTTGCTCAAAACACCAGAAGAACAGACAGTATCGTTCACGAGTGGCGGTGCCTCGATTTGTGGCCTTCCCGAGTTCCAGGTCCAGGTCCAGGATGAAAGACTTTCTTCACAATTACTTCCCGACGACAATACCAGCGATCAGGATAACGATTCTGATGAGTTGTCGCCGCTCGTGAGCTCAATCACGTCTGCTCTGGCTAAGGTTGCCAAGGTGTCGGATGGAGATGTCACTCCAGACTCAACAGTGGAAAGCATCGGGATCGATTCGATCTCGGCTATCAAAGTCTCAGCAATCCTGAGGAAGGAGTCCATCAAGCTTCCAGTGAGCGATCTGCTCCGGTCCCAGACTCCAAAGAAGATGGCCGAGACTGTCGAAGCGCAGACTGCAACGCCTGTCGCGAATGGTCACTCTGCAAGCAACGTCATCTCAGCTGCTCTTCATGATGTTGACGTTGCTCAGATCTGCAGTGAGGCAGGCGTCGACAAATCCAACATTGAGACAATGTTGCCAGCAACGGCAGGGCAGATTTACATGCTGTCAATGTGGTCTCGAAGCAAGGGCGCGCTCTTCTATCCGACCTTCCGCAATCACCTTCAGACCAAGCGCTCAATTGAAGACTTGCAAAGTGCATGGAAGTCGCTGGTGGATCGGACGCCAGTTCTGCGCACCGTCTTCGCTTCTACCAGCAGCGATGATCATCAAGTACTTCAATTGGTCTTGAAGTCCGTACCGGATAGCTTCACGGTTGACGGCGGCAAACACTCGTCAGGCGCCATGCCAGACCCAATGGTTGCACTCAAAGCATCAAAGAGGGACGATGGATTCTTTTTGAAGCTTCACATCCATCATGCTCTATATGACGCTGTCTCCTTGCCACTGCTTATGGGAGAACTGGCGTCCACCTTGGAAGGATCGCCGGTCCACAGAGCTTCCTTCCAGTTGGAAGACGTACTTGCTCCGTCTCTTACCAGCCAAGCCTCACAGGCTCGCAAAGCCTTCTGGACTGAATATCTGTCCGACATCAAGCCGGTATCACTGCCCAAAGACGCCAAGAGACAGAGCAGTAAGGTGCAGATCTACAAGCCGGCTTTCTTCACTCAAGCGAACAGTCTTGGACAGCACGCAAGGAAAGCACAAGTCTCTGTGCAAGCATTGCTCTTCGCCATATATGCCAAGATCTACACAAGCCATGCTGGAGCTGGTGACGCTGTGTTTGGAATCTATCTGGCCAACAGGTCTTATTTCTCAGCCTTGGACGAACTTGCAGCGCCGACACTCAATTTGCTGCCACTGGTAGTCAAGTCACCGAAATCCACGGCCGTCAAAGAACTAGCCAAGCAAGTTGATGCTGATCTAAGAAAGATTGGGACGGCTGAGAATTCGGCTTCATCGCTCGCAGAGATCTATGACTGGACAGGCATTAAGCTGGACTCCTTCGTCAACTTCCTCAAGCTCCCGGACACATCCGACGAGTCAGACAAGCCCAATACCATCAATACAATTGACGATGAATGGAACAGCGAGCGTGTCGAGGTGCAAGATGTCACCGAGTCGAAAGATTTCGCTCTACCCAAAGGACTGAAGAATTTCCAGCCAAGTGAGGCCTATCAAGTAAGTCAACTAATCCACTCTGAGTCAGGAACTATACTAACATCCTACTCGCAGCACGCTCTCGACGTGGAGATCTCTCTGGCGAATGATGATCTCAACATCGGTGTCTTCTGTCTTGAAAATATCCTCGACTTGAAGCAAGCGAAGGCACTCGTTGCTGAAATGAAGGAGGAATTGGAGCAATTGATTCGTTTGTAGTTATAAAGTTCTAGACACAGCCAGCTGCACTGCAAAGGGTGTTTGGGAGTTAGGAAGATGCATTTCCGATCGGCGTTTTGTAGACAACATAAGACAGCATTTTTCCCGCTTCAGTCCTGGATATCATTTTTTTCGCGGATGGCTAGAGGCTTCGTCTATAAGCACAAGCTACTCATGATCCATAGGAGATTAGAGCGAAAGTGACAAAATCTGTAAAGTTCTGGTCGGAATCGCTTCGTTTTCTTCGTGTAATCATGAAGCTGGTCTACGTGTCACTCTGCGGACACTGGCGACAAGCATGCACTGTCTCCATTCAGCGTCTCGCTGGCGCCCTGAGGTTCCACACTGGCTCTAAGCAACTGTTAAGTAAGCCCTCTGGCAGCAGCCAGAGCATGGCGCATTTTGAGCCGTCACATGTGCGGCCATCGGCTCATGCTCTCCACTCCAACTGAGCCTCAGGCGACTGTCGGTGGCGCTCTCATCCCATCAAGTAGGTGCAACACCTAGTTGTAGCAAGTTTGCTTGCAGCCCCCAATCTTCCACGCGTTCCATGCCGCGTTGTTGGCATACGATCACTTATCGTCCGTTGCGACATTTGTTTGTCTGCTGACGAGATACCAGGGCTTTCACAGGTGCACCCCGTCGTCGTCCTCAGCTGTGTCACGCATCTGGGCTTCCAGCTGCCGCCTCAACTCATCATCGGTCAAGCGTCCGCTAGACGTGGTAGCCGTGCCCTCTCCCTCAACATGCCCATTGGTCTTGGGTATCTCCTCAGTGTTGTCTCCGTGCGAACTCCAGCTCATTCCCCGACTCTCAGCCTCCGTCTTTAGCAGTCCAATCCGCTCCTCATTCCGCTTGATGACCGCATCATTCTCCTCAATCGCTTCTACGCAATCCCTATCTCCATCATCTGCGAACGGCTTCATCTGGATATTGCTCGACAGGAGGTGCGAGATGGAATTCTGCAGTTCTGCGGCTTTGGCGTAGAGCGTGTCGAGGGGCAGGTCTTTGATCGCTTCGGCGAAGAGAGCAGGAGTGATGGCGCGTTGGACTTGCGAGGCGGAGATGGGTTGAAAGGCGTCGCTGGGGAGGTTAGAGGACATTGTGAACGTGTTGCGGGTAGGAGTATCTGTTTGATTGACGGTGTTGGTCAGGACTTGAAGGTGAGGGGTGATGTCGATGATGTGGCTCGAGCACCACCGAAAACGCCGCAACTCCGCGCTTCTGCGGGAGTGACATGTGAAAGTCCACTTCGTCAGCATTTCCCACATCAATCCACCTGCTTTCAATTGCACCGAGTGTCAACCAACATCGCCAAGGAGGTTGCTTCCGCGATCCTGCGATCTTCAGCGATGAGCAATGTCTGGACAGCGATAGCATTCGGCGTGCCGCGTGCGACACCGCGGACTCGGTCGAAGCCTTTGGCGCAGCTGTTCTATGGATATGCGCGATACGCATCCTCCTTCTCCTCGCCGCATCGCGCTTGCTATAGACAAGTCCACCATTCGACGATACACGAGAGTAACGCGACTCGCCATGCGGTGGACACGAGCAGGCTTTCAGGCCCTCAACGTCGAGGTCTGTCGACCACAGCTTTCCTGTTGAAAAACAAGAGACAAGCCCGCCCTCCACCGCCTTCGAAGGCTTCACTTAAATCTCAAGAAGGTTCTGCGTATCGCCAAGTGCAACCGGCGCAAACTGTGGCTGTTCATCGCGAAGGTGTACCACTTGAAGAGGAGCAGTTGACATGGCGAGACTACGATCCGGAAGGTGGGATGCCGCTCCCGAATGGCGAGTTGAGCCAACCGGAGATCAATGCGATCTTCAACAGCGAGAATGTGGACGTTGATCTCGGAAATTATATCTTGAATGTAATGCACTGGAGACGCCAATCTGGCGCCTTGATCGATGTTGGTCTCGAATTCCCGGCAGGCATGGGCGTCGATCGCGACATGGCACTGAAAGGCTTGAACTACGTACGACAGGTCGTTCCCGATGTCGATGAGAATGCGGCTGGCCAAACTTGGGCTGAAGAGGAGATTCAACGGAGGCAGGAAGAACTTCAGACCCGCGCAGTTCAACTGGGCTTTTACAAAGCCGACAATACAGAACAGAAACTAGAGCAAGAGGAGAAGGAGCAGCAGCAGGGCACGGACTATGGACGCGAAAAGACCGGACAAAGTGTGCTTCGGCAGACTCGTGTCTACAACGAGGCTCAGTGGGAGCTTGAGAAGGCGAATCTGGAGGTCCAGAAGCAGAAGGCCGCGACCAACGCACTCCACGCTGCTCGTGGTCCGCTTGAGCTTGCTGGCCGCGTGCAGCCCCAAGTCAGTGTCAATGCCAGCGTGACCAAAACTGTGAAGGGGCCTTTCGGGATCAAGATCCGCGCGCCAGAACCGAACGCATTTCTCGAAACCAAGCGCCAGCCTGAATGGGTCAAATACTACCAGGAGCAAGCGCAAGTCATCAAGGAAAATGCTGTGCCTCAGCTCAGCACCACGGCCAGGTTGGCGCCGCCATTTCTGGTGCTCTTGCTTGTTCTGTTCGGGTGCTACTATCTCAGTGAGAACTATACTCCACCTCCAACCTCTGCTCGCATATGGCCTGGGACTCCCCCATCTGTAGCAACGTTGACTACAATCACCGGTCTGCTGACAGCAAGCTTCATTATGGGACGTATTCCACCGCTCTGGAGATTCTACAGCAAGTACATGACAATCGTGCCTGCATACCCGTTTGCCATCAGTATCATTGGCGCCCTGTTCCGACACGACCGCTTTGGACATCTCGCGGCGAACGTGTTCCAGTTGTGGGCCTTTGGTCTGTTCCTGCACGAGCAGGTTGGGCGCGGCAATTTCGTGGCTCTCTACCTGGCAAGCGGCGCTTTTGGTGCCTATAGCGCGTTGGCTTACAACGTCATGCGCAAGAACTGGACTGCGTACATTCTCGGCTCTTCTGGGTGCATGGTTGGTCTGATCGCTGGTACATGCACGATAAACCCCAACGCAAGGCTCAAGGCATTTGGCTACGAGATTCCTATTGCGCCCTGGGTCTTCCTCGCAGTGTTCGGTCTCGCCGAGGGCTCAGCTATCGCGTTTGCCGCGAAGACTACAATCGATCATGCAGGACACATTGGTGGACTTTTGGTCGGTGCCGCTGCTGGAATGCGGATGAGACAGAAAGCCAAAGCTGGCCTGATGACTGAAGCTGATAAATCGGTTGCCAGGACTCCGTTATCTGTTGAATGAGACGCCGAGAGAAATACGCTACAGCCGATAGAATATTAAGAACGCATCAAGGGATTTCCGATGCTTCTCAAGATCCTCCGAACAGCAAATTCAATGTCCATCATTGTGCTGCAGTCCGTCGATTAGAGCCCAGAACCTGGCATTCAGTCACCGTGAGGAGACAGGCCACATTCTGCCTTGCTTGACGGCTACCAATGGACGAGTTCCGAATTAGCGCAACTAACAGCGACTGGTTTTCGAGGTATGTGACGACTCAAGGCCGAGCTTAGTCAACAGCTGTTCTTAAGTAACTCTAAGAAAAGCGCTCATTGTAAAATGAGTCGCGCGACAGGGCGAGCGGACGATCCGACTGGCTAGATCAAACACAGCCTTCTGTGATATAGTTGCCCAAAACTAACGACACGGGTGCTGCTACACATATAACCTTGAATCGCTTGCTAAGTGTTGTGGATAACATCACTCGAACTAGATTCCATTTGCTTCCCTCCGACAACATTACGCGTGCACATGCGAAAGATCAGTACCTTCAGCAGCATAATTTTAAACAGCGTCTCCGCGGTGGCAGCGACGCGAGCGCCATGACAGAGTATAAGCCGTCATGAATGAGGGATCATGCTGCCAGTCGACTCGAAGACACCTCTCACCAAATCGAGTCATTTGCAAGCAGCATCCCGTCTCATCTTCAGCTCAATATGATTCGCGGTTCGACACAAGTGCAATTTGCCAGTCCCAAGAGCAGGTACCAAAAGCGACCACATGCCGTCCCTACAGACCGATTCTACTCTACCGATCACCAACCACGCCCGACCGTGAGTTACAAGCTAAGAGCATGCAATGAGACCTGCATCAGCGTTGATCACACTCACAAGCCTTCTACCTTTGGCACTTGGATCTGGAACCCTGGACATCCGCGGAAGCGCTTTCAACGCTTCTGAGATCTCGGAACTGCCGTCATGTCTCTTGGAATGTGCAGCAAAAGTCCTGCCGCTGTTCGATTGCAATGCAGGAGAAGACTGCTATTGTGACACTAAAGGACCACTGAAAGACGCCTTGGGGAAATGCATCGCTTCAACCTGTGCGAGTATCGAAGAGGCTCTGGCCGGCGCGAGGATTCAAGCACAAGTGTGCGGCTATCCCAGGCATACCGACGCACCGAATACCAACCTGAACGCTTTTGTCCTCTTCGGATTCGTTACCGTCTTCCTCGTGGCACGGACTTTGTATCGATGGCCTCGACTGGGAGGAGCGGGCTATGGATGGGATGACTGGACCTTGTTCCTATGCTATCCCCTGATCATCGCTTTCACAGTGGAGTCGCATTTCGCTGCAGTATACGGATCCGGGAAAGACATGTACTACCTGACGGCTAAAGAGCTGAAGGGCTTCGCTCTTTGCATGTATCTTGGTGAACCGATGTGAGTGACTCCTTGAGGCATTGCTGTTCATCCCTGCGCCCCGCAAAGCACTCTGCGTCGGTCTGGAGAAGCAGTGTTTGACACCTCGATAGATACCCATCCGTTACGTATCTCGGCAAGGTATCGGTGCTGTTTCTATACCTCCGCATCTGGCCCGCCGATGTTGAACCAAAATCCAAATTCCGACGCACGTGCTGGGTTCTCATCATTCTCCTGATAATGACGGCTGTGACCTTCATTTTCACGTCAATCTTTTCATGCCATCCAGTCGAAGCCGGGTGGAGCTTACAGGTGACTGCGAGCGCGACGTGTATCAATCGAACAGCTGCGGGATACGTGATGGCAGTCCTGAACATACTGTTCGATCTGGTCATCTTGCTGCTTCCAGTCCCCCGCTTACTCCGACTTCAAATTGGTCTCAGCGATAAGATCTGGTGAGTGAATGTCACCTTTGAGCTATCCTCCAGACAGTGCTTGGACGGGATGCTGACTCCTACGGTTCACGCAGTGTGCTGGTTACCTTCCTCCTGGGATTCATCGTCACAATCTGCAGCGTGGTCCGGCTGTTTTATCTTCATCAGACTGCCATCGTCAGCAACATCACATACTACTTCTCGTTTGTTGGGCTCTGGAGCCAAGTCGAAGTCTACTGCACCTTCATCTGTTGTTGTCTTCCAGCGGCAGCAGTAAGTATTTTCAAGCTCTCAAAATCTCTTGCTGGCAGGTCGTCATCTAACTTGTTACAAGGGACTCGTCCGTCGCTACTGGCGGTCGATATACAATAACGTCACTTCCGCCGTCTCCGCGACAGTATCGAGTCTCCGAACGCGGAGCGATCCAACCGAAGCAAATGAGCTACACGATTTCAAGTCACGCATCAGCTTGCCTCTTAACGGGGAAGAGCGCCGATTCTCTCAGCTCAAAGACGGCGCGGAGTCGCATACATTCGCTTTCAACTCTTTCAGCAGCAGTAGCCGCAGTCCTCCGCCGCAGTACTGGCCCCACAATCGGCCCATGGAGAAGACATTGGAGGAGCGATTCGAGCTCGAAGCCGTGCCTCACAATCGAAACAGACAAAGCACACCAGACTTTTGGTTTTACGACGGTAGTGGAGAGCAAGATCAGAATCATCTCACGACAGGGATGCCGATTGCAGCGAGGTTTTCTGGGTTGAGATCACATAGTCCAGGGATGAGACCATCGAGTGGAAGGAAAGAGTCAATGAGGACGTCGTGGAGATCAATGTAGTCAGGGGATTTCTCGAGTAACGATAATGATGTATTCATAAGTAGGAGCATGCCCTTGTTTCGAAAGCAAAAGATCGTGCACCGGTCGACTCAGGATCTCGACATGAGGCTTGACAAGGCAGATCGGAAGTCGAGGAGTTACGCTCCCGCAACGAAGCATTTGAGGCTGCATAAGTAGGGCACAGCGCATCCCGCGTCACAGGCAATTGTACGTGGGATCGGCTCCACAACGGGCCTAGCGGCAAACTCAATTCAAGTGAGGGAACCGACCGGCGCGACGTCACAGCTCTCATGTCAAAGCTCTAGCTTAGCTGGCTGGCACCACCATCGAATGACCGGATCTCATTTTTTCTCACCTCACTCTTCCCACTACACACACAATCCCAAATCGATCGGGGCCCTCAAGCAACACACATTCCACAGCTCGACAGCAAAAATGGCCGCAATCCGCCGCTTCCAACCCGTTCTCCGCAACGCCGCACCGCGTCTCGCAACCACCACCGTCCAGCCAACAAAGCGATTCCTCAACTGGTCCAGCGACCCAGCCATCTGGACAGCCAATGCCACCGCAACAGGAGGTCGCCAGGGCAAAGTCGAAGCCCCCACTCTGAAAGCCGAACTCGGCATGCCCAAAGCCGCCGGCGGAGACGGAAAGAAGACGAACCCCGAGGAGCTTTTCGCAGCAGGATATGGCGCCTGCTTCGTCGGTGCGATGGGAGCTACGGCCCCGACGCTGGGACTCAAGCTGCCGGACGGTGTCACTGCCAACACCGACGTGCACTTGATTGGGGATCTGAAGAAGCTGGATATTGGGATTCGGGTGGATATGACGATCAAGGCGCCTGGGATGAAGAAGGAGGATTTGGATAAGCTGGTGGAGAAGACGAAGACTGTTTGCCCGTACTCGAGGGCTACGGAGGGCAATGTCATTACCAATTTGAAGACTGAGTTGTAAGATATGATGTTGTAAGAGGAGTACGATAGAGCTATGTGGGAAGTAGGCACAGATGAGTAAATTGTATCTGTACGTTGACCGTTTCTCAAGTCTACGAATTCATTGACGCAGGATCTCAAGGAACAGCTCAACAATCTCGTTCATTTCCGCTCTGATCCCCCTCGAAACAAATTGCCATACTGCCATCATCTGAGCTTTTGGCAGACCAAATAAGCCCTCACCACTCGAGATCCGTCTTCTCTCCGTCCACCATCTGCGCCATATGATGTCCCACTCCTGGCGCAAGTGTGGTACCATGTGCCCCGAATCCATAGCTTAGCCACATGCCCTGGCTGATCTCCATCACCGGCTTACCCTCTGGCCTCGGGGTGCTTATGTAGGCGGCTCCGTGTCCCACGAATTCCTTCTTGGCTCTGTCTGACCGCGAGATGTGCTTCTCGATCATCTGCCCGAAATTGGCAGCCACTTCTTCTCTCATGCGAGGCTGCGCATCCTCCAGGGCTTGAATGGTATTCACCCAAGAGCGGGTAGACTTCTGGCACATGGCCACGCGCACGACGTCTCCTTCGTCAACAGTCTTGTGAGGAACCATTGAGATGGTCCTCGTTGGCCCAGACGCATCTGGCTTGTCGGAGACGATCACGCCAGTGTGCCGACGATCATCACGTGGCACTTTGACGGCGCCCACATCTACCCAGTGAGCTTCTTGCACGATGGTCGGCGGGAGAGGGAAGGGAGGTGCGTTCTTGGGCTTCTCACACAGGTGCTGGAAGATGGCGGGCGCGAACGGGCCAGCTGCGAGAATGAGGTTGGAGCACGGGGCGACTTTGGCACTGCTGTCCGCGGCATCGACGCCTCTCAGCTTTACGCCTGTGATGTCGCCGGCACGGTCTTTCTGCAGCTTCGTCGGCAGGGTCTCGAATTTGAACTCGACGCCCAAGTCGATGCAGCGTTGATGAACCCAGTCTGCAAGACGGACTGGATCAAGGCAGCCGAAGGATTCTTCGTCGTTGATAAGGGCTTTGCACCTGGCCCAGGAGAGCAAATGCTTCTCTGCCTCAGACTCTGTCTGGTCGGGAGTGAGGATTGAGTTTTCGAAGTGGACGGTCTCGCGGAATCCGGGATTGTCGTTGATGAGCTTAGCCCATCGGCCGTACGCTAGGTCTGCCAGGGGAAGAGCATTGTCCTTCAGGCCGCGTTGGCCGACGACACCTGCGCAGTTTCCAGATGCGAGGCGACAGATCCCAGCATTGACTTCGACGACCGTGATCTTGCGATCCTTCTCGGCAGCGCGGCTCTTCTCTGCCAGCTCGAGAGCGATGAAGAGGCCAATGATGCCGGCTCCGATTATGACAATATCATCGCTTTTTGAAGGCGGCTTCTGCGAGGCTGGCTGGCCGGCGGATCTGCCTCGCCGCTTGGTCGAGTCGTCGGAGGACTTGGACTTGTCCGAGGAAGGACTGGAGTCGGCGGTCGTATCTCCAGCGCCAGCGGAATCGTCTGAGCCGCTGGAGACTCGCTTGGCAGGTCGACCGGCATCCTCGTCGCTGGGAGCGCGCTTGCGCTTGGATGCTGCTTTGTCTCCAGGATTGGCGAAGGACGTCGTGGTCACAGAAGGGAGCTCAGGGGCAGGGAGGTCTTGCGGAGTTTCTGAGACGACTTTCGGCTTCTTCGCGCTCTCTGCGGCTTCGATATCGTCTTGATCTCGCTTGCGCTTGGATGCCGGTGTCTTCTGGGCGTCAGGGGCACCCTCGGGAACCTTCTTCTCCTTCTTGATCGTAGGCTGCTTCGCAACAGCAGGAGTCTTGCCAGCAAAAGCGGGATTGAAGCCAGCACGGAAACCACACCAGCAGCCCTTCTCGAAGTAGTCGGCAGCAATATCCTTGTGACCTTGGACACTCGCGCCTTCGAGCTCGAGACACTCGGAGCAGAGACGGATCTTGCAGGCTTGGCATTGCTGCGAGTACTGGGTGACGCGCTGGCCGCAGACCTTGCACTTGCAGGTCTTGGTCTTGACGTCTTTCGTGAATTGCTTCACGACGTCCTTGCGCTGTGGGGTGCGGGTTGCTGGGAGGGCAGGGGCAGCGTCCTGGGAAGACATTGTTGTTGGTGGAGGTATGTCGGAAAGCTGGAAATGTTCTCGGAAAGACGTTTCAGGGGCTGTGCTAATGCGTGCGGATCGAGTGGTATGTCGAGGTTGAGAGTTTTCGAGAAGAAGTCGGATTTCTGTCGTGAGCTGGGTTGTTCGTGAAGAGGGAAAAGATTGAGACTGAAGGGAAAAGAAGCGCTTCTTGTGTTTTCCCTGCGCCTATTGTCAAGACGCGTGAATAGGAGTTCGTATGATCGCCAGTGAAGCGTGACTATTGAAGCGTGGCTATTGTTGTCCAGCTGAGACGCTCCAGCGGATGTTTGCTATTGTCGCGAGCAGTTCTCTCAGCTTCGACCGATTCTTGTCGAATGACAACAATAACTCAACAATAGTCCGATATTCGAGTACGTGCTGTATTGTCAAGAGGACAGTGGAAGTGCACGAAGGATCAAATCTGCTGATAATATCATCAAGGCATCTAAGGCATCAATCAAGGTGGCAGACATGTGTCCAAGTCCCTCGATGACAGAAAGTAGAATTTACATCCTACCAGCCTGGAACTTCCTTCAACTTGCACCACAGCCCATCCTTCGGCTTCGATGTTACTCCTCCCTGGATATCAAAGTCACCACGCGAGATCGGGCTGTCCTCCTCGAACGTCGACTCGTATCTTCCTACCCACGCAGCAAGCAGGCATGCAAACTCCGCCTGAGCGAATCGCTGACCGATACAGCTTCGCGGACCGTGGAGGAAAGTCAGGAAGGCGTAGTTGGAATCCGCGCCGCCCTTTGCATTTGCTTTCCCATCCTTGTTCAGCCAGCGCTCTGGCTTGAATTCGTGTGCATCCTCGCCCCAGAGCTCTGGTGAGGCGTTCGTAGCACGAGGCGACATCACAACGATCGTGCCTTTGGGAACATACTCGCGCTGAATGCTCGTGTCCACGATCGCGTGGCGAAGGGTCATACCAACAGGAGCCCAAACACGCAGAACTTCATTGCAGAACGCCTGGAGGTAGTGGCAGTCATCAATCTGGGCCGCCGTAACGTCCGAGTCTAGAGAGGGAATCTTCTCTCGAATCTCTTCTCGCAGCTTCTTCTGAATCTCATTGTTCCTACACAGCTCGTAAATTGCCCAGATCATGGATGTTGCCGTAGTCTCGTGTCCGGCAACGAGGAAAGTCATCATTTGGTTCACAAGTTCCTCGTCTGTGAAGCCTCCAGACTCCAGGGCCACTGAAAGGATGTCGACTTCGGTCCTGCCTTTCTCCGACGCCATGGCCTCCCGCTTCTTTGCGATGAGGTCTCTGCATACTTGTTTGATGTAGTCTACGGCTTGCTGAATTTCAATGTTTCGCTTGAACGGCAGGCGAACAATCAGCCAGAACGGAAGCAGAAGCCCGAGAAACTGCAGTCGCTGGCCTGCTCTACCGGGATTGAAGACGGTCTTGTAATGGCCATTGAGCTTGTTGTCCGGATTGTGCAAGGAGTCGAAATCTCTACCCATACCGCTCAGACCAATGATATCCAGTGTAGCGCGACTCGTCCAGTTACCGACATCAATGGTTCCAGCTTTGTGCTTCTTCTCCTCCTTTGCTTGCTCATCGCCACCAGCTTTGCTCACCTCTCCAATGCAATCCACCATCTCTCGACTCTTCTTCCAAAAGGTAGGATAGATGTCCTTGACATGACGGAAAGCAAACGCAGGCATCAGATTCTTCCTCTGCACTTTGTGCTCATCTCCTTCAGCCAGCAGAATTCCCACACCCAAAATCCTCCCCAATCCATTCCGGACCTGTGGCGGCTTGACGAAATCATAATTCTTCGTGACCAGAACCTCGCTAAGGGCAGCCGGGCTCGTCAAAAGCAAGCGTTCTGTGAACCAGAAAGAGTATCGAATGAGCCCCGAATTCTTCACACTCTGTGCCCAATCCCGCATCGGATATCCGGAAGGCGCCTTGAGAATTCGTCGCGTCTGTCCCCAGAACCAGTGGGCATCCGGCGCCTCAGGAATGTGTCGAAGAGGACTGAAGAAGCGAGGATAGAGCAGGATGGAGTAGACCTGCTTCAAGAGTACGAGGGAGAAGAAGACGATGAGAGATGTATTGGTGGTGCCCAGCGAGTATTGCGGTGCGTATCTTTCGAGAATTCCAGTAATGCCCACGGCGACAGGCAGCATCTGCCACCACGCGTACGCCATGTTTGCAGTATGAAGCCAATGAAACGGATGCTGTTGAGAAGGAAGTGGTGGAGCTTTTACGCTGAAGTGGGCATACGTGGCTCATTTAGAGCTGGATATGTGAAAGTCGGAGGGATTTTCGTGTTACAACTGCTGCCTCGCGGATACACACGCGTGACTGGTTGGCTCGCAACCGCAAGCGCAGACGCGCAGTTTCGTTTGTCGGTCGGTGCAATGAATCTCTCCTCCTCCATGACGATGCTTGCCGCCGCCACGAACGGGAGCGGAGAAACATCATCCCTGCCCCGGTCCATCCGATCGGGGATAGCGGCTTATTCGGCGCAGTGCCTTCCCAATTCGGTATATTTGTTCTGCTACGAAACCGGTTCATCACTTCTGGGACTAAGGTACACGAACATGCTGCTCCTTTCTTGAGCCTGAGAGGAAGAATTATCGTCCGTGGGATCGTGAATGAAGTAATCAGAGAGGTGAGATGCCTCCAACAATACACCTTGCATTACATGACGAGCATTCCAAGCACATACCAGTATGCCTGCTAATGTCGTATAGCTCCCAGCTGTGACCGGATTTCCCTCCTGCGTATCTTTCCATGCGATGTCGTAATTGGTTCAAGCCTCAAACACCAAACCATATCCTCCCAAAGGGACATATGGAACCCCTGCAGATGAAAAAGAGGTCGCCTTCACCTGGGTCGTGCAACCGCTCTCCTTCACAAGTAGATTGACCTCGGTGACCGTGGTCGTGACGAAGACGATCACGTCTGTCGTGGTCTCGATTGCAACAGGACCTTCGGCTGGGGAAGTGCTCATGGTCGTTCCTGGAGCAGGAGACATAGAGGACGAAGTTGAAGAAGTCGTCGATGGCGGTGTCGCGACGCTATCTGACGAAGTCGTAGCCGAAGAGGTAGTACCCGAGCTCGTAGATGGTGATGCACTCGTTGAAGAAGTCGTAGTCGAAGAGGCAGAAGTCGGACTCATGGAAGATGTGCTACTCGTGGATGGCGGAGCGAGTGTACCAGAGGGTGTGGTCGATTGGCCCTCATTGCCACTGTCGGTCACTGATGTCGTGCTGGCTGCTGGAATCACTGATGACAACGCGCTCGATGCTGGTGGTGGAGTTCCTGGTAGCGTGGTGAAAACTTCCAGCTTGTTCACTGCCCAGAAGCTGTCCACATATGCCTGCGGATTGGCAGCGACGAATTCATTGCATGACGACCATTGGTTAGACACGTTCAAGGCCGGGCAATTGTCATCCACGAAAGTTGGTCCTGCCCAGGTGCCACTGGATACGAGAACTAGACGTAAGTAGCAATTCATGACAAACCTTGGTATTCTTGCGGGTGCTGATGCCGCTACGACTGCTGCCTCTATCGCTGCCTGAGAAAAGAGAAACCATGCACTTACCAGAACTCCGTGTTGAATATCACGCTGTGATTGAAAAAGTAGTCGTCGATTGAACAGTCATTGCTCTCAAAATTGGCGTCGGGCGGGCCCCAATGTGCAGGGTTTGGATGATCGCTGGCGACGCTGCGATATGTCAGCAACAATGCAGATGTAGACTTCAGACTTGGCTAGACTCGCGTTGGTGGAATATGGCCCCGAGGAAAGAACCAAATGCGAATGGCCACGGATGTCCACTCCATAGCATACACGCCGCCACCGATGTTGTTGAAGTCGGTACCGGCGCTATTGGGCTTCCCAGGTGAGACATAGCAGCCTGCGACCCCAAGATCCTTTCCGCAGTCGTTGGTCAGGAGTCTGCCCGTCTGTCCAGAACCTGCGATCGTGCATCCCTCGGAAGTGTGCAGGGCCATGGAGTTGTTCGGCTTGAGGTTGAGATACTCGATGATGTCAATCTCTCCGTAGTACGGCCACGGTGAAGAGCCTGCGCCCAAAGTCCAGAAAGCAGGCCAGGTGCCGCAGGTAGTGGCAGGCATGTGTGCCAAGTCAAGAATGAACAAGCCATGAGTCCAGCTCTGATGCGAAACAAGGCGCAGGCTGGCTCTGCCAAGATTGGCGGACCTGTGATGGCTGTCAGTGCCGTGAATATTTTATGTTGTGGTCTGCGATCTTACGGATCAAGGATTTGGGTGTGTTCGACCCCGAAAGTGGCAGGGCCAGTCTCAGAGGCGTTGATCATGCCGAAGGACTCAGCGGTGCCCCTGTCGACATAGTGAACGAAGCCGTAGGTTGGGTCCCACGAGTTGTAGAAATCGAAGTTGTCGAAGAACGTCGCGCCGGAAAAGTTGCTCTGAAGGACGTACTGCGCGTCGGAAGCGTTGGCGGCGAACAAGGCAATGAGAACAAGCCAAATGAATTGCAACATGGCGGTGAATGAGCGATCGCGGCCTTGATACAGAGATGAAAAGAAATGGGGTGCGGGCAAAAAAGAGGGTGGAGGAGACGGAGGAGAGCGTAAAGTGGTTCGGGGTGTAAAGGCGAAAGAAGAGAAGGCGGACGGAGTTGGAAGTGAAGCGAGGCTGGAGCGCGTTGTTTTGATGTTGCTGTTTGTATGAAGTGAAAGCTGCCAGTTGAGGAAGGAGCGATGGCAAGTCTCGGAGTGAAGTGAGGCAGGAACGGAAGTTTTCGCGTTGTCGAGCGTAACGCCATCTTGCTCATCGTCAGGCGTATCTCAGTCGCGACAACACTTTGAATGTGATGGGTCTCTCCTCTCGACGAAGTTGCAACCCAGCGGCATCACCTCATCCTTCGAAGAGTTAAGCAAGGCACCCAGCCACCGGAGGGAGCCTAGTGAGAAAATTGCCATTGCGCCATTCGCGGAAGACTACGAAGCAGCACCTTTATCAGATCCCCCTCAAAACTCAGGATGGTAGAAGATCTGGTGTGCGGTCGGTGGTAGAGCATCGCCAAGAAGAGCCAACTGTCACAAGACCAGGGCTATGCTCTACATGCGGGCTGTAGCGCCTTTCATTCTTGAGAACTTCTCAATGCCATAAGGTCATCCAGGAAAGGCCATGTCAGGATGCAGTCTTTTGCAAGTGTGGGCGTGACTTGTGTCAGGGCATTCCATCTGCCTCTCGCAATCGGTGAGGAACTTGCAGTTAGGACCGATTCGGACGAAGGTATTACCTGTGTGTTGAAAACCTGATCTGTATGTCACTGAGCAGAAAGAGGTGATAGGATGCATGCCGCGCGGACTTTCTCAACACCCTCGGTTGTGATGTAGATGCCAGGACGTGAAGTGGGTTTCTACGCTGCCGACTTCGAAGCGAGGCAACCTAGAATGGGCGACGTGCGATCGTGGCCGATTTCGCTGCAAGAAACTGCTGGCCATTTCTCATCATTTGCGTCGGATGTGTCGTTTTCATGTGATTTTTTCCGTCTGTGTTCTTCCAAAATCCGATCAAATTCTCGGCTGAAGTCGACCAAGCCTTCGCGCACGTGACCAAATCTCCCAGTCACAGGTTCACCCCACTTCCTCCGGCGATTGGCACCCTGCATGATGCGGCTTGGTAATTGATTGATCTGACGACTCTCAACAACGTCAACCCCAATAATTTCCGCGACGAGCTTCTTTTCTACATTCCTCTTCGATTGGACGATTTCACTGTGGTACACGCCATCAGTGACACTGGAGGTTGCCGCTCGCTGCCTTCCCAGGCAGACGCTTCCTTCACGCAGCCTCGCTCAGCTCCGCCATTATCATCGGCCTGCGTCGTTTGCACGTAAACACCCGGTCCGACGGAGATATCCTTTGCGACTTCACTTCTTCGGCACCTCGCCCTTCGCCCACCAGCGCCGACAGCGAGTGACCTTGTCCGGCCTCATCGACTACGACAAACCACCTCCGCCACCACCGCCTACCATGGCCGACGACGTCCGCGGCGACATGACCCTCGACGAGTACGAGTTTCCAGCCTCGCGGCTGCGGCGGGTAATGGGCGATGGCGACCGCACACCCCTCGTTCTGATTGCTTGCGGCTCCTTCTCGCCCATCACGTTCCTCCACTTGCGCATGTTCGAAATGGCCGCCGACTATGCGCGCTTCAACACAAACTTTGAAGTCGTCGGCGCCTACCTCTCCTGCGTCGGCGACGCCTATAAGAAGACGGGGCTGGTCAAGGCAGAGCATCGGATCAATATGTGCAGTCTGGCGGTACAGCAGAGTTCGTGGATCAGCGTGGATCCGTGGGAGGCGTTGCACTCGGAGTACTTGGAGACGGCCAAGGTGCTGGACCACTTCGAGCATGAGATCAACGAGGTCATCGGAGGTGTGCAGACGCCACATGGAAGGAAGAAGTGCCGAATCGCACTGCTGGCGGGAGCGGATCTCATACAGACTATGAGCACGCCGGGTGTGTGGGCAGCGCCTGATATTGACTACATTCTGGGCAAGTTTGGTGCTTTCATCGTCGAGCGGTCTGGTACGGACATTGATGAGGCCCTTGCTACGCTGCAGCAGTGGAAGGTAAGTCGAGGCAGTGATGAAAGCAGAATATGTTCTGGCGATTCTGACACACCACAGGACAACATCTGGGTCATCCAGCAGCTGGTCCAGAACGACATCTCATCCACCAAGATCCGTCTCTTCCGTCGACGAGACATGTCAATTCGATACCTTGTCCCCGAGCAGGTCGTCAACTACATTGAGGATCACGGCCTCTACGACGAAGACGGTGCGGGATCAGATAAAGGTAAGGCCCCCGAGAGTGGTCAAGCGAGCAGCAGCAAGGCATGAGATACTTTGGGGTCAAGCGTGAAAGCGGCGCGTTGAGGCGTTACGGAGCACGGCAACGGAGCGACAGCAGCAAACGGGCGGATAATTTCAGAAGCCACTCGCATTCGGCTATGAATTGATGATTGATTGACAAGGACTGTGCATATATTATCCTGATACCAGCAAGACTTCTCCGCACACAGAAGTCACGAATTCAACTTGACCAATTCTTCCAATTTGTCGTATATTTCCTCTCTGGCGGCTGGGTCCGGTGTGCGAAGCGGCAATGGGTCTCCAGGTCGCCTTTTCGGTGGGAGGAGTATTTGCACTCGGGGAACAGACAGAAGTAGGCGTCTGTAGGTCTGCGAAACATCAGCCATGTGCACTTCGCTAACTGCTGGCGTGCAAACTCACGCTTGCTGCTGTTGTTGCGATTGCGCTTGCTGCAACTCAGGAGGAGTTTGCGACGCCGCCTCTTCCTGCTTGACTTCTGCTGCGGTGCCAGGAGTCGTGCGATGGGACTTGCCCGAGCGAAGCGAAAAAGACCGGATCGACGAAGTGCGGGAAGAAGCCTCGGAAGATGAAGTCGAATACGAGACGGTCCCGTCCTTTCTCCTCCGCGGGTTCTTCAGGCGATCGACAACATAGCTGATTTCGTAGCACATGATGATGGATGCAGATGCGAGGTGTGAAAAGAGTGCGATAGACTCAGGAAGGCTGAAGAGAAGGCTGAGAGAAGAAGTGAAGGCTTCTGCCTGCCACGAGGCTAGTCGAGACGATTGACTGAGTGATGGTGCAGGTGGCGGATATTGAGTTTCTTGGATTCTTGATGTGGGAACTGGAGAAAGTTTGAACGACGTGGGGATAGTCAGGAGAAGTGAGAACGTGAAAGAGGCTTCTAAACATTGGGTTGTTGTATACAGATTCAGCTGGATATTTGAGCGGAGAGATAGTGCCCAGAAATGAGGGCGAGCCTAGGTTTGTTGACAGTCTTGTATTTAGGCGAAGACAAGACGGAAGACGAGATGCTGAAGCTTTCTGCGAGCGAGTGGAGTGGTTCCTGCGCCGGACGGCCACCGCTCAGCGCAACGTAGGAGTTTCCAGGGGTTGGCGGGCGGAAAGGGGGCCTTCTCTTGTAGTTCGCTCGATCGCACTTCAGCAGTGAATCCTCCGACCAGCTTCATGACTCCCGAGACGTAGAGTGATGCTTCCTTGCCGGAGGTGTTCTGAGAGAAGGTGGATCGGTCGGCCGCACCCGACCCCGCGATCATCGGCCCCGCAATGACCTCACTCCATCGTCCATTCGCAGGTGCCACCGAGAAGAATCTTGAGCATCACGACGTGAAGGTGGCCAAGGGAAACAACACATCAACTCATGTTGGCTTCGGCATTGAGACGGACGGCATTGACCTCGAGACACATCCAATCGGCCAGGACATACGCAACAACGACCGAGATGGCAGTCACCGACCCGACAAAGTACCGCTTCAAGTACGCCTCCAACGACAAGGACCATTGCACCTTGAATTCCATCGCATGAATATACATGCATGTTTCGAGTATTTTGCTGATAATAGCTCGACAGCCACTCGATGATCCGGGTGAAAGACCCAGTTCGAAGTGAGGATCGCCCGGAAGCCAATGCACGCAGCGAGGACATTGATGGCTAACTCGTGCTTTGTCAGGCGTCAAGTTTTACGAGCTCCTGGGTATGAAGTTGATCAACAAGATCGAGAACCCAGATGCCAAGTTTGATCTCTACTTCCTTGCATAGTAAGTCGGTGTTGGAGCAAAGTTGTCCTGTGAGTTGCTGAGATGAAGCTAACACAAAGGACAGCGACTCTCCCAAGGCCGCCAACCATGGCAGGCAATGGACAGACCGCGAAGCTATCGTGGAGTTGACACACAACCACGGTACAGATAAAGCACCATTACAAGGTATCTGAAAAACGGACTGACCTTGTGCAGGTACTGAGAACGACCCCAACTACAAGATCGTCAATGGCAACAAGGACCCAGGAAAGGGCTTTGGTCATTTGGCCATCAGCGTTGATAACATCCAAGCGGCCTGCAAGCGTCTTGAAGATGCTGGGTGAGTCTCCTCCTTTTGATCGATTTGTGCCTGGCGACTAACGCTCGAACAGTGTTCGCTTCCAGAAGCGCCTCACAGACGGCAGGATGAGACACATTGGTGAGAACTACCCTTGAAAATAAGTTAAAATTGGGCTAACAGCCTTTTTTTCTTCTTGCAGCATTCGCTCTTGACCCAGATGACTACTGGGTCGAGATCATCTCTCAAAACCCAGTCGAGAAGACGGAGAATATCACCACAACTGATGTGGCCGTACGTTGTTACATTCATCGAACATGCATGCGAAGCATAACTGACCAGAACTACAGACCTATCGCATGAATCACACCATGATCCGTGTCAAGTCGAAGGAGGAGAGCCTGCGCTTTTACCAGGAAGAGCTCGGCATGCGTCTGCTCCGCACAATGGACAATCCAGATGCTCAATTCACCCTTTTCTTCTTGGCTTAGTACGTCCACCATCGACCCGGAAAATGTGTATCAAACCTGCTAACTTTCAGCAGTGGCCCCGAGCCAAGCAAAGACGACTCCGCCAACGGCGTGAACCCCCAGGCAGCTCGCGAGGGAATCTTGGAGCTCACGTACAACTACGGCACCGTCAGTATACCCCAGCAAGCTTACTTGACAAACACGTGCTAACCCGAATCCTACCACAGGAGAAGCAAGAAGGCAAAGTCTACCACGACGGAAACTCCACCGACCCCGGCCAGGGCTTCGGCCACACCTGTATCTCGGTCGACGACCTCGAGGCCGCGTGCAAGCGCTTCGAGGAGAGAGGAGTGGCGTTCAAGAAGAAGCTGACAGACGGTAAGGAACCCAAGATACGGAGAGAAGATGGCAAAAGCTAATCGATGTTTTACTGCATAGGCCGAATGAAGAACATTGCTTTCTTGCTCGACCCTGACGGATACTGGATCGAGGTCATCCAAAATGGAGCGTACAAGCCCAGCGATATCTAGAGAAGGACAGCACGCAGATCAGCTTCCAAGGACGAGAGAGCGCAGACGCATAGCTCTCCAAGGAGCCAAATTCTCAGGAATGGCTGTACGAGAATATCATGGTGCTAGGGAAATATACGTCAAGCGAAAAAGGCAGGAAGGATCTGCCTTCAAGCTTGGTCGCTTCAAACCTAACAGTAGCACACATTCACCAAAACTTTCATTCAAACTGTATAGATTTTAAATCTATGCCTCTTTTCATGCTTTTCCATCTTTTTGTCTCTTCTTGAGTGTTGAACCTCTCTCAACTGAACACACGCCTATACGCCACCCCGAGCTCTCTCTCTTTCCTACAAAAGCACCTGGTACGCCTCCAAGACTCCATCGTCTCCCAGCAAATCTTTCCGCACCTCATCGCTAACCTTCCCGTCCACACCCAGAATCATCAACGCCTCGTTCTCCTTCCCATTTGCGGTATCTACCTTAGTCCCATTGGCCCCCTCATCAATCGGCGCGACGCTCATGAAGCGGATATTCACCCCGGCCTTACCCAGCTTACCACCGACGATCCCAATCTTGCCGGGCTCGTCGTAATTCCTGCAAATCAGCAGAGCGCCTTCCGGCACGAAAGAAGTGGCGAAGCGGCCCAGACGGGAGATGTAGGGCGTGTTGTTGGAGACGAAACCGCTGATGAGCTGGTCTTCGATCTTTTGTACTCGGCCTGTGGCCGTGCGGGCGGGGGGTTCGGGTCTGCTGGCTCTCTGCGCGGAAGGCGAGCGAGGGTCTAGACGGGCTTTGAGCGTGACGGAGGCGGAGTAGCCTTCTGCGGAGTCGGGTGGGTTGCGGGCGCGGGACTCGTTGATTAGGATTCCGCGCTCTTTGGCGACGAGCTCGGCGTTGACGATGTTGATGTTCGTGGTGCCTTCTTCGGTGATGGGTTCCATCAGGCCCTTCACTAAGGCGGCGAAGAGAGGTTTGGTGGTTTTTGTCTCTGCTAGGCTTCCTTCGTACACCAGATCGAAGACTGTTCTGACTCGCTGGGCGGAATTGGAGGCGCCGAAGTGTTGCGTGTACAAGCTTCCCATCTTTTCGAGCAGAGAGACGAAGGGCTGGAGGGTGCGGTACTCTTCTGCCATGATGATAGGGGCGTTGACTGCGCTTCTAGGTAGCTGGCCGGAGAGGATGGAGATTACCTGCTCGCAAACGTCGATCGAGACGTTTTCTTGTGCTTCGACTGTGGATGCGCCCAGATGCGGCGTGGCGACCACCTTTGGATGTTGGACAAGTCGAGAAGCAGAGTCGCCTTCTTTGGGAGGCTCAGAGGTGAAGACATCGAGACCTGCACCTGCAATCTTGCCAGCTTCCAGGGCAGACAAGAGAGCTTCCTCGTCGATGATACCACCACGAGCGACATTCAGCACTCGAGCAGTCGGCTTCATATTGGACAGCTCAGGAGTGCCGATCATGCCTTTGGTTGATGCAATCATCGGGGTGTGGATTGTGAGGAAGTCGGCCTGCTCAAAGAGCTCATCCATGGTAGGCAGAATCTCGACATTGGCGGCTTCGGCGAGTTTGACGTTGGCGTATGGATCGTAGCCCACTAGGTTCATACCGAGACCGCCTGCTGCACGAGCAACCGTGAGGCCGACTAGAAGGTGTTAGCTGAAGAATCAATTGATAGATTGGGTTCGTATTCACCCTTTCCAAGCCCGATAATGGCCAGTGTCTTGCCCTTCACCTCCACACCAGTCAACTTGGACTATGAAATGTCAGCATTGCATGATAATGATCCATATTCCGACATACCCTCTCCCACTTTCCACCCTTGAAGCTGACACTTGCTTCACCAACATTTCTTGCCACGGCCATCAATAGAGCAATCGTGTGCTCTGCCGCTGCATTGATGTTGCCCTGTGGGCTGTTGACAACAATTATGCCAAGCTTGGTTGCAGCGTTCAGGTCAACATTGTCGACACCAACACCTGCTCTGGCAACCACACGGAGCTTCTTTCCAGCAGCAAGGAGCTCGGCATTGACTTTGGTCTCGGATCGAACAATGAGAGCATCGTAATCCGGGATGATTTGGACAAGCTCTTCGGCAGACAGGCCCTTCTTCTCGTGGACGTCCAGGGATTTCGATAGCATCTGCAGGCCATCTTGGCTGACTTTTTCTGGGATCAGAACCTTTGGCCGTGAGTCGGCTCCGTTGGAGGGTATCTCTTGAGGCATCTTCGTAGCTTCACTTTAGCTGTGCCTCGGCTGAGATCGGATGAGCTTCGACAAGCTCAGCAGGGAGTATGGTATGGGTGTATAAGTTCACTCTCGGTGTCCGGACAGAGAGTACGGAGGTACGAAGTCCAAGAAATTGGTAGAGAGCTCAGCCGGAATCGGACGAGAATGATGGCAGATCTGCAGTGCGAGGTAGGGGCTGGTGAGAGTTGGAACTTGGCTGAGGTCTGGCACATCCAAGCGCCGGCATCCACAGCATCCCGCATGTGAGAGTTGCCTTCCCCGCCTCGCGAGGCTGCGGCTACCCAGTAAGGCCGCATTAGTGCTCCACTTGTGCTGTGTTTCGAGGCATTATTTCACGTGAGATGTATCGTGAGGTCTCTCCAGATGATCGTCAGAAAAGTGCTCATGGAGATATCAAAATACTGTTGTCGAGCTGCCTTCTGCGGGCATCTTGAAGCCTGTCTGCTCGAGGTCGGAGATGATGGCGTCGGCCAGTGCGTCCAGCCTCGAGCGATGCATCTTCAATACATTCGTAGCAGCCGTGCTGCGGCCATTCGCCCCCGTTGCATTGGAGTGCAGTGAGACGTTGTCGCCTTGGTGTGGCCCATCATGCTGCTGCGAGCCATCTGAGCTCTCCGCTGTCACTCTCCGGCCAAAGCCAGCACGACGCGGTGGAACGCCTCCTTCGAGGACCAGAAGAAGCTGAGGTTGGACTTGGCGTATCAGCACGTTCGAGGCCTCGCTCTCGATGGCGAGGACGTGCAGCGGCTGCTGTGGCTCGCCGTCTTCGCGAATTTCGCCGTGAAAGCTGTCGGCGAGGCTGCCGTCGGAGTCGTGTCGCTGGTGCTCCTGCCAGGTAATGGCCGCAATGGCCGCCTGTTTCCGCAGATCGTTGATGTCGGTTGGTTGGCTATGGGCCAGGAGGGTGCCGTTCGGTGTCATGAGATACCATCGCTTGCACAGCCGATCGTCGCGGTTGTGCGTGAGCAGCTCTGAGAGCGCTTTTGCGTTGAGCATCGCTGCGGAGGTGTCGATGTCGCAAAAGAGTGTTATGACTGGAGCGGTCTGTCCAGTGATACGCCAGCTCTGATATGCAGCATCATTGAAGTATCTGGGTAATGTAGTATGCACGTAGGATTGGATCAGGAAATCGCCATGTCGCTGCGCTTCGTCTTGAGAAATCCAATGCTGACAAGCCTGCAATACCGCAGTGGACGCACAGAATATTCGTGGATTTCACAGACTTTCCTTGAGGAGATGGTCTCTCTTGTACACGCCTCTCCTTTCCAGCCTCCAAATTGCCTGTGTCGAAAATGGAGTTGGGATACAGGGGATATCGGCGATAAGAGCGAGGCCAATCGGCAGCATGCGCGATGATGTCGCTCCTTCCCGGTCACGACAGGCCTTTCGCGAACATTCAACTCTCTTTTCACCTTCACAAACCTTCAGGTCGTCTAAGGGAACTCCTTGACAGCATCTTGTGATCACATAACGACCCGCAATCCGAGGTTTGAAATAATGGCAACCGTCTCGCTTGTCGGCGCAACAGGCCTTGTGGTCCGCATCAACATCCAACTACCATCCAAGCATTCGCTGAGCGTGAGGCATAGGGGTCGCAAATCTTCACCACACTGAAGAGCTTGGATGCCGTCAAGCAAATCTACACATTCTCGCGCAAAGATCTCCCAAGCGATTCGAAGGTTACGCCCATCATTTCCAAAGAATCGACAGAATGGATAAGCAAGTTTCCATCAGGAAGCCAGCTCTTCATCTCTGCGCTGGGAACAACACGAGGCAATGCAGGGGGATTCGAGAATCAGCGCAAGATCGACTACGATTTGAACTTGTCAATGGCGAAGGCCGCGAAAGAAGCAGGATCAAAAGTATACGTGCTCATCTCGTCTTCTGGCGCGAACAGCAAATCTGCCCTCGGATACCCCAAGATGAAGGGCGAATTGGAGGATGCTGTGCAAAAGCTTGGATTTGACAATGTGGTGATTCTGAGGCCGGGTCTGATTGTTGGAAACAGACAAGAGAGCCGTATGGCGGAGGGAGTGTTTAGAAAGATTGCAGGATTCGCTGGCAGCGTGAGTGGGAATGCGCTGAAAGACTTCTGGGCACAGGATGATGTGGTGATCGCAAGAGCTGCCGTCAAGGCTGGACTCGATGCAGTGGAAGGCAAGGCTACAGACAAGGTGAAGATCCTGGGACAAAGTGACATTGTGAGATTGGGTCGTATGGAATGGAAAGACTGAATTGCAGTTATTCGACAATCGAAAGTGTCTTGTAAGAGTAGATCAGTATACCCTGGGCTTTGGTACAAGAGTAAGAACTTGAAGGCAGAGATGGTACATTTTCTACAGGCGATTCAGGTTCTTCCAAAAGCTGCCAAGATCAACGTGCTAGTCAGGTCAGTGGAAAGCCACTGACCGCGAGACGTGTCTTGAATGCATCCTTGGAGACGTGAACTGGACGATTGATGCTCCAGAAGCAGTTGAATGGAAGCCATCTGATGTGTTACAAATATATCGGCTTAATATATCGGAAGAGAGCACTCGGCTCAGGTGGTCGACTTGCCGTTCTGTGTCGTTCAGGAGATCGTGTAAATGAACGACGCTGGCTAACGTAGATGTGCCTGGTCACCAAACGACGTGATTGCTGATCAGTGCTCTCCTGCCCATTCGTGCATGTGATCGGCCATCAAAGTGAAGGCGCGGTAAAGGCGTTCTATTGGCTTTTGGATGGTGCCGCCGACGGACAGCAGCTCCGAAAGTCAAGGCTCGTCTCCTCCAACATCAGCCAGCGTCGACTGCACCTGACTACCTTACCTTACCTGACATCTACCTTACCGCTTCACGACACCGCACTCACCCCCGCCGCATTTTGACGAATACTCCTGGTCGCTGGTCGAACTACACACGCACTCCGCAACTGTCCTCACGCGTTACGACGAACATGAGCGGCGGGCGCATGGGGCGAGAGATATGAATCGAAGCCCGCCCGAGCACCGCAGCAGTCACACTCACATCCAACCGGACTCCTCTTCACCACCACTGCCCACGCGCGCTTCGGGAAGAAGGTACGCTGCCACTCGCGCCTTCTCGAACACTTCACGCACATTCCCGCCGTCAACAAACACACCTGCCTGCACTTTGCGTTTGCACATCAACATCCGCCTGCACCAACATTTACTGCAGCGGGGCGCTCTTCCCTTCCTCCACCACCACGACGGGCACCTCCTCCATCACCACTCATTGTCCCCTCCGCACTCACACACACACCGCCCATTCGTCTGCCTGCAACACGAACATTCATTGACAGATGCCTCCCAGCCAACGCCTGACCCGCGCCGCTGCAAGGCTCACTGCAGACGACGAATCCACGAGCATCGATACCTCCAATCCAGCCCAACCCGCATCCACCAACACACCGCTCGCTCGTACCTCCTCCCTCTCCCGCAAGCGCAAGGCTCCCGCCGAGACCTCGCCTCAGACTGCTCGTGAGCCGCGCAAGTCTAAGCGACCACGAGGCGGTCCCGCTGCCGACCCCGATCCCGATCTCGACGGACCTGCACACCAGACAGACCAACTCGAGGGCCCTAAGAGAGGGAAGAGAAAGGCGGCCGCCGCCGCGATGTCCAGTGCTGGGTCTGATATCCCTCGTTCTGCCTCCTCCAGCCGTGCAGCTGACATGGACAGGCCATCGACGGACAACTCAGCGGAGACTTCACCACAGCAGCTCCCGCGTGACTCGTCCCGCCGCAAGTCGAGCCGCCGCAAGTCCAAAGAAGGTCAGCATGTCTTCTCGGATACACCTCAGGCAGTGACTAACAAACCTGCAGACTCAAATCCATCCAGCTCCGCCGCACCGTCGTCGAGAAAGTCACGAAAGGGCTCCAGAAAGGATCAAGATGTGCTCATGAAGGACGTGGATGAGAAAGCGGACGAGCCGCGGCCAGACACTCAGGAGGAGGACGACCAGGCTGGAGAAGCTGCTGGGCTTGGAGCAGAGAGTAGCGATGATCCTTTACGGCGATTCGGCCAAGATGATTTGGATGGCATGGACCGAGACGACCCCTTCGCTGCTGGCTACCTCTCTCGCTTTGGTGGCCATCCAGGCCTCTCGAGCAGCTTGAGAGCACTCTCAGGCATCGTCTCGGGCACACACAGCCGACTTCGAAACATCCTCGAGCAGCTTCGAGCCAAAGATGACCCATCAGTTCAACTGATTGCGCTACAAGACTTGGCCGAGCTGCTGCTCGTTTCAAATGAGGACAACCTCGCAGGTCACTTCGCCCCAGACCAATACGTGAAGGAGCTCGTCGCTCTCATGCAGCCCAACGAGTTCACGGGAGAAGAGAATCCGGAGATGATGCTCCTTGCTTGTCGGTGCATTGCAAACATGATGGAAGCTCTACCGCCCTCGACTGCCAGCGTAGTGTACGGCGGTGCTGTGCCAATATTGTGCCAGAAGCTTTTTGAGATCAACTACATCGACCTCGCTGAGCAGGCTCTGAGCACACTCGAGAAGATTTCGGTTGAGTTCCCGTCTTCAATCGTCCGCGAGGGCGGTTTGACTGCTTGTCTCACATTTCTGGACTTCTTCGCCACAGGCACACAGAGGACGGCGGTGACGACTGCTGCCAACTGCTGTCGCAACATTCCAGAAGACTCGTTCCCCACCGTTCGAGACGTGATGGGAATTCTGCTCAACACGCTGGGTAGCAGCGACCAGCGTGTCGTAGAACAAGCTTCCTTGTGCGTGGCCCGAATCGTCGACAGCTTCAAGAACCATGAGAGTAAGCTGGAGGAGCTCGTGAGTCCGGAGCTACTTAAGGCAATTCTGCGTCTTCTGTTACCCGGCACCACCAACATGATTGGCCCGCACATCCACACTCAGTTCCTCCGCGTGCTATCCATCACTGCACGTGCTAGCCCACGTCTCTCTGTGGAGCTTCTGAAGATGAACGTCGTCGATACGCTGTACCAGATCTTGACAGGAGTATCCCTGCCGAGTGGAAACGACGGTGTCGCCTTGCAGATTGACAAGAATGTCATCATGCAGTCCATCATTCGCACACCACGCGAGCAGATCTTCGAGACATTGAACGTCATTTGCGAACTGTTGCCTACGGTCTCTCAGGACAGCTTGAGCTTCTTGGAAGACTTGCAAGACGCGGGTTACACTGGCCCTGATCCCGTCACTCTTTCAACACGCTCGAGAACGACTTCGAACGACAAGCGGATCGAACTGCTCAAAGACTGCCACGAGGAGGTCAAGCGGTTTGCAATCATCCTATTTCCGACACTTATGCATGCATACACTAGTACTGTCAACCTGAGCGTGCGGCAAAAGGTGCTAACCGCGCAGTTGAAGATGCTCTCAAATCTGGACACCGATATCCTTCAAGAGGCTCTCCGGGGCGTCACTTACGCCTCCCACCTTGCTTCTATCCTGTCCCAGCAGGAAAACGCCAGTCTCGTCACATTTGCCTTGCAGGCTGCTGAGCTGCTTTTGAAGCGCATGGAGTCCCTCTACCGTCCCCAGTTCTATCGTGAGGGAGTCATGGCTGAAATCACCAAGCTCGCTGAGCGACCTATCAAGGCTGAGACCACTTCAGACGGACCACCGCGAATTGGTGATGATACAATTCCACTGCCTGAGGTCGACGAGCATGACGACGACGACGACGATCAAGATCAAGACGATGAGGTAGACCCCATCGAGGTTGATGTGGAAGAAGAAGGCTCGGACGATGGAAACGACGAGAATGACGAAAACAACGATGATCGAGATGGAGACGAGCACAACGAGGATGAGGATGGACCCGATGAGGATGAAGACGATGATGAGGGACAAGACCCCAGCCGCTCTTTGGACATCGGACTCCCGCTTCCACGAGCGCGCCGCGTCATGACTGCTCAGGACCTGGCCACTGTTCGTGCGAAGCGCTTCATGGAGGCCCATGGCGAAAGAGGCAGTGAAGAAATGCGCAGCAAAGCCACAGAGGTGCTCGACGAAATCAAGTCGCTTGCAGGACAGTTGAAGCGGTGCTACGGACCGGATAGCACCCGGAGCGGAGTATCACACTTCAAGAGCCTCGCGAAGTACTTCGACGGCGATGCGCTTCATAGCATCACGAGCTACGAATTGATGACGAGCGGTATTGTAGAAGTGCTACTGGACATCTTCAACTCCGAAGACGAGGACGCTGCCAGAAGTGCGAGATCAGACTTCCTGGAGGTCTTCATGGCCGGCTCGAACCAGGCCAAGGTTGCGACAGGAGACGCCAAATCGCCTGCAACAGCGTTCAGCGTACTAATTCATAAGCTGCAAGAGCTCCTGAGCCGTGCAGAGCATTTCGAAGTCATCACGGTGCACCACAATGCCTTTGAGAGCAGCCGTGGCAGTGCAGCATCGATGCTCGCGAAGCAACTTCGTATCAAGCTAATTGCAGACGACGAGTCCGGCATCCCGCGCCCGTACAGGAACATCATGGTCTCTATTCAAGCCATTGCTACCTTCACGTCGCTCTCGGACTACCTCCGCCCGCGCATCGCTCACGTCGATCGTCCACGCGGCACCCGCCGTGAAGGCATTACTAGTGCCATGGCTGCCTACGCGGCCGCAATGGCTGGGCGTGGAGATCGGATCCCTCCACCACCCTCGATGCCCGGCAACCCTCTTGGAAGCTCGTTGCCAACGAGGAGTGCCGGCAAGAAGACTCCTAAGCCCAAGCCTTCGAAATCCGAGACGGTCGAGGACCCGGAAGTGGAATCCAGCAGCAAGGCAGAAGGATCTGCGAGCCGTCAGCTGCGCCGCTCGTCTAGAAGACAGTCTGCTCAGGCTTCCTCGGCAAGCGTGCCGCAACCTGCTCAATCACCACCGGAAGCCGCGCCTGAGTCCTCGTCGCAGCAGGATCGTGACGCCCTTCGCGAGGCGCTGGAATGTGCTGATGAGACGCAGCTCACGGATGAAGATGAGGATGTCGATGCTGATCTGGACGCGCTTGTCGACGATCTGGAAGAAGGTGGTCTGGAGAGAGATGCTCCTGATCCATCCGCAGTCAACATCGAAGCTGGTGCTGGCAAGATGACAGCGCGCACAGAAGACGGAGCAAGAGTCGCCACGCCATCGCAAGGTGTGCCCACACCTTCAGGCAGAGAGCGCTTGTCAGCTTCGTCCCGCCTTGCCGCAGCGCGCGAACTGCTCAACACTCCAACTTCGTCAGCACGACCAATGTCGTATGCTGGCGCTGTGCAACAGACTCCACAAGACTGGCACATTGAGTTCAGCGTGAACGGTCAGCCTGTGTCAAGCGACACCACCATCTACCGTGCTTGCCATTTCAACCAAGCTCAAGGCGAGGAGTGGACGGGTAGGAGCATCTGGTCGGCAACCCACACGATCAGCTTCAAGCGAGTCGAAGGTCCACCTCCAACGGAGCGCAACACGCCATCCACTCCAACTAATATTGATGGTATCACTGGTCTGCCACCTTCGCTCTCCCAGCATCCAGTGACCTCAAACATTCTTCGCCTTATGAGTATTCTTCATGAGCTGAACGCAAACTTGGAAGATGTGTTGTCTGATCACAAGAACGTAACCGGCGTCCATCTCAACGCAGAGCCTCCTTCACAGTTCGTCAACACGAAGCTGACAGCCAAGCTCAATCGACAGTTGGAGGAGCCTCTCATTGTTGCAAGCCAGTGTCTCCCCAGCTGGAGCGAGGACTTGGCTCGACTCTACCCATTCCTGTTCCCCTTCGAGACTCGCCACCTCTTCTTGCAGTCGACATCCTTTGGCTATTCTCGCCTCATGTCACGATGGCAGGGCGACCAACAGAACGACTCTCGCCATCGACACCGTGACGATCGGCCATTCTTGGGCAGGATCCAGCGACAAAAGATTCGCATCTCTCGCAGCCGGATCTTGGAGTCTGCCATCAAGGTTATGGAGCTTTATGGATCTTCCAGCAGCGTCCTAGAGGTGGAGTACTTTGAGGAAGTCGGCACTGGCCTTGGACCTACGCTCGAATTCTACTCTACCGTCTCCAAGGAATTCTCAAAGAAGAAGACGAAGCTGTGGCGCGAAAACGAGTCCATCGAAGGTGATGAGTACGCTTTTGGCAAGCGTGGTCTCTTCCCAGCGCCGATGAGCGAAGAGATGTCTCGCAACGAGAACGGCCAGCGAGTGTTGCATCTTTTCAAGATGCTGGGCAAGTTTGTTGCTCGCTCTATGCTGGACTCGCGAATCATCGATGTGTCCTTCAACCCTACTTTCTTCCGCATTGGCGATGGATCCACCACTGTCACCCCGTCCTTGGGCGCTGTGGCAACAGTCGACCAGGACCTGGCCAAGTCGCTGAAGATCTTGCGCAAGTACGCTAACGCGAAGCAACGCATTGATGATGATCCGAAGCTCTCGACCATCCAGAAGGCCCAGAAGGCAGAACACATTCGTGTCAACGATATGAAGATCGACGAGCTCGCACTGGACTTCACTCTCCCCGGCTACTCGAACGTGGAGCTTCAGCCGCATGGCGCCAGCATTAATGTGACCATAGACAACGTTGGCCTCTATATCAAGAAGGTCATCGACTTTACGCTCGGCTCTGGCGTGCAGAAGCAGCACGAGGCTTTCGCCGCAGGCTTCTCACAAGTCTTCCCATACACTGCCCTGAAGGCATTCACTCCAGATGAGCTTGTTATGCTGTTTGGACGAGTGGAAGAGGACTGGACACTGGAGACGCTCATGGACTCCATCAAAGCTGACCACGGCTATAATCTGGACAGCAAGAGCGTTCGCAATCTCTTGCAGACCATGTCCGAATTGTCTCCACAGGCTCGACGCGACTTCCTGCAGTTCGTTACTGGTAGCCCAAAGCTACCAATAGGAGGTACGTTTTGTATCCTTCATGTTCTTTGCCGACTATGCTGACATCTCATAGGATTCAAATCACTCACACCCATGTTTACGGTCGTCTGCAAGCCCGCCGAGCCCCCTTACACGTCGGACGACTACCTGCCTAGTGTCATGACATGCGTCAACTATCTCAAGATGCCGGACTACAGCTCGCTTGATATACTCAAGCAGAAGCTGGACGTCGCCATCAAGGAAGGACAAGGAGCCTTCCATCTTTCTTAAGCGCATCACGGAGCAATTCGGAGTCTGTTTTCTGTAATAGAGGCGCCACTGGACTGAGAAGGAATGAGGTTCGAGAGAGAGCCGACACGATTTGCTTGTCATCAAATGGAAGCATAGCCTCGGAGCGCAAGGCGTCTTTCTTTTTCTGCCTTTTCGGGAACAGGTTCATGAGGGAAGGAGTTTGCGCGCTCAATACCAATACCACAACATCAGGTAATTCAGGTTGATCCCAGAGATCACTAGCGAGGTCAAGTATGTATGGAGATTAGCTCCAGATCAGGCAAAGGGTGGTGGCGAGGAAAGCGTTTTCCTCGCTCGCCCATCATCATGGAAAATGAGAGACGGTCGTTACATCAACATCATGGATCTTCTTGTCACAATGCGTTGAATCAATAGCTGGCAATGTCTTTCTGCAGAGGCCGTGAGTTGGCGATGAATCGGAGTCCGAGGTATTGCCAGCCATTTGGTAGTTGCACAAAGCTGAAAAGAATCGTTGTTTCAGGTGCTTGAGAAAGGAGACGGGCTTGCATCGAGACGAGTTCCAGACAAATTGTGCTTGCCGCTTACTTCGGTCTCGTCGGGAGATTGTATCATGATGGAGTGCGCTGTAGATCTACTCCCGTACGTCCTGGTCCTTCGTGCTTCAAGCAGTGAGTTGATTTCCTCTTTACTTTCTGTCGTTGACTTGGCCTTGTATACATGCTTGACAACAGGTCTGGCTTTCTAACACGACGATGACGCGCCTTTTTGAACGAGTTATGGATTTGGGAGGATTCCGGCGATCGGATGAGAAAGAGGATGGTGGTGAAATGGAAAGCGAGAGGCTTGTGCGAAAAGAAGGAGAAGGAGACTTTGGTGAGAGCGATACGATGGATGCAAAATTTCGGGAATTGCAGCGAAAATATCGAAATATGAAGAGATGGATGATTGGTGTTGTTACAATTTTGCTTCTTGGAGTGGTTTTGCTTGCGGTAGCAGCTGGATTGCTGGGGAAGAGGTATATGGAGTGTAGGGAGGAGAGGGGAATGGATACGGATTTGGGGAGGAGGCCGTGGTGTGAGTATTGTAGATTTGTGGGAAGGGGAGGAAAAGAGGGGAAAGCTGATGTTGGTGGTGATAGTACCTTTGACGCAGGTTACGTTCGAGCGAGATGACCTTTTCGCTGCGCCTTCGAGTCCGCAGTCGGATGAGGCTTGGGGGAGTTTGATGCCTGTGAGCCTTTCCCGCTCGCTCTTACCGACCTTCACAAGTCAGCACTGACATGAGACCTCTCACCAGCCCGGCGACGGCTTCATCCACCTACCCTCAACCGAAACAGCCAACAGCACCACCAAACTCCCCGCCGGAATCGGCCACAACGCCTCCTCCTTCACCTACGACACCACGCTCTTCCACCAACTCCACTGCCTCACCCACATCCGCACCTACCTCTGGACGCTCAACGCCACCGTCTCCAAACCGCCCTTTCAGTCCGACAAAGTATACACCACCTTGCTGCGGCCGCAGCAGGACCACGTGAATCATTGTTTCGATTACATCCGGCAGAGTCTGATGTGTTATGGGGATTTGACGTATGAGTGGCCGCGGACGGAGAGCGATGGGAGGAGGTTTGCGGTTGATGGGTGGGGGGTGCAGCATGAGTGTCGGAAGTGGGAGGCGGTTGTGGAGTTTATGCGGGAGAACAGCGTGGCGAGTAAGAAGGGGAAGGGGAGGGTTGATACGTGAGGAGAGCAGTGGCAGCAGAGAAGGGTCTTTCTTGCTCAATTTGTAAGTGTTTATGAAAAGATCGAATGCTACGATTGGAATTTGATGAAAGGACCAAAGAATAGCCCAGTGATTTCATGGAGAACACACTTACCTTGGTTTTGCTGTCATACTGTTGTCCTTCTGTCGAAGGACTTGGGTCTAGTAAAGCCTCCAAGCAGATGGATGCAAGACCTTGACGGGAGCCAAAAGAGCCAGTTCCAAGATGCCTCGGTGGTATACTCGATGAGTTCTGTCCTTCCAGAAGGGTCTCACGTCATAAATGACTTGGGGTCTATTTGATTGAGAGGATCGCCGTCATCCTAGACGAACCCTGACGCCCTTGCCGTCTTGCGCTTCTCGCGAGATGCATCGACTGAGTCGTTTCAATCAGGAGCAGTTCGGTTGAGTTCCAGTCCTTTGCCTGTACTCTCGTCTTTGTCCAGCCTGGAGTCGATTGGTTGAGAGTTTCGCTTCTCATAAGCACCGAGCATTGAGCAGGTTCAGTCAGATGTTCTCATGAATGGTGGTCTTCTCGGTAGAGCAGCATATCGTCGATGTCCACAAGCTCCTTGTATGATGCAGGCCCGCGCGTGTTATGCCGCCTCGCGTGCGCCCCTTAAGCGCTGCACATCGATTTGACGCCCTGCTGCTAGACTTAAGCGAACGACTGAAAAGGTTGCGGTTTGTGGATGCAACGAAAATCCCAGCAGAAACGAAGCGCATGAGAAGCATCGTCTGCCCGCCTGTCGCCCTTTCCTCCTCCCCGGACGCGCTCCTCCCTTAGCGCCCGGACTTCCCCATCCAATCCCATCCTTTCGCGTTCGAGCACTGCAAACTTACATCCATACCCGCTACACCCTCTCCGAACACTACATCATCGTGTGCTCCATCGCCAAGTACAAATACTTCGCTTAGACGAACAACAGCCATCATGACGACCTTGGGAGGACCTGGCGGAGGATCGAAGTTCAGCAAACCCATTCCGCCTGAACGAGGCAGCTTCCCGCTCGACCATGAAGCCGAATGCCAGCCCATCATGAAGGAGTACTTGAGGTGCTTGAGAAGTCATCGTGGCGTAAACGATGAGGTGTGCAGACAGTTGAGCAAGAACTACTTGCAATGCAGGATGGAGAGGTGAGAAGAGGATTAAACACAGTGGGCGTGGAAAGAGATGTTGATGGAAGAATTGAACAGGAACTTGATGGCCCCGGATACGATGAAGAACCTCGGATACCACGATCCAGCGTCAGAAGCGCAGGCAAATGCTCTAAGGGCGAAAGCAGAAGAAGCCAAGAGTAGGAGTACAAGTCAGAACAGCAATCCGACGATGTCTGGAAAGGATGAAGGAAAGAGATGACCCTCCAACGTTTGAGAAGGCAGAGAAGAGCACGAGCACCTGCACTGGCACATCCAAACCGACATCAACGCCAAACCACGCTAAATATGGACATGGCCACATCTCCACAGGCCATCTGTGTGCACGAGCAGATACACACCAGGAGCAAACAACTGGAACCCGTCCTTCCACCGTCCCACCTCCACGTCACCGTCACAGGACAATCCGATTCAGATTGAGAAAGAAGGGTGTCATTCCAAATTCTCCGATCGCTCTACGGATCCATTATCCTGGGACCCGTGCAATGCCTCCGCAGAGCAATGATAGGCGTCTTCTCCAGGGTAAAGGAACCAGCGGACAGTAGGGTTCGAAACAAGATATTTTGGTGCTGGGGAAGCGGAGAACTGGCTTGAGGGAAGGTGGGTGGAATGTATTCCCCAACCAAGAAATCCGGGGACGAAGAAATGGGGTAGTAGAGGGCATCAAAAGGTTGCCGGCGCGAAGGGCGGTGTAGTCCATCGGCAGGAGCAAAAGCAAGACATCCGGTCTCAGAAGAGCAAGCCGATAATGAAGACACATGCAACTGGGTGCGGAGAGCGGTGTGGTAGAGCAGCAGAGCAGGGAAGCAGCAAGCGCAAGCGCTTGACATCTGTCACCACCATGACCATCTTGAGATGGACGAGTGGAGACCGTCACAAGCCAACAGCAAAGAATCTTGGAAACCCCATCTGTGGCTGGCCCCAGCAGCGCTTCATCCTTCCAATCTACGCGCCTCACCTACCAGCTAGCATCAACACCCACCCACAACCGTTTCGGCGCACCCCGAGGGCGGGACAGCGGTGTACAGGGCAAAAGTCCCAGAGACCAGGCACCACCCCCAACACCATCTGCGCGTCATCGTTATCGGTTCAGATCCGGATTCCGAAGTCCCAAGGGCGGCTGGCGACCGGCGGCGAAGGTGGTGGTAAGACGGCGTCAAAACAGCAAGCCAGCAAGCCTCGGGGAAGCAGGCAGACGAATCCGTCACCACATTCAACCTTCGGCATAGAACTAGAGCTGCCTCAGGTCACGAGGAAGCAGCAAGCTGCGGCCCCCATTCAGCCTCATCAGCCACAGCCACTCTTTCCATCTGCCTTATGCATGATGCATCTATGCCTCCTGTCTTCCAGACTTCACAGAAATCGGCACTGCGTACTGCATACTGCATACCTATTTCCAATCACTGCACACTGCATACTGCATTCTATTTCCAAATCTTCCTTCTCGATCCGAACCAAGATTCAAGACGGCTCAACTCGGCTCAAGCCGAGAAAGATAAGGCAGGAAACTGTCGGTGAAAGTCGAGTCTAAGGGACCTGAACCTGTCTCAGTCTCAGTATCCGTCGGAGCCCAGGAATGCAATGCAACTCACTTACTTTCACCCTGCTCTCTCATCCCTCTACCACCTATCAGTGGTTCCTGTATTTGCCTCTTTGAGTTCAACTCTCTGACAGAAGAATGTATCACATACAGACCTTACCAAAGTCTTGCTGTCAGCGTATCAAGACATGTGTAGAGATCCTGATGAGAGGTGCAAAAGTAGAGTAGTGTAAATAACTCAAATCAAATGCATATGCCATCTGCTGTCCTGCATGCATCAATGCATCAATGCATTACAACCAATCAATCAGTCTCGATCGTCCTCTCATGATAAAGTAAGTAACAGACTGTTCAACACGCCGAAATCAAATAAACAGCAAAAGCAAAAGCAGAAGCTCGCCCACTACCGCCAATAATGTAAATCCGCTCCCGCCGAAAGTGAGAGTTCCCAAAAAAGAAAGACATCATCAACATCGTCATGATAAATCAAAAAGTTCCGTCGCGTCAACTCCCCCTTCGCCATAACTCTTCAGCTCCATTGGAGATGCATGTCTTCATCGTGCGCCTCACTCCAGTGCAAATGCAACGAGTGAGAGCAGCCTTCAGACAGTCCACGTCGTGGCCGCAAATGTGTGTCGTGTCGTGTGTCCGTGTGTAAGCAGCCGCAGTAGCAAATCAACAAACAAGTTGCAAAAAGCAAACATATGGTGGTATCATAGCATGGTGAAACAAGGCAGGCAAGCAAGCATCCCGTCCGCCCGGTCCCATTCCCGAAAATGTGTGTTTTCAACCAAGATGTGGAGATGAGCCAATCAACGCCGTTTCGTGTGTTGCTGGTGCCCGGTGTCGTAGATCGTCAGAGAACTGGCAGCTCGATCCAGGAAGGCACGAACATTATTCGTGGTGGTGAGGTTTGGTAAGTACGTAGTGGTGTGATGATTTGGGGTGTCGTCGGAGAATTTGTCTTTGTTCGTGATGGTGTGATGTCGTGTAATCGCTTGGTGTAGCCATACTGTCAATGCAGGTCGCAGTCTGATACGTGTGTCGTCACAGACTGCATTCAAACAATGGCCCCAAGTATTTGGGTATCTTCAGGTGTTGCAAGGGATGATGTGTGTCCAGACAAAAACTCTATTTCGGGATCGACAGGTGGTGCAAGGAGGTCTCGAGGTGGTGCTCGAGCGAGGGCTGGTGTAACCGGGGTTCGGCTCCCTCGGAGATCGGATCATGCCGTGGTGATCAGATTGATGCGAGGTGGTCGCTTGACAGGTCGAAAAGTTGGTCCTCGGCGGTGGGAAAGGTTGCAGAGAGTGGCTGGGTGGTGACACAGCCCTACTGCATCGTCATGTCGCCAAACTCGTCTTCCTCCTTCAGGTCGCTGGACCAGAACTGATTGGATGGGTGCGACATGCCACTGCTCATGCCGCTGCCGCCAGACTGGAATCCGGGGCTGACTGGCGGTATCGACTGACCGTTGGTCATTTGGCCGTCCTGAACGCTGTCGCCCGAGATGTTGGTAAATCCAGGAACTCGCAATCCAGAGCCGGGAGCTCGGGAGTAGCCTGTAAAGCCTCCGAGTGGCGCATGCTTGTTGAGAATCTCCAGAATCTCGGATCGCATACGCTTCTCCTCTTCAGTAGGCTGGAAAGGCCAGGTTCCGCCAAGCTGCGACACAAGTTCCTTGAGTTGCTCTTCCTCGCTGAGCTTCTGGTGCAAGTACCACATAATGTCGCGAGTCCAGGCAACGGAGCCGTTTAGGATGTCGCCCTTGTTCGGGCCCTTGTCCTTATCCTCGATGGGGAGGCCCTGTGTGATGTTGCCCGCTCCCGAGCGCCGCTGAGCGCCACCAAGCAAGGAGCTGTTCGGTGGAGACATCCCGGCGTTTGCAATAGACGGCGATAGAGGTGCATTGGTCTGCAGGTGCTTGCGAACCTTCTCATCCTCCAGTCTGTGCTGTGGAACAAGCGTGCCGAGATCCTGGATGCGCTCATTGATGTTGTCGCGACGTCGGCGTTCGACCAAGTTGTGGGATTCGCGTCGCCGCCGACGCTTGGCTTCTTGCGTAGAGAATGGCGCATGGCCGGTGCCGGGCTCCATCTTGGTAGGAAGTGACGATGCAACTTTGTGGTGGTGGCCGCTGTTGCTCTTGAGAACTTCGGAGATCTGCGCATGCACGCCCTGCTGGCCGTTCATGGGTGATGGGAAAGGTGATGAGGCGTCCCAGCTGTGTCCACTTGGTGTGCTCTCCCAACCGTTGCCGCCCACGGAGTTGTGCTGTCGGTGTTGAATTGGTTGCATTCCTGGGTGTGAGTACTCGTCATTGACCGAGAGGTTGTTCATACCAGGCGTGTTGGGCGTGGCGGGTGACCGCGAGTCAGACACCTTCCTATCCAGGTGCTGCATGTGAGGCCGGCCTTGTGATGGCATGCTGTGACCGCCAAATTGTTGCTGCTGCTGGCCTGGCATCGGCCGGAATTGCATGTAGTTGAAGTCATTCTGGAATGGCGACTGGATTGGGCCGCCGTCCGGAGTGTGAGAGAAAAGGCTGCCGCTCTGGGCGCCTTGTTGCGGGTTGGCGAAGTTCTGCATGCCGGAGTTGAAGTCAAAGTTGCCACTGCCTTGTTGGGGTTGGTCAATATGGAGGTCGAGTAGCTCGTCGTCGGCAATGCCAGAATTGCCCAGGTTGAAGCTCGAGGACATATTGAAGCCGTTGCTGCCGTGTGTAAGGTTGGCGGGGTTGACGTTCATGCCTCCTGAGCTGGTCATCTGATTGGTGTGTTGGTGGTGTCCTTGGTTGAACTGCATGTATTGGTTGGGATCGAAGTTGTAGTCGTGTGGTTCCGACTTTATGAAGGGCGATGAGGCAGCCATGTCGTCGTCGTCGTCGCCGCCCCCAAAGCCGTCCTCAAAGCCGAACTGGAGCGGGGAGTCGCGCTTGTCGAAGGCTCCTTCTTTGCCTATGCTTTCCTCGAAAGGCGGAAAGGTTGTCAGGTTGTCTTGAGCGTCTATGACTGCACATGTTAGCCCGGGAAGGTGCATTGTCGGACAAGACCGGAACGAGACCGGAGTCAAGACACGTGCTGTATAACAGAGAGTCGCCATGATGTTGCATGCTTGGTCATCCACAGCTAGCTGAGAGATGAACAAAGTAGGAAGGAGGGCGAGTGCATGATATATATAGTGGACGGGTACTCACAGGATGTATGCATTCCTTGAAGTTCAGCTCAAGCTGTCATGACCTGTTTGCCCAGGCAGCTTCTCCTCTTGGTCCTACCCGACAACGTGAAGGTGTCGTGGCGGAAGTCGGTATGCTCGAAGGCGAAAGAGGAGCAGAGTGTCCGCTGTAACGATGTCGGCCGTGGGCAGCGACTATGATTCGATGGCGTGGCGCGCTTGTATTTCTGACAGCTAAGCTGGCTGTTTGCCTGGCGCAGCAATAGGACCGGGCAAGAGAGCCGCAGAGGTGTGGGCGGTGTGAGAGGTCCAATCGCCGAGCTCGAATGCTAGCACAGCAGTTGGGAGGATCTCGTGTCAGGATATGACGTCCGGCTCTCGCGTGGGAGCTTGAGAGGTGGAAGTCGAGCGTGAGGGGGAAGAAGGATGTCTGGGAGGAATTGGACGTCAGCTCGAGTGCTCTCTAAGCAATATCAAATTGTAGCCGGCTGCTTGCATGAGCATGAAATTTCAGGCAGCGCGCATCCGAAACAGGCGATGTGTATGCGTCTGGACGCAGCAATGCCAAGGCCGTATGCGTATTGAGAGGCAAACGGGTATGTATTGAGTGTGTATGACAGGCAGAGCGAGTTCGCGATAGGAGCGAAGAGGGCAAGTACAATGGATGCTTGTACCGCAGTTCGCGCCGAAGCCGGTATAGGTCTGGCCGAGCAGGGTGGAAGATGGACGCAGGCAGCGGAGCGATTACTCACACTTGGCGGAGTCGAGGCAACGGGCTGGATGCAGCGCGTTGGGGTCGCTGGTTGGTATATCTCGCTCGGTGAGGACGGGAGTGTGCAGCGGTCGTGATGGAGTCTGTCGCACAGTCAAGTCAGGGTCGGTCGGCGGATTATTGATGTCGCAGTTGCAGTCGCAGTCGCAATCGCAGCGGGGCGTGGCGGCGGGACGGCGGGCTCGTGGAGCGGCGACCAGACCGTCTTTGAGATGACGGTGGGAGAGTCGTTTGACGTCGAGACAGGGGAGCGCTTACTCCCGGCTCTGTCGCGACACAACAACAAAGAAAGGGACCTCAAGGTAGAGTGAGGTGAGGGTCGAGGTGGTGTGCAGCAGTCGGTCGGCGAAGGTGAAGGTGGTCGGCCGGCGGTGGGGTGTTGCTTCCCTGGACGGGATTGGATTGCGGAACGTGGAGAAGCTGGAGCTGGAGCTGGAGAGCGAGCGGCGATCGTCAAATCTTCAATCAAATCCGTCAGTCAGGGCTCACACTTTCAGTCTATCGCCGCCCGCCAAGTGTGCTGCTCGGCGCGCGGAAGAGGCTCGGCGTCGGCGACAGCCTATTCCTGCCTGCTTCTTTCTTGCTTGCGCGCCGCTAATTCAATCATTCGGGATTCGGGGGCAGACGAACCAACAATGAATCAACAACAATGCACCTGCAGATGCGCACCAGACTTTCGACTCTCTGGTGCTTGCTGTGGCTGTCCGTGCGACCGCGCTGTCACGCTGTCAGTCGTCGCAGACCAGCACCGTGTGTTGCTCTCGTTCCTGGCGTCGGAGAGCTGTGCGTGCGCTTGTGCTTGTGCGCTCGTCGGCTCGATGGGTTATTGGCTTCGTGTCAATCGACGGGTTGGCGACTGGGACGGGAATTCCAGCGCGCCGGATGAGGCTACTTTCTGTTCTTAATCTCCAAGGAGCAGATGCCAGAAACTTGGCGGTGAGGCCTCCTTCCAATCTTCGGGCGACGGCTCTGCCTGGTACCAGTCCGCAGGGCTGCGAACAATCAACGCTCTGCGTCGCGGTTGGTCGGCTGTCTAAGCCGGCGGTGAGGGCGGAACTACCTCGACAGATAGGAGGTAGCGAACGGGCGTTCAAGCAACTGCCTGCGCCACGACTGCTCAATGACGCGGGTTGACGCGAATGGCAATGCGTTGCTGCGAGTGCTCCGGGGTGCGTGGGCTACTTGAGAGCTGCTGGAGGCCGATTGAATTGGCCTTGGCGGGCGGCTGGCTGCGCTTGTTCAGCAAATGAAGATCCAGCGCGGTTGCAGCGGACTTGGGCGATTGCTGCGGATCACCACTGCAAGTCTGCAAGTCTGCAACAACTGCGACAGCGCTCTGCGGCCACTCACAACTGATGATAAGGCGTTTCGGACTCAGAGCACGGATCGCAACTCCGTCCTGCCCGGATGGCGAAATGTTCCGGAAGACGCGGCAGGGTTCGCACGGCTTCGTACTGGCTGGCGTGGATGACGGAGGAGTTCGCGAGGTGAGGTCAGCACGTACGAACTGCTGATGGCGTAGGCTTGGTGATGGCGAGTGAGAGCTCAGAGGGCTCTGAAGGAAGACTTCGTGTGTGATAAAATCGTAGTCAAGTAATCACGAAGGATGTAGTGGAAGACAGACGGAAACGGGAACTGGCAGGGAGCGAGCAGAGCCTCGCACCTTTGTATCTACAACCTCGTCGACGCCAAGACCAGCATCATCCGGACAACGGTCGGCACGATACGACACGATGCGGGAGGGTAGGTAGGGCCCGGTACGGTAGGTTGCTCTGGTCGTCGTGCGAAGTGGGAGGATCGAGGATGCAGGCATGTGTGCCTCTTGGTCTCACATTCACCCGTCATGATATGGTGACTCAAGTTGCCCACCTCCCACCCAGTCGTAGTGGCATCCACCCTCGAGGCAGGCACTTTTGTCTTTGAGCCAGGCCGCTGGAAACGGCTTGAGCTTGGGCGTCAGGGATGCTGCCCCATAGACTACGCTGCGCCCGAGCACGCTAGTTGCCGGGGAGTGTGTGTGCGTGCGCGTGCCGGCTATGGAGCGCGCGGAGGGTGCGTGAGGTGAGGATGGAATATGGGGGCAGACGTGCTTGTGGACGATGATTGTGCTTCTGTGGACTACCGGGCGGGGGATATGGATGGATATGGGCCACCGCGATCCAGCACTGAATGCGCATAGCTCTCAGCCACACCCCGACCTGCGCTCCACTCATACTACGCATCCTGACCCTACCCCGACCTACCTCGAGCGAGCCTTGTTGCGCACACCATTCTCGGCTAGCGACTGTCTTGACAGCTCGCGTTGCGGCGCCCGCATACGCATCCACAGTGCCATCATCGCCATCGCCATCGTGCTCGCCAGCCCATTGCCTCGCACACTGCGCTGCATTCTTGCCGGCGATGCGGTCAGGTCCCGTCTCAGACAGCATCACCAATCCGGGCCATTGCACTCGCCTCCCCGGCACGCCAGCGAGCATCGTCGACCTGCCGCCCTCCAGTGAGCGGCGGCGGGCTTTGACACCTCGAGGCATCACACGCCACGCCGGTTTGAGACGCTCGTCATTGGGCAGGTCGCCGTCCGTGGTGCTGGTCGTCCAATAGCACTGACTGACCCGCATCAGACACCAGACATCAGACACTGTAAGGTAGTATGCACCATACACCAGACGAGCAAGCGTGCCGGGCAGCGATCGCGTTTCGCGTCGGCGGCGATCTTCTAGCAGCAGTGGGCTTCCCGTCTGCACGCAATTCTTCCTCCCGCCGCGCGCCGTGCAGACGAGATGCAGCAGACTAGTTGGATGGAGTTGCTCATTCGTGTGTTGCGCTTGTGAGGGTGCAGGTGGAGGAGGTGTGTGGTCTGGTGCGGTCGTTACCTCGCAGCGTTAGTTCGATCTAGCGCTGGGGCCTGCCGGCGCGCGGGCCTCTTCCGCGGCCGAGCTCGCCTCCCGCTGGTGGCCGCGCTGCAGTGCTGCACCCTGACGAGCTTGTTCATCACGTCGACCTCAAGCAGAAGCACCTCTGAATAGACACCTGCAAACAGCTCCCACGGCAACCACGGACCCTCCCACGGCGCGGCAAACGACAACCTCGCATCCTTGAGCAACAGAGGCGCTGCTGCATACAATCGTCTCCGCGATATCGCACACGAGCGTCTGAGACGAGACGCGCCCCCCAAGGCAGGCGCACTCGCAACACCCTCACTCCTCCCAATCGGCACTCGCGGCAGCAGCGCCAGCATCCCGTAGGCAGCACCATTCGCGTCGTCACCTTTCCTCATAAACCCACTCTCGATACGATACCACGACACCACCGATACCAACACCCTCGCACACACGGCACCTCGACGAGCACCAAGAGCTCCGCCGACAGACCAGACGCACACCCAGCTCCACCAGAGCTCAGCCAGCCCCGGCTATCTCGACCTCAAACACGCTACAGCGAGCTACCAGCACCCAGCACAAAGAACCGCAACCCGCCATGGCCTCGTCCTCCTTTCGCGACAGCATGAACAGCCTGGGCTGGTCACGCCGTGATCAACCCACCACCGCCAATACCAACAAGCAGACTCCACTGCTCGGATCTCTCCAAAAGTTTAATCCATTCAGCAACAACGAAGGCAACGTCCGGCTGCCGACCACCGAAGGCGAAGCTCCTGGCGCTCCGCTGCCCGCCCGGACCAGGAGGGAGGAAGAAGAAGGGTGGTTTGCGCGTAAGTAGCCCGTCTGCCTCCGCCAATCTCTTGCCCGCATGCCCACAATCATGACCATCTACAAACCACGACACGACGCCGACTCCTGCTCGTACACGACGCCGAAGCCGCTGCGTTATGCGCGCAGCTTCGTGTCTCGATGGAGAGCCGTGTTTCCTGTTTCTGGACCATGTTCGCATCATGCATATCCAAAAGGCAGAGGGCGTGGGGGCGCATGAGCATTGTTTCTGCCACAAAGAGAGCAGCCGCTTGCAGCCCCCTCAGGTCTCGGCCGTTGCTCGCTTGACGGCCGACTTGCCTTGCATTGCTGCTGCCATGCCATGCGAGCGGCGAGGGCTGCAAAGCATTGCATCTTGCATCGAGCCGGCAACGCAGCTGTCACCGTGACCAGGTGGAGTTCCTGCGTTTTACTCCGCAGTGCATGGGCCTCGCAGCTTTCCCCCAAAGCCTCGCAAAAGCCTTCCTCCACCATTGCGTCCTTTACGTCCATCACTTGCCTCGCATCATCCTTCCGAGTCACCGAAGCCGAGACATTGCTAACGCCGGCGCGCAGTAAGTCGATGGGACCGCCTGCTCATCTTTGGTGGCCTCCAACTGGCGGCCATTGCCTTGTTCGTCGTTTGCTTCACCCTTCTGCCTATTCTGAGCTTGCGCCCGCGCAAGTTCGCAATACTGTACGTATCACTTCCTTGTCTGTCTCTGATTCCCTGATTTCAAATCCGCCCTTCCCTGTCCACCTGAAAAGACGTCGAGCTATCCCGCTTTCGTGGCGAGAGGGTGTGCGACTCGACCGCATTGCCCGCTCTGGCCCAGCATTCACTCGCGCTCATATCATCTCTCTGACGCGTCGAATCACCACTGCGCATTGCAGCCACGCGGCGACCAATGCGGTGCTCTGGTTGTCGCGGCCACTTATGCACAGTGGGAGCGCCCGTATGACCACAAGCTTAGTGCGGTCCGGGGTACTTGCAGCATCAAGGTGCGACGATGCAGCCTGCAGCCGCCCGCTGCAACGAGCATCGTCCTCGTGTCGATCTTCTTGCACGTCGTTCATTCACAGCAACCTCGCATCCTTGCTCACGACGTTCATTGTCTGTCCCGCCGCTCGAGCACTCAATCCACCTGGTGTACCAGACTACTTGCGCACACAAAATCGCGGACTGCTCAACGGATCGCTCAATCAAAGACACTACGCTAACGCTTGGTCAGATGGTCGATGGCATCCGCACTCTTCTTGGGCTCATGGGCGGTCATGATGGGCCCACTGATCTATGGTAAGCCGCCCACAAGCTTGTTGCTCCTTTCCCACCTCTGCTCGCGCCCTCCCCAGCGCGTCCATCAATCACAGCGCGCCTCCTCAGAGCATAGCAGCATCGAAACCTGCGGTCCTTCTCGCGAAGCTGCAGCCGAGTCTACAAGGGTCTTTCCCAGTGTGGGCACCATGCTGATCTTACGCAACAGTGCGCCATCTGATCTCCCAAGAACGTCTGCCCTTCACAGCCACCTACTTCGGCAGCATTGCGCTGACGCTGTACTTCGCGGTCGGGGTAAGTCCAACGCTCCAGTTCACCACCACAAACCACCAGCTCCGACTGTCGATTCCTTCCTTGTTCGTCGCTTGCTCGGAAGAGCACGGAGCCGCCGCCACACCACCTCCACCACCACCACCATACCACCCACAATATCTTTGTTTAGACGCGATGTCGATCATGCCGGCGCAGCATGGTCGCACTCTTGTCCTGACTGCCTCCTCCTTCTCACACACCACCAAGCCGAACGCTCCGTCCAACCCCTGCACTGCCCGACCACTCTTGTCTTGCCCTATCTCACTTTACGACCTCCCCATGACCCATGCCTTTCCAAGTCCGATACCAGTATTCTTGGCGCATCCGCTCTTACCGCTTGCGCGCATCACTATCACTATTCTTCGCGACTGCAATATTTCGCCACAATATTGGACCTCTATGCTGACGTCTTGGACATTGCAGTTACGAAGCACCATTCTCACTCTTCTCTCGTCGATTGTGCAAATCGTGGCGTTGGTGTGGTACCTCGTCAGCTACTTTCCCATGGGATCACAAGGTCTTCGGTTTGCGGCGAATTTTGGAGGCAACAGGATCGCGGCTTGGATGCGCGATTGATTGCGTATTTGCTATACACAGGGACGACGACCACAACGACGACTACGACAGCATCTCTGCACTGCTTTGCATTTCTCAGGCGTTGGTCTTGTCTTGTCTGTACACAAAAATCCGAAAACCTTTCGACTTTCAGTTTCGCGACGGACGTCGTCCGATTAAACTGCAACCCTCGTCCTTGGAACCTTCCCTTTTCTCCTTCGTCCCTTCCCTTCCCTTCCCTTCCCCTCCCGTCTCCGATCCGTGATCCACCCCCACGGCGGCGCGGACCTTTTTCCCTTTCCCTCTTTTCTGGTTGACTTTCCGTTCACGCTTCCTTGATCATGCAGGGTTTTTGAGTTTGAGATTCGAAGGTTTGGTGGGTTTACGATTCATGCTTGCTAGAAAGACCCTGAAACGAGATGGAGTGGGAGGAGGAGGAGAACAAGGTTTCGAGAGTGGACATGGATCTTGGAGTCTAGCTTGGTGATCGCTCTCGGCGGGCTTGCCGAAGTTGCCGAGGGGGGCATGTGATCCACTTTTTTGGAGTAGTTTGGAGGGATGGAGACGGACTTGGAGGTAGAAGGTAGGTGTGGATTGGCGCGTAATGGGGGCTTTTGATTTGTGGGTCAGGAGGTAGCTTGGGTTTTTTGATTACTTTGCAGCTTCTATTGCTATAGCTCTGACATAGAGAACGACGGTTTACTTCATCTGGATGCTAGAGATGGAGGTGAGAGGAGGTCCCCATATGATTGACGGTGGAGTTGTTGATTGCAGCAGTAAGGGAAGGGAAGGATGACTCGCTTTATTTGGTGTCGAGAGTGCTTTGCTACGCGACGATATTTCGCGCATATTCGAGACATAGGCAGCCAAATCAAACCGAAAAACTCTAAATGAAACATGCACTTCGAAAGCAACTCTTACACAGACACTATCAAACAATTAGGAAGAGCAGCTCGACCTGGAATTCCGAGTGATCCTTCAAATCAAGTTGGAGGGCACCATCCGTGGTACTGGAAGACAGCTCGAGCGGATCCTCTCATCAGGTGGCGAGAAGACAATATCATTCACTATCGTCGTAGGACTACTGAGGCAGAGAAGAAAGAGGCGGACTTGATTTATGAAGTGGTGATGGGGAAGGTTTCCTCCAAATACGAGATCGCATGACTTCGCTTTGGAAAAGTAGGGTCGATCGTACCAGACTTCTTCACACCCGCTTTTCATTCTTGATGAAAGAGGAATGAGTGGATTGGATAAGGAAACAGGCAGAAGTGAAGGAGCGATACGTACCGTGATGGGCTGGAGGTCGTCTTAGTTGACATCATGAAAGTTTCGCAGCCACCCTCTGTTACGACGACGACCTTGACAAGCTTGACCATCGTCACCATGATATCCACAAGTCATCTGTGGACTTCCCACTACCCGCCAGATAGGAAGAGATGATATGGATTCACTTCGGTCTGCTTTCGGAATTGTTCTTCCCGCCGCTAGCACGACAATGGAGGGCCTCATGATGCGCTTTCTTACTTCCTAGTGTGGGTGGGCAGTTGTTCTCTTACAAAGCTCTTGTCAGTACAGTGAGGCGGCAGACAAGCTGCTGACGATGGGGTTCATCCCGTTGCCACTTGGTTGGTTCATGAATGATAGTCGCAGCTTCGAAATCTTGCGCTTGTGACTGCGAGGTATTCCGAGTCGTTTTCGGGATGGAGAGCGCGTTGCGACTTGGTTGGTTTCTGGATAATGTTGCTACTCAGGAAGGCGAGTTGTCTGGACGTCCTTTCGTCATCACCTGGACGGACTTTGCTAATGGAGGTCAGAACAACAGCTTCCGCAATTCTTGCGAGCGAGTCTCGGTCGTCGCGAAGTCCTTGTCAACGCAGTTGAGCGCGAGAAGCTGTATCACTCCAACAATCGACCAGATGAAGTCGACAAGAGCCGTTGATCCTGCATATCAACCATGTGTTCGGCGCCGCATCGTTGCATAGGGCTGGCGAATCCCTTCTGTCCAGGAGATTATTCCGATCTTTGACACCAAGCTCGTCGACGTGGCACCGTCTCATTCGACGTACATCATCTCATCTACCGACTTCTCGCAAACAGGCGAACGCCGCAGCGCATGAACAACCATGTGGTCGCCACAGCCATCATTCCTCTGCCGATGCGGTAAGGCTGACGAATCGGTATGAAGAAAACGTGTGATGAAGCGAGAGATGCCATGGGTCAGAGTGAAAGACGACGTTGTTCTGTCGACGTGTCAGTAAATCATTTGTCCATGCGCGATAGCCGCGTGCATTGCAGCAGCTGGAGCGTTGACGCAGGGCTGACGAATCCCGAATGGAGAGGATTGACCAATAGCCAGATTCGTCTGTACCATCGTCTTTTTTCTTTGTACATTCTCACCGCCGGCTTAGAAGGCTGACAAGTTGGCAGAAACGAGTCCACGGCGCAGACATGTCGGTGTGACAGGTGTTCGTTCGGAAAGTTTACTATCCCACGCGGTGTTGTTGGCTGTTGCTGACCGCTCCTTCTGCCTGGCTATCGGATCGCGGAGTTTTATCGAAGGATTAATGAGATCTTGATTGAAGGATTGTCTTTGTCAGGTTCTGAGAGTCGCAAGCCCTGCGTCGGTTCATCCATGCTGACGGGTCGGCGTTACCGGTGATCGAATGCTCGTATTTTGATGCTTGGGGCTTGATTTGTCTCTTGCTGTCAAGCAAATCATTGATTTGGCAATATGAACGCTTAGGGATACCGCTCAGAGAAGCGTCTCGTCATGACATATTGACGCTCTCGTGCTTGAGCTGGTGTTCCATGCCACTATGCCAGATCAGTGTCGAATGGGAAGCTGGAAAGGATGGCCGTGAGGATGGAGCCCCATGTCGATTACTAGGTCAGCGGAGCCATTCGAGAGCTGCCAAATACATATATGTACTGTGGATTGAAAAGAGGCGGGAGCGTACCTGCTAGGGTGGCGTCTTTCGATGAGGGATTGCAGGGGCGACACGTTCCAGCGGAAAGTGCATGGAAGCTCCTGCTGTTGTTGCTCACAGCGCCTGGAAAGAATCATGCACACACGAGCTTTGCAAAGCTTTCTTTGCCCGTGCTCCTGAATCGATACGCTGAAGATCGTCGTTGCTCCAACTTTTCTTCCAGCTGTGATGACGGCCACAGCTCGTTCAGCATCGGCCCCAACGAAGACGGTCCCGTCGGAATGCCTCTGCATGCCTCATCTGCAACAGATTAGAGCAAACCGCTGATGTTGTTCCCCCGTTGGAGCTCTCATACATGTAGGTCTCACAAGTGTTCGTGGTGCGCAACGATGCGGAACCTGAGCTTTCATGTGAAAGCTGGTAAGCGAACGGCAGGGTGCGCCATGTGGCCTGTGCTGCACTAGCGCATGCTCCCGCGCGCACGGGCGGCTCGTTTGCATCAGTGGCAGAGAAGATTCTGTTGTCTTCTTCGGAGCGGTTTTGACAACACAGCAAACACTGTGCGGCACCAACACCTACATCCACTCGATTGCTTCGAGTCACGTCAGGGAGGCCATGAAGTCGGTTGCTGACGATGTCTAACGAAACGCAGGACAAGGCGTCGAACCAGTCTCGGGGAATGAAACATATGAACGACTGTAGCGACCGTTCATGTTGTGATTGCAAAAGCCAGTTCTGGGGCGGTATGATGTGGGATTTGAAGCTCAAGGCGCAACCAAGATTCTCAGACTACATGAACGTATCGACCACGCAAGCCAGAGAAAAAGCACATTACATGGTCGATCAGATTCAACAAGATCATGGATACATTAGAGATCAGCTGCAACGATTCGGGGACGCCGTGCTTCATCGTTGGAAGAAGAAGAGTCAGCGCAAAAAGGAGGCGCTCATCCTTGAGGCTCGACCGTGGATCTATCGCCACAAATTCATCAATCAGCACGTCCTGTCGTCCATGACGGAAGGCTTGTCGAGCGCACCCGCGTTTATCGCCCATTTCAAATGGACGACGAGCTCGAGTGTTCGCTCTGCGATGTTGATGCCATACCTGAACCTGGAATCACTCATGCACGATCCGATGCGCCTACTGAGCCTTCTGCACTATCGATCCGCCTTCGAACTAGAGGACTGGGCTCCCTTCGACATTCTCCAGCTACACTTTGCCTTCGAAACGGGCTTGCTTATGCCAGGATACAATGAAAACTCCTTCATCCTGCACGGGCCGAAATACGGCGAACTCGTTCCATACGATCCGGAAGACGCGCACTGCTGGAATACCGTCGGATACGCACGAGGGATTCTCGTCTTGGAGACTCAATCCTTCCTTTACAGTTTCCTTCGCAAATGTCTGGATCTCTTGACAGTGAGTGCGCCGGCCAATGGAAGCTCAGCCTGGGAAAGACTCACATCGCAAGGCTTCAAATCACTTGGTGAGGTTGAGACATGGTCGCCCTACATCAATGCGCCTTTCTCCGCCCCCCCAAAATTCAATCCGGAACAATTCCTTGACAAGAGTCGAGCAATACTTTCAGCAGCCGAGGACCATTTTCGATCTCTTCAGACTGATCCGGCATATCTTCAGCATGTTCTGGCAAGACAGCAGAGGATAGAGCTACTTTCGATGTTTCCCCAGGAGAAATTCTGGTACATCGTGCTGGATCTCGTAATATTCGCCGAATTCGAGAATGTCAAGAGATTGCAAGGACTAGTGGACGAGCTTGAGCACGTACTCAATGTCTACAATGCTTTTCGCGCGGAAATTGAGCGCGGCTCACCGTTGCCCAAAGAGGTGGATCGAGCTATGGGATTTCTGGAGATTCTCTGCATCAGTAACTTTCACGGAGAGCGAGCCGCACTCAACGCAGTCCTTTTGATCTCACCCGGCTTTGAGCAGAACTACAAATTTTCAACTGGCAAGGACGGCAAATTGAGCTTCGCGATAAAACCTCGGCCAGGCAATGCAGACGCTTTTAAAAGTTATTTCGAGGGAGACCTCCTCTTCTGGGCACTTTGTAGTTTATGCCAAGATCTGGGACAGACGGACGCAGAACAACCGTCAGTTCTGCTAGGACTAATAGATGAAATACTCGCCAAAGCGGACGCGAAGGAGCGTGCACGGATCGACCAAAGGCTATACGACCAACTGTCACGACTCAGTTGTTATTACGAGCTGCTTTGGGCGGTGCATCTTCATCGACCCTGCCCCCACGCCTACAAACACGCCGACTTGACGGCAGAGGAGGCCTCCCGGCGTTCATGGAGGTTGCTGGAGACCGATGTCAAAAAGGCTACCGATGAAGAAAACAGAGACCTTACTAGTCTTCTCAAGAATTTCAACGATTCGCAGTGGCCAAAGGGCAAGCACGACCAAGCATGGCTGGAAAAAGCCGACGAAGCACGCCAGCGCCTTGCCGAATTCTGGGCGCAAGCTCGTGAAGCGCGTCGACGCAGAATCACTGGAGTTGGCTGGAGTGCCGCTGATATCGAGGAAGACATCTCTTTCTTCTGCGCAGACCAAACAGAGGAATACCAAGCCGAAGTTCAATCTGAACGTGACGAAGTGGCCCGTACCGTTGCGGCAGAGCAAGCAAAAGCAATTGAGCTTCGACGGCAGATCTCAGCACCATCTCAGACTGTATGGGGAGAGAATCTGGAGCCACCCAGACCAGCACTACCGCTTGGGCATGCCAAATCTAAGAGTCGCCCGACGGAGAGCACAGCAGTGGTCCCAAATGAACCTCACGAGGAAGCGAACGAAAGGTGTGAACTCCCAACCATCCATGTGAATCAAGAATCTCTCCGCCTCTTTGCGAGGATGTTTCCATCTTCTAAGGTCGAGGCGAAGGGCATCACCAAGTGGGCTCAGTTCGTGACGGCAATGACGGACGCAGGTTTCCATGCTGTCAATGGCGGTGGTTCCGCTGTTCACTTCGGTAGCCATGATGGGTCCATCGTCTTCCACAAGCCACATCCCGAACCAAATATCGACTCCGTGATGTTGCAGAGCATGGGCAGACGCATGCGGAAGTGGTTCGGCTGGGAGTGGGAGAGATTTGCTGCGAGAAAGAAGATGGATTGAACGCGGAAACCAGAATGTGGGCAAGAGGAGACCTGGATGGCCGTATTGGATGGAGCAGGGCCCGAGTTAGTTCGCATAAGAAGAGGAGGACTCCAGAAAATTCTGCGGTCTTGTATGAGCGGTACTTAGCGTAGCCAGAGAGGGTCCGAATTGACAACGTCGAGATATGCTCTCATCCCATCCAGTGAAAGTTATCTGTGTTCAGCAGCAACATGCATGATGCTCGATACGTACTTCTATCCGGATATCAAATGTCGCTGTATGCCATGCCATGCCATGCAATGCAATCCCGCTATGCCAATCAAACAAGTTGCTCATAATCATCATCATTCCAGCCAAGAGCATCGTAAATCGATTGCTCGCCAGCAGGCTGTTCATCTTCAATCACGATGCCCGAGTCATCGTGTTGGGCAGTAGTAGTTAGTGTAGGTGAGGCTGGCATCTTCTTCATAGGACTATAGGTGCGCCCCTTCGCAGTAGGAGTCATGAAGAGAGGAGCCATCTTTGGAATTCTCGCAGGCGTCTCGCCGATTGCGACAGCAGTCCGAGCAGCAGTCGGTGATTCCATCAAAGTGCTAAGTGCGCCCGGCTCGTGTGCAAGAGCAGGCGGCATGAACTTTGCAAAGCCACGAGAAGGAGTCTCTTCCATGCCCCTCATTCTCGAACGATGACCGGTCTGCGGAACTGCAATTGTGCTGCTTGGGATATCTCCAAGTCGAGCGGCCGGCCTTAGTGAAGATGCTGGAACCACCGATATGTCTGAGATCCGACTGTATCCATACTCCTGTTGGTCTCGTCGGCGAGGAGCTGGTGTTGCTTTGACATGTCTTGGCGTAGCGGTGATAGCAACAGCGTTCTTATCTGCCAGCTTCTTCTGCGCGTGAGAAGTGTGCCCCTTTCCTTTCGAGATCGCTCTTGCAAAGCTTTCGTCGGCTTGCTTCGCCACCTCTTCGACAGCACGATCTCTGTTAGGTTTCCTGAGCGTAGCAATGGCGTCGCGCACCCTCTCCTGAGCCTCAGCTTTCTTACGCATCTTTGCTTCATTGGCCTGTGACATAGCAGATAAGTCCACTTCTCGCCTTCCCAGCGAGACTTGAGATAGTAGGCTGTCTCGCTTTTTCGGTGCTTCCTTCGATGCTTGACGAGCTCTGTGCTTCGCCAAGGGGATGCTGTCGATTGATGGCGATTCACTCATCTCGCGCTTGATCAGTGGCGCCAGAGCGTCTGAGTCCGTGGCGGACCTATGTAGCGACGGTGGTCGCTTGCCGGAGTGGTTGAGGGTATCAGTCGACACTCTCGTGAGAGGCTTTCTTGACTTCTTTTCTGGCACTTGCCGTATCGCAGGCTCTCCTGGCTTCCTGGACATGGCGGTAGACCTTCTCTTAGGAGTCGGTGCACTCGGACCTCCGAGCTTTTTGCTGGTTGAGTTCGCAACGCTTGGTATGCGAGAACCCCAAAACGGAATGACGACCTCCGAAGCAAAGGTTCTCAAATCGTCACTCGCTGCGTCTTTGCCAGTTTCGTCTCCATTGCCAGCGGACTTGGCGGGAGTGCCACCATCGAGGGAGTACCAGATGCACAGCCGATCTAGTAAGGTCTCAAGCATGGCTGCCACATCTAGCTCTTTCTTCTTGCGGGGCTTCTTGTCGTCCGTCGTGCCTGGATTTTCCGGCACCTGAGATTCGGTGGCTTGCGGAACTGAGGTTGGGGAGTCCGAAGCCTCCAACGCCAAGACCTCCAGAATAAGAATCACCTGCAGAAATGTCTCTCTACTGCGCAGCCGTTGAGACCGACGACGTGTGGCTGCCTCGATGGTCTCACTGGAATTGAGCACGTCTTGGGAATCATCGTCCTTTCGCCACCACTGCTCGACGAAGTCCTTCTCGCTGACAAAGAATCCTGACTTGTCTCGCGTCGGCTTCCACTTGCGCTTCTTCTGCTTCTTAGGTTTCGTTCCGGGAGTGTCCAAGATAGGTAGCTCTTTGACCAGCTCGGCAATGGTTTCTCGATATTTCTTGTCAGTCGTGGTGGAAGACAAGACAGCTCCGCGAAGGAAAGCTATCAGCTCCGAGGGTTGTGCAGCGAACGCGGCCCTTACACGGGCGAGAGGGCCTTTGACAAAGTACGCCACGGGAGTTCTGGATAGGTATAGAGCCTCGAGATATTGCTTGGTCAAGTCTTCGAGGGTCTCCGGAGTTGGCTTGAGCGTCACGTCGGCAGATGTCTCATTTGCGAGCTGTGCATGAAGATCTTCGATCTGCCCAGATGCTTTGCCTGTGATGGCGGCAGCAGCAGCGGTGTCTTTGCGCGAGAGCATCGAGAGTCTCAGAGCTCCAGGTTTCAGGGGTTGTGAAAGTCCATGCTCGGTATCCACAGCTGCTTTTGCCCACCATGGCCTTCCTTCTTGCTCTGGCTGCACAGCTTGGCGCTTCGCCGGTGGAGCATCTTCAAGTATCCCCGCTGCTGACTCTTTGAGAACGTGCCCCATCTTCACCCATGTTCCCAAGCGGCATATCGCATATTTCAGGCTCTCCACTCGTTCAATTGCGTACAGCCTCCTCTCTTTCGGCTCCTCCACGATCAGCACGCTGGCGTCCGAACCATGGGCATGGCAGGCCTCCAGGACCTGAACATGGGCGGCGAATAGTCGACTACCACCCTGAGCAGTATCAAGATATGCCAACGGTAGTCTAGAGCGCGAAAGCAGGCAAAGCGGCGTAAAGGTAGTTGGTTTCGCGAGTGGGTTGGAGGAATTGGCCTGAATGCTGTCAGTGCCTTTCCATGCCAGTTGATCAGCCAGACGAACTCGTAGAATCAGAGGTCTCTTATCAATGCTGCATGTGATCTCGTCGTCTCGTCCTCGCTTGCGTGTGTTCTCGAGTTCCGGCGATATAGTACAAGCCTCTCCAGTGGGGTCGCGTTTTAAACATGCGCTGCTAGGAATCGACATAATCTTCAGTGGTCGGCCGTATCAATGGCATGGCGCATAATTATGAGCATCGGCTAGTAATTGTCGTGATCGGAGAAGGATTAAGGCGGCTCGAAAGATGTTTGTTGGTTCATTGACATCGACGATGGGCGCGTAGGAAGACGCGTTTGAGTTTAGGACGGGAGGATCCGAGATCCGAGATCCGATCGACCTGACACCTAATTGTCGTTCACTTCGAGGGCTCGATATCTCCTTTCACAGTTCAGGCAATATCCATTGACGATATTGACGGCTTCTTGCTTGATCGGGTCGTTCTTGCATTAGATCATATGCTGATACCCGACCGCATGACCACCTCAAAGTGCCTAGGTCCCAGCTCGAAGCTTCGGCAAGTCAATCACATGAAGTACCCCTCCTAGCCGTCATCACTTTCACAGGCCCGTATTCGAGTCCACTTTCATACCTTCAACTGATCGACGCTCAACCTCACTGTCCTCAATCTCTCGAGCAATTCAGATCATGACAACTTCAATACCAATCCGCCCATCGCGACGACAACCAATCCCACCCATCCTCCGCCTCCCCGTCGAGCTCCGCCAGGCAATATACGCGCATCTACTCCCCGCCGAGAACGTCTCACATCCTTTGCCCTCTGTCGGTATCACCAGCGTCTCGCATCGTCCGCCGTCCACCTCGCTACTCAAAATCCACCCGATCATCAAGGATGAAATCCTCGACTACTTCTACCAAATATCAACATGGAAGCTTGTCTTCTCCCACGCCTTCAACTTCTACCGAGTTGATCCGGAGCTGAGTCGACTTGAGAAGTCGCCGCATCTCAACCAGATTCGAAGAGTAGAATTGGTGTTCTTCTGTGATGTTCTGCTGTTGAAGAGCTACCCTTCATTTGGAATTGAGAGTTTCTGCGAGGAGATCAAGAGGAGAGGAAGTCGCGCCTGCGATGTGCTGAACCAGGCATCGAAGCTGAGAGTGGTAGTGGTGAGCTGGTGTGATTCGACTCAAACGGGCAACTGGCCTGAAACAGCGAAGATTCTTAGGCCACTGCGGAAGTTGAACGACGAAGGTACAGCGAGAAGAGAGAGGCCGGTGACTTTCAAGATTGGGAACGTTACAGGGCCGAATGAGTTGCAGAGGGAAGACTTTGTCGAAGCGTTGAAAGAGGCGCTGGGTGAGGCGGAAAAGCTGGACACTGGTGATGGACCTGAGGACCCAAGTTCGAGCTTGAGGATGCTGGCCTTCGATGTTCGGCAGGAAAGACACAGGCTATCAACAAACCCTGGAAGCTTGCCTATAGCACCGGTGGGACGAAGTGGATGGAAAGGCGCGCCGTTATCGATGGAAGCTCCGCTGGAAGTAGACGAAGAAGACCGTGGCGACGACGACGATGACGACGAGTAGGCCGATCCAGGTACAGACACATCCAGCAGCTCCAACGCGCGCTGATGCGTCCTGGACTTGGTTAATGGCTATTTCCGATATTGTATTGTCGATCTGGAGATGCTGCTTGCGTGGACCCACCCTGGCCAGAACGAGCAAAAATTCAGAGCTGTGCGCCACATGCATAGCTCTTTCTACCGCAAAACTACCAACAACTCGCAGCCGAACACGACAGCAAAACGAGATGACAAAAGAATAAGCCGCTACCCAGATTCGAACTGAGAATCTCATCCACCGGAAAGATGCGCCCTAACCATTAGGCCATAGCGGCGTTTCAAGCTCACTCGGAATTTCAAGGTAGAAAAATGCCAAGTTGTAATATATAGCTATCACAACGATACCGAGTTGCAAGCGCCTACGACTACGGTAAATAGTGCGCATCGGAACGCTACATTATACAGCGAGGAGCAATGTTGGCATTTGGCATAGCCCATTAAGATTCGGACCCTGCAGAGTACGCACGCCTGTTGGACAGACGCAGACGATTACGGCTTGGCTTTCACATGCAAGAAAGAGCGATAGATTGGATTCGTCTGTGGTCTCTGCCCGCGGAAGCACATGCCCTCTACTAACCAGGGAGGACAGTCCTAGTTGTATCATGCTAGAGCTCGCTCTTACAAGCTTGGAACTATCGATTCCCTAGTCCAGACAGATAGACATTATTTGACCCTGTACAGCCTCCAATGCAACGCTGACGGTCATACATCTTCTGTGTACAGCGATCACAGAGGAAAGAGGCAACTTTTTTGCGAGGGCGAATCACATTGCTCGAATCTCCACATTTCAAGTCAGCCGCAGCTACCTTGGGAGGATTGGACGAGATCCGATCTTCCGACTTCCAAGCATTGGCTCCTGCTCATTTAACAGAGCTGAGATCGCAACTTTGTTGCCTTTTCAAATCGCTCTTTACTCGCATTCTCATCCTCCATGGTCAACCGAGGAGCTTCCAGTGGCTGTCTCACGTGCAAGCAACGCCGTGTCAAATGCGACGAAAGCAAACCTTGGTGTCAGGAATGTCTTCGGCTGGGACGCAGCTGTGCAGGCTACATCAAGAAACCCGTCAAGATCAGATTCAAGGATGACGCCGTTCGCAAGTCTCATCACTCGCAACGTCGGACAACGAAAACTACAAGTGACAAAGACCATTGTCTAACGGCGATACAATTGAAAGACGCTCAAACGTTCCAGAGTGAGATTGAGGTCGTTCAGCAACGTGGAAACGAGTCCAGATCGAAAGATCTTCAGCATCCCGGCAATTTGACGCAACAACTCTGCATCGGTATAGCCCAAGGCCCACAGCCTCATCAACAGGATCTCGCCGTTGCCTTCTTTCTCAAATACGTCACAACAATTGGAAGAAGCCGACAGTCGACACGCGGATTCCTGGAGTTTGTCTGTCCTGTGCTTGCCATGGAGAGCGCAGGCTCGGCCTTGTCGACCGCAGTGAATGTCGCAGCAATCCGTCTCTGGACAGTGCTGCGGCCGGATAGCGTATCTGCCTCTGACTCGACACGCTTACATGGGCAAGCTGTGGCACGGCTACGAAAAGCGACCCAAGATTCTCTGGAGCGGGAAAGCGATGCCACAGTTTTGGCTTGCCTCGTTCTCCAATGGGATGAAACTTTGGCAGCAATACATGGCCAGAACAAGGCTCACGGACTTCATCGGGATGGCGCTCTGGCACTGCTCTCGGCCCGCGATCATGAAAGCAGGAACTCTTGCTACTATGGGGATTTGATGAGCAATCTCGTCCATTCCAAAATCTCACGCTGCATCAGAGATAGATCAGCTCTCGATGAAAGCGAATTAAGTTGGCTCAAGACTCGGGCCATTCCTGCCTTATCGCCAAGTCCTGGCTCACAGCTCGACATCATCGGCATGTCCATCACTGAATTGCAGCTCTTTCTAGAACAGCCACACAGGAAACGAGAGGGCAGACGCTTCCAGACAACAAGAGACCTTCTTGGTCTCGTCGAACAAGTGGATGCAGAGCTTGAGACATGGGCCAAAGCTCTCCCTCAGGAATGGAGTCCACTCAGACTGCATCCTGCAAGGAGTATTGACGTTGATACCAGCTCTTGGCAAAACTTTCATGAAGTTTATCAGAGCATTCAGATCGCCAACATCTGCAACCAGTGGCGCCTCTATCGCCTTATCCTCGAGCAAGTCAAGCTTCATCTCACCGGCGACTCTGCATCTTACGTGCAACAAGTACGACCTCATGTGGACGCGATATGCTACAGCGTCCCTTTCTACATGGGTAACATTTCTCGGCCTGTGGAATATTCGGACATCGAAAGCCCGCAAATAAAACTCCCGAGCTACCATGACCTGGACCCAACTGACGAGGCCTTCCTCAAGTATCAAGCGGGCGAGAACTATGCACCTCCAATGGATCATGTTCGCCATGTGATGATTCAGGGACCTATGCACATTATGAGCATTTTGTCCAGTCTTGTTGGCTTTTTTGCCAACGAACGAGACATGATGGCTGTGCCGTCTGTGCCAGAAGGACAAATTGGATGGATCCAAGCACAGTTCTCTCGATCTGTCAAGTTGATGCCGACAGCGTCTCGCAACCAACCAAACGAATCAGGTGTCGATCAGAAGAGTCTTTCTCAAAATGATTCGAATCGGAATGCTGAAGTCGAAAGCACCGCGCAAGCCATGATGCATAAGCTATGGACGATGACTGCTGTCTGAGGACACGCTTTGTCCCCGAGAAGGCAAACATACGCCATGTCTCACCTTGGAACCAAGCTGAGACCCTTTGAAGTGCTCTATGGCTTAAGACTAATCTTTTCCTGCAATTTTCTTCGCTGCGTTTGGCCGTCCCCTTACATGATTGAGCCTCACAAAGTCTAGCTTGCCCTGGCAGAGGCCCAGTCTCTGGCGGCAAAGACAAAGATTTCCCACGCCATAAGAAGACACGCCAGGCCCGTCAGCACTGTGAACACAGGCATAGCATCCAAGTTACTCGACTGGACCGCAGCAACAGCGTCTCTGGCGCTCGCCATTAACATCAATCCACCAGCAATCAAGCAAAAGGAAGTGACCAGCTCGCTCGGAGGGCGCGATGGGCGCCGCGTTGGAGGCTTGAGATAGAGCATGACATAGGTCGTTCCGCGCGCAAGACCAAATGCACAGAAGACCGCTCCCCATTGCTTGTGCATCATCGTGCTGACCATACTGGTCTGATGATGCGATGACATTACGATGCCAAGGATCATAATCACGAGACCGGGCAGTGGGTTGAGGGATATCTGCTCAGAATCGGACTGCGTCGATCGGGCTCCTCGTTCTTCTTCAAGAATTTGAAGGTCCTGTGTAGTTGTACCTGTGGACTGCTTGATCTTCAGAGACTCCACGAGCATTCCGAGCAAACCCCCACCAAAGAACAGGAGAGTAATACTCAAATGTTCCAGATCCGCTGGAGTCCACTCTTCACCCCATCCGCTCAGGTGCTCCAGAAAGACATTACTTGCACCGTAGGCCCAGATCACAAAGGACTCCGTGAACTCAGCTGACGGAACGCGAGATCTCCAGCTTGAAATATCTGGATCTCTTTTTGGCCGAGCGTTCCAAGCCCATCCAAACTCAGCAAAAGCGCCCATCCACCTGGCTAAGGTGAGCAGCCCGTACCAGAAGAAGATGCCACCTTTGATGAAATGGGCTGCGCCGTTGAACACTTCTCGGCCCATGAAGATTCCGCTGAAAGCGACGAAGCCGGTCACTAGGGCGAAAAATCCGAGAGGTAAGATGGTCTTTTCCAAGATGATGTGAATGATCGGGACGAGGTGGTATAATGGTTTGCTCAAGTATTGATTGGATCTTCGAGAGAGCTTCTGAATAGTATTGCGGTACGGCGTCCAGTCATTGGGAGGCTCAGGTGTTCCTTCGTAGGCATCCTGCTGCGCATCCGGTCTGTGCAGAGCAGAATCAATGAGGCACTCTGAGCTATCGTGCTCCTCCTCTTTAATGGTTTCGAGACTCCAGTCGCTGTTTCCATCGCTGCTGTTTCTGGAAATAGAGCTGTGTTTCCTCATTCTCGCAGAGCCCGTCGATCGATCCGCCACACCAAAGCTGTTCCTCTTGCGCTGCCGACGCAAATCAACAAACGACATCGCACTCCATCCCATGGCCAAAAAGGAGACAACCCATCCAATGGGATGATGAGCGTTATTCTGGTACAGATCCGGCGTCGAAGCGTTGTAGACGAAGCCGCAAAACATGCCCAAGACATTCGCGAGATGGAAGAGCATCTGCGCTCCGAGTCCGTAGCGGGCCCTGGCGACGCTGAGCATCACCGAGAGCGGCATGATGACCACCCAGCTGAGGATGGAAAGAATGATGTGCGCTAGGACCCAGCCGCGAGAATGTTCGTGTCGGAAGTATGTTTCTATGGAATCATCGGGGTCTTCGTAAGGGTTGTTTGAGGGATGGGCGTGAGGGTTGGTATCATCGTGCTCGTGGCAATGTACCAGAGTACCATATGCCAGAAAGACCGCTGCTACGCAAGCTAAGGTTTTGCTGCGAGGAGGCATTTTCAAGAGTTCGCAAGATGGAAGCAATGTGAACGCGGGACTTGTGTACAGCCAAAATCACCCTTCATATACCCGGGCATCCATCTTGCATTGCCTCCTTCGAGATGTTCAAGTCCGCGGACATGAGTCTCCCTACTCGTAGTGTTGAGAGCATGACGCAAACCAAGTCAACGTCAGCAGAATTAAGAAGGAAAGATAATTGCGAGAAGGCAGAAGCAAGCTGATGTTTCTTGGCTCGGGACATACATCTGAAGGATTCAGTATCGCAAAAGAGTTGCCGTATAGGGTTAGAGCGGGTCACATGCTAATGCTTACTACATTTCGTGGAACAAACCGGCTGGAAATTCTGGATGCCTCGCAAGAGCACGTTTCATGTCAGCGTGAGCTGTCTACATATTGCTTGTGTTGCCGTTACCTATTCCTTCTCGCCACGGAACATGTCTGCAGTTAGTGCCTCCGTCGTACCCAGAACGCTATCACAAACCCCGAACGCCTCGCTACGCTACGCTAAACCCATCATAAAGCTACAAAGATCTCCAATGCCTTTACCAAGCCAACAGTATCAGAGATGTATACGCTCCTCAAATCAGCCAATCAATATTCCAACTCTTTCCCCCATCGGTCTTTTCGCTCCCGTCTCAGTCACCCCACAGCACTCGACTTGCAGGCGTGATCGTGCCCTCGACTTTCTCTCCTCCGTCTTCCAATCTCAACCTCTGCTCCACCATTCCACGATTGCCCAGAAAAGTGAAGAACAACAACCCTTTGGTCGCAGCCGCGACCACCAAGCACGCACTAGGAGAAGAGTATCTCAAAATCGCAGCACCAATGAAGCATCCAGCAAGCATGCTAACGTAGAAGGCCATCCGACGATTCCGCTTCGCGTTCTTCAGGGAGAAGAAGTTCTTATCCGTACAGAGCTGGATGAGTGCGCCCGTGATCATCGTCGTGTTCAGCTCGGGCATGTTGACGTTGAGAGCGTTGGCAATCTGACCGGATTCGGCGAAGCTGAGTAGCGTGAGGATGGCGAGGGCGCCTGAGCCTGTGGAGTCTCTAGAATACCAGTAGCGGATCGCGGCAGCGGCTAGCATGAGAAGCGCTTGAAAAGCGTTGCTGACGAGCAGCCAGATTCTCCGTCGTTGGCGGGAGAAGTGTCCGATATGGCCGAAGAAGATGGCACCGATGATGAAGACGCCGATGGAGACGCCGACGTTTTGTTCGACGCCTGGATTGAGGGTACCAGGGACGCGGAAAGCATATAGTGCTAAAAAGAGAGTGTTGCCAGTCTGCTTTGATGCAAAGACGCGGTAGGTCGAGAAGGTCTGTGAGGGAAGGAGTTAGCGGGTGTTCAATGCTTGGTGTTTTGCTGAGCGACCTGTCATTGCGCAAGCCGAAGGCTTGGTATGAGAAGATTTGGTGTTGGCAAAAGCTGGGCACTGCCTGATGCCGGTCATTGCAGGCAACGATCTCTGCACATCACTGCAAAGCTGAAGATGAGAATACCTGATCGTCGCATGGCCGCCTCGTGGGAAAGCAATTGACTTTCAGTGCGACGAGGATGTGCCACGTTGGTGTGTGCAGGATTGAAGTGGTTGATAGTGAACTGCGAGAACATACCATTGCGTCAAGAATACCCGTAGCTACCGTCATGAGGAGCAATTGGAACTCCAGATACTTGTCGCCAGCTACTTCTTGCATAAAATACGTCTTCCATGCCTTGGATGTGGGCAAAGGCACAGTGGGAAACTGGGCGAAGCGCACCGATGGTTGTTGACTTGATTGTGACCGTTCCTCCTTGTCGTCGTTGTTCGTGTCTTCGGACCCGAGATCATTGAGCTTATCGGTCGTCATGGTGTTGAAAGAGTCTCGCCTTTGCTCTCGAAGATGATGAAGTCGGCGATGTCCGTCGTGATCGAATTGTCTCTCCAAAGCAGCAGCGAGTTCGGGTGCAGTAACAGCTCGGTCGACGCCAGGACGACCTGGAGAAGGTGGCTCCGTTCTGGCGTTGGGTGGAGACGGCGCCATTGATGCGGAAGTCGGGCCTAGTTGATCTGATTGATGGAAAAGAGTTCGAGCCAGTGAAACCGAGGTGTTGAGGGATATAATGGTCCATCGGATGACGAGAGTGTGCCGGAGTCAACCTAAGGTTATAGTAGAAGATCCAGACTTCCCGTAGACATGTGGGATATATGGGGTATAAAAAGAAATGGAAATGCTGGAGATACACCTACGTTAGCTGTTCGGGGGGCCAAGACGACGAAGCCCTTATCTCTTGATAGAAGCATAGCGTCGTAGCAAGGGTGAAGTCAAAGAAATGCTTGCGCGCGCTAAGGGCCCGGACCCAAAAGGCCCAACAGCGTGAAACAGCACGCACACACCCACATACGAGCTTCGTCGTCGTCGCGGGCCATGATGATGATGATGCATGGACGCTCAATCGCTGCGGTGGTTGCAGCGGTGCTGTTATCAGTGCGACGGCGCACAGGGGATCCACATGCCATCGAGGTCCGCTGCCATTCAACGCTCCGCCAAGCCAGACGCGGAGGCCGTGTGGGTGTCTGCGTTCCCACCAGAGCTGTGCACGGGGGCGGAGTGTGGGAGGAGAACAGCAGCAACAATAGCCTGTGGGCGCTCTGGGGGCAGAAGCGTGAAGTCAAAAGGCCCGAGGCGGTTCATCCACACAGCAGCAAGCAAACAGATCGGTGGAGCATTTCAATGCCCCAGGCTGGCGTGTTTCCGGGGTTCGGGGCCCGCGTCGTCGTGTACGGAGGTTGAGATGATGACATGCGCAACCGCCAAGAGCGCATACCAAGACCTCATCGGCCTGCTGCTGCCCTCCCTCATTGCCGCTTCCATCGCAGCTGTCTGCCGTCCGCATTGCTCGTGTTGGACATCCCGGCTTGAGAGGACCTGCGTGCGCGCCTCATTGGCCAGTATTTGGGAGGATGTGAGGGATCATCGTCGACGTCGTTGCGCAGGTGAAGGTGATGTGCAGCGCAGATAAGGGATGATCCAGAGGGATGATCAAAGTTGAAGGATTCGGCCCGGACGATCGTTCGTTGACCGCCAAGCCGCTAAAGGGATGGTCTTCAGCAGGTGAGGCAGGGAGGCAAGGCTGCTCAGGTCGTTTGTTCCTGGCGCATCAACTGCGAATCAACAGCTTGCAAACCATCGCGGAGCACTCTCCTGCACTTTGACGTCGCGCTCGAGAAGACACTCCTTGGCAAGAGACATCACACGCAGGAATAAGAAGATACCGCCAAGTGCTGGAACGAACGCTTGTTGGACAGGGAATACCTGACTGGACGATGCTTCATCTGACTTCCTTTGCACGGCTACAACATCCTCTTGTACTTCTTACAAGGCCATACTGAGTCAAGATGTTTCCGTGACAGGCATTCATCACGAGCTTTGCTGTCCACGACCTTACGCGTGTCATGGAGGTTGCCAAGACGTTGGACGACATGCCTCCGAATGCACTACATCGGGACAAGAAATAAGCAATCTATCGCTGCATCCTCATGGCCACCGTGATGGCTGTGTTTGCACGTAAAGTGGGTTGCAACTCCATCGGTTCTCTCTGCTAACGATTCCTGCCCAACCGGACTCTTTCAACAAAGCACTCACACAAGCTGATGTGGCCCTCCTATCTTCTCAGCTGCTGTCCGTGCAACCAATCCTCCGCACTACTGTTAGTTCTATCTCCACCAGGACCCACGTCGACCATGACTTCTATCCCCGATGTCCTCGACACGGACTCCAAGCGCTCTTACTAACTAACAGAATTCATGATGAAGCAGTGTCCGGCATTCAGGTTCACGTATCCCGTTGAGAATAATGATCGCGACAAGGAAGAAATCTTGGGCGGTGTCCACGAGCTAATCCCTGCCAGGGACATGGTCGTTGTGAGACCTTACCCTTGCACCTGCGCGCCGAACCTTCTCCCAACGACCACCACTACAGCTAACACACGGGGTCTTGCCCAAGGCATGTCGTCGACAGATCACTATGCGCCTGAGCTTCGTAATGCTTACCTGATGAACGAAGCTATCTGATGAATCAACTCATTATCAATGTGGCCCAAAATCCTGTCCTTTCACATGAAAGACATACGCTAAGTTCAATGCTCGGATGCACCTCGTCAATAACGGACAGAATCGGCTGCTGCAGCCATCGTTCGATGTCGAGAAAATGAGCTGCTCCATACTACTGCTGCCTGCTCGCATATCTGCAACAACGGACCATCTTGGCCGAGCCATGCTCAGCATTCACCAGCGCTTACCGCCGGAGTAGTAGCTCACTGCGATCTGCGATAGTCTGGGCGACCTTTTTCGCTCCACAACCCGAACCATAATGACTGAAACAGCCTCGCTCCACACGCAGAGTTGTCTTATCAGATCACCCAGCATCAATTGACATGTGAAAGAGACCCCACTACAGCTTTCTTAGTCGCCAAAATACGACCAAATCCATCACGATTTCCATCACATGATCCACCATCAAAGCTCTCTTGCAAGCTCTATGTTGAGTGCTCGCAATACATTGCAGAAAGTGACTAGTTATTCACCCTCAACACTTCATGGCACCCACATGAAATACCAAATGCCGCAACCAACCCATTTGCCTCAAAATCCCACACTGAATGCCAATCCAAAACGAAGCAACCATTCCGCCTGGCGCCACTGCGCCAAGAGGAAGGAAGAGAGCATTAGCATCACAGACCGACTCTCCCCAAGTTGGATATCGTTATTCCGAGTATCGGCAAAAGTCACCCAAAGTATCAAAACCCGAGCCGGCATCCTCGTATTATGTCTACCGAAAGTCGTCCATCGCTTGTCGATCATCCAAGAAATGTGATACTACCATGACCTGCATACCAAGCCCGTATTCGTGGCTTCGACACAAGCAGCTCGAACCGAGACCAAGAGCAAGCTGGACTTCGAGCATCGTTGAATCAGACGGACATCACAACACCCATCAAAGCCAAAACATAATGTCCACAGTCTCACTATAACCCCCCTCAAACCAAACGCACCGCATCAAAAACACACACCAGAACTACGAACTACACATTCAATTCCATCCCCTGTCTGTCTACTGTCGGACAAAAACATGTTATGCGTGTATTCTAACGTACACCAAGGTCTCACCGCTTCCAGCAAAATGCTCCGCTCATGCGCCTCCATTTTTGGGACAGAAAACCGTGATGCATTCAGTTCATCCAACAAAGCAAGGTAGAAGCAAAACGAAGCTCAACAGACCACTGGCCGCTCTGTTTGATGCCCGCTCTCGGTGATGTCGTATGCTGAGCAGTGTGATGACGATGACGACGCGAATAGGGTATCGATAAGGGAAGAGCGGATCCACATGAAAGCGAAAGCTTTATCAGCTCAATACAACGTAGCTGTGCTCTCGAATCCACTCCGGCGCGAGATGAGGGAGGGTATCGCCGTCTCCGGGAGCGTCCTGTCGTTCTTTTCTTCAGGTCGAGTATTCCGAGTCAGATCGGACACGGTCCTAGCGCAATCCTATCACGCTCTGCAAATTGTCAGCAAGCAGTCTCTCATCCCATGCCCAAGCAGAGGTCTCACCATTTCCAGAGTCCACACCCGCCGTATCCAGACCTTGAGTTTGCCTTCAACTCCCTCCACATTGTCCAATTCCACACCTTCCCACCAGCACCTTCTCGCAGGCTTGCGCCAGAACAGCAACAGTTTCTGGGCCATGCCAACGGCATTAGCGGCGCCTGCTGAGTCGCCGCGAACGTCTGTTCGTAGGCGAGCCAGTGCGATGGAGCATATCACGGCCTTCTGTGGTTCGGCTGCGCGATGTCCCCAAGTGTCTTCGTGATTGAAGCCACTAAGACATGTTAGTCTTGTAAACGGGACACGGAAACGGAATGCGTTCTTACCCAGCTGTCAGCATCTCAATGAGGTGTTGCTCGGTGGTGCCAGGCTCTTCGCTCTTCCTAAGACCGGAAAAGATGCCATTTTGCCTGAGCAAAGCTCTGCTTGCGGCACGTTTGATCTCGATCATTTCATGTTGCTGAATGTCCCTCTTGGGAGGAATGGCGTAAAAGTCGAGATCCTCTCGAAGTACAATGATCCCGGCGCGGTCCTGGAGCATATCGCGGGCGTTACCGGGCATCGGCTCGATTGGCATGGTCGAAGGTGCGAGCGGATCATTTTGAGATTGCTCTTCGGATGACTGGGGGATGGTTTGTGCAACGTTGCGGAAGAATTCCAGCATGTACTGTAGCGACAGGGGATCGTACTGTGAAGGATACACAATGTCAGATAAATATAAATTTGTGTTGGAGATGACGTTTTGGATTTCAGTGATAGTTGCTGGGGAGGTGGGCTTCGCTTGCGTGAGCGCGCGAGATTGGCGGGTGTTCCTTACGTCGACTGGGTAGACATCGCCATCCTGAGAATAGCTGTTCATATGGCCGTCGGGGAGCAAGCCATTGGGAAACAGCGACAGGAGAACAAATTCCGGAAGAGTAAGCAGCTCGTCTCGCGAAAGCGTAAAACGTGTTCCGCTGTGGAATGGATCAGCTTTGCTTCCAGCGTACGCCGCTTGTGAACAAGACTTACCGTAGCTCGAGTGTAATGTTCTCCTCTGAACCTGTTCAACGTCAGACGACTGAGCTCTTCCGATGCATTCCTGATTGGCATACCTCCTCCAATTGCTGTGTTTATGGGTGCTGGTCCAGTCTGCTGCACGTGGGTGATGATGCTCGCGGCACCTCCTGCTGCTGCCATGACGTACGTGAAGCCGTCAAGCGGACTTGATCCTTCTGTATACGGTGGTGGCGGCTCTCCGTCGTCAAGATCCTTGCTAGACTGTCCGTCCTTGGTATCTCTTGGAAGTGCAGCTTTTGTCTCTGCAACGACGTTCGAAGCAGTGGCAGCTGAGCTTTCGTTCTCCTCAAACGGCGGCGCTGGTACCGGGGGAGCGGTGGCAGTGAGCGACTCGGCGCACGCGGTGGTAACGAGGGCGGAGTAGGGGTCGGCAGCGGAAGGCTCGGGGTAGTATTGGGAGGAGAAGCCGTGAGAGCTGAAGGAGGGAGGGGCCTCGGCCGCCGAAGCTGAGGCCTCGTCCTTGGGGCGCGCCGGGTCTGCGTCAAGGCGGAAGTGGGAATCGACGTCTGTTTTCAGGCCTGCCGGCGCGGTATCGTGGAGAGAGGGGGTGGAGTGGACGGAGGAGTGTTCGGAATCCACCTTCGTGTCGCGGGCGGTGGAGGGACTGGGGGCGGTGAGGTCTGTTCTTCTCACTGCGCGCAACGGCAGCGAGGTGTCGGCGCTAGGGAGCGGTGGCAGCGAGCATGGAAGTTGAGATCTGAGTCGAGTAGGCGGAGCGGAGCGGTGCGGTTGCGCTTGCCAGAGATGCGGACGCGGTGGTGTTCGCAATTTCCCTTGAGCTGTTGCTGCGCTTCCACCAGCGGCAGGCGAGGTCGCGACCGCCGTTGCGCTTGTGGCAGACGTCTGGCGCCAGCCGGCCCAATCACGATGCGCGGAGGCGGCTCCGACACGGTACACATCTAGATCCTCACTACTGCTTCATCCAACATTACCACAACAACATACGAACATACATACGGCATCTTCGTACACCGGAGGGCTATCTCGACAGACCAGGCCGCTCTCATTGCCATGTGTGATTGGCCGGTGCCCCGGATCTTGCTGGGATACTCGGGAACGAAAACATATGAACACCCACCTTGATGCAATCGAGAGGCAGCACCTCTACAGCATACGCTCAAACAGGTCTCTCTGTCCTTTTGCAATTCTTTCGGCCATCTCGACGAACTAAGCCGCTCTCATTATGATGTGCGATTGGCCAGAGCCCCTGTTTTCGCCAGGATATTCGGGAACGAAATGACCACCCTACGTGCAAAGACACTGCACAGTCGAGACTTGCGATGGTACGACTTGAAAAACGCATCTGGATTGGCCATTTACTCCTGATTAAAATCGATGACGACTCTTCCTGCGACTTCACCTCTTCTTAAGGCCTGTACCGACTCGTCAAACCTCGAAAGGCCTCTGACTTCGGCAATACCCTTTAAAAGCCCTCGACGTGCATACTCGAGAGCTGCGGCGGTATCTTGTTGCGTCCCCACGAGCGTCCCTATAATGGATATATTCTTGAAAATATAGAAGTTCGGGTCGGTTCCTAGCGTCACCTAAAGAAAAGAATGTAAGCAGATGTCTAAGACACTAGGGTTTGCCTTCTGGTCTTCGGTGCAACTCACTACACCGGCTGGTGGCAAGGCGATGCACATCTGTAAGGTTACATTAGAAGTTGCTTAGTGAGGATTCACTGACGACTTACGATCTTTGATCCGATACGATCTCCGATATAACCAAAGGCATCCTTGTACGCCTGATACGCAGTGATGAGGACCCCGTGTGCACCAATTCCGTCAGCGACCTCTTTAACCTTCGCAGCAACATCTTCATGCTCCTTGAAGTCGACAAACGCCTCAGCGCCAAGCTCGAGGGACAGCCTTCGCTTTGCCTCGCCACTGTCGATGACGATTGGCCTCATTCCCATTGCCTTTGCCAGCTGGACACCTTGGATACCGACTCCACCTCCTCCTCCAGGGAACACTACCCAGTTACCGGCTCGAAGGCCGGAGTCAACCAACGCTCGGTGCATCGTCGAAGCAGAGCACATGATGGGGCCAGCGACTTCATCCGGCACGCCATCTGGAATCCGAGAGGTGTATAATGCCGGCGACGTCACGTACTGTCGGTATGTTCCCTCCGCTACTAATCCTGTGTAGACACCCTTGGGACAGTAGTTCTCGCGTCCGTTCCAGCACTGTTCGCAATTGTGGCAGACATCCCAAAGAGGCTTGATCCCAGCACGATCTCCCACGGACCATCCCTGGACGTTGTTTCCAACCTTGACAACCACCCCGGCGCCCTCGTGGCCTGCCAACCTCAGCTTTTGAACTCCGCGTTTCAGTTTGAAAGCCCCTCACCTGCGCATTTGGTCCCGAATTGTGACATTGGTGGCACAGCCCACTGTTGATCGTCCGTCAGCGAGTCCTTAGCCGGGACTGATTCTGATGCTGTGCAGACTCACGTCATTCATCATGAAATGAACATCAGACATGCAAAGTCCGGTGCAATTCAGTCGAAGGAGAAGCTCTCCATCCTCTACAACGACCAGTCAGCAACGTGTTCGGCAAGGCTGCAGACCTCGCACGCACTGGGCTCTGGGATGTCGACATCCTGCACTTCGATGCGGAAATCTGGCCCTTCGTTGACACAGACGCCTGCCTTTCCCTTCGCTGGGAGGTTGGCAACAACAGGCTGTGGATCTTGCGGCTGAGCCATGGCGAACACTCAAAATCAAGAACAAAGGTTTGTACGCACAACAAAACTCGTGTCAGGTCGCGTCGCGTGTACGCTTGCTACTTATACTTCTCGCGGGATTCTCGCAGTCCCCTCGCAAGCTCCGCTTTCTGCTGTGCCTTCCGGCAATTGTCTCCACAGACGCCTCGGTTTGCATTGCGCCTCACGGCGGTATAGGTAGGCGTATGCTCCTGCGCGGGGTAGATGAAAGTGGACTACGCCAATCCAATGAAGGCGTCAAGGGAGTCATCAGCCGGCCATGAGCCGCTGGATGCGATAGCAGAGCGGGTCACACGTGCGCTCCATGGAAGCCATCATCATGATCAGCTACTCCGAGCTACCTCCAGCTTGAAGAAGCGTCGGACTTGAACGAGCAAAAGACGCTTTTATACGCTTGATGAGATCGACCATCAAGGTTCATCTGTTCCTGCGCCTGAAAATGGGTTTGCGTCTAATCTGCTGAGATCCCTTTGGCATGGCGTCTATTCTCACTGCCATTCCTCTGCGAATTCTGGTGGAGCTCGCGTGGGGTCCCCAGAACCCCTCTCCGCCGATCTGCACGCACTCCTTGGCTCGGTTCGCTCCGGGCGAGCTTTCTTTTATCATCACGGCCTCATTGCTTAACAGTGTAACTCCGGACGACTCGCAACGCCTGAGTCGCTGCCTCTGGGCAGACGATGGGGTCTGTGGATCTGGCCCACGTATTTTCTCGTATGGAGGACCACGGCGCCATCACCGGAGTACGCATGCACATTCTGGGCTAACGTCATGTGCATTATTTCCTTCCGACTGAGCAGGTTCAAGTGGCGCCGTTTATTGAACGTGCTACTGGACCCAAGTGCTTGGTAACCTTGCCTACTAATCCAGAAAGCAGCAGATGGCAGTTTTGACAGTAAAGTGAGTTGTGAATCGCTTCCTCGAAACTGCTCCCCTTAGATTGTGTCCGCTATCTTTCCCTTATACCATGACGGACTTCCTTTCAAATGTGTCTCCTCCCACTGGCAACCTCACGGGGTTAACCCTGGCCCTGAAATCTTTCATGTCGAGTTGCTTCCTTCGGTAGTTCTGACTTACTGGGATGACTGACACTTTTTGGGTGCCGTCCCATGAAACTTTTGATCGAAGCAAGTCAGGACTTGGCATGTGTCCTTTGCTTAGGACCAAGAAAGTTTGTGCCCGCATAACCATTGTGCGAAGCCCATTTTTTTGCCAGAGCGCCTCCAGGAGACTGCTACCAGAGCAAAATACGTATGCTTGCGCTTTTGGTGTGACAAGAATTTTGCAAACGACTCCAGTCGAAAAGATTCCTTTCTTCGGAACCCCCGATTCTGCACTGCAACGCAGGGACCCTTTCATCCTGTCAAGCTGCCCACAACCTTCACACCACCTGGATCTCCCGAGTACGCAACCGCGTACTTTAATGGATGCCATGACACATCTCGTACCGGATTGCTGGTTTCCACTGTGTGTACGCACTCGCCAGTGTCCGCATGGTAGATGTGCAGTCCCTTGTCGCCGTCTTTCTGGCCGTCTTGCCCATAGCCCGCGACGAGGAACTGACCGTCGAAGGAGAAGCTGATGTCCCGCACGGCAGCGGTATAGTTCATCAAGACGTGATTGGCTTGCAAGGTTGCGGTGTCCCAGAGGGTGATCATAGAGTCGGAGGCGCCGATGGCGAGTGTCGTGCCGGTTGGAGAGTGAGCAACGGAGTAGGTGGAGCTGTTGTGTGCGCTGATCGTGTGGATGTGTTGCATGTCTGGGTAAGAGAAGATGTAGACTGGACCTTCGGTTGTGGTGGCGATGAGCTCGGTGCCGGCATTGGTGAAGGTCATGGGTCCGAAGTACCATTTCGCCTTGCCGCCGTTGGGATCCTGCGGTTTGATCGATGAATGGTCTGTTGAGTCGATCTGGTATTTCAAGTTCGCAGCATTTCCCGTTCCCGACGACGGTATGTCCAGCATTGCGCTATCCATCCTTCTCACGTCCAGCACTGCAATTCCATCACTCCGGCTCCCCGAAAGCAACTGCTTGCCATCCGGATGCCAAGTCAAGAACATGCCTTGCTCATTATTCCCTCCCAGCTTCCACTCTCCGCTCTTAGCAGTCACACCTCCCTTTCCTCCTCCACCCACTGGTCCCCCCACCAGCCCTGTCGATCCACCCGGTAACCTCACATCCCACAGCTTGACCACTCCATCCTGCGCAGTCGACCCCAGCAAAGCCTCCATTCGCGGACAAAACACCACTCTTTCCACCGTCTTCCCATCATGTGCATATGCAGTCGACGTCTTGCCCGTGCTCGCGCCCACGGAATGCGTATCTTTCATCTCCGTTGAGGCCTTCACATCTGGTCGTTCGGGGTTCCAGACGCGGATGTTGGTGGTCATGGAATGGGCGAGGAGAGAGCCGGTCGGGTTCCATGTCGGACTGCGCACATTGGGGACGAGTGTGGGTGAAGGGCGTGCGGTTTCAGAGAACACGATTGATTTCTTGGGCGGGAAACGGTCGGAGACTTCAGCGAGGGAGAGGATGCGGCGGGAGCGGTAGGGAGGGGCCATGGCGGTGAGGGAAGGAGGAGGTTGTGAGGTGATCTATCGCATCGAAGTTGATGTTGTGGAGGTCCAAGCGAGGTTTTCGGTAATGACTGGCTTGTGCGGTAGCTTGGTTCGTGTATGCAGGGCTAATGTGCATGTGAAGACGCGAGGTGAATGATTATTTCGGAGCACAGACCGGTCCGGCACGTGCTTTCGCGTGGTTGGCGATGCGGAGTGGGACGGTCGATTCGTCCAAATCGAGCAGCAGGGAAATTGGGAGGTAGAAACCTGCTTCCTTCCCACTGCTCCAACCGAAAACGCCTGCAGCTGAGAGCATCCTACACCTGTTTCTTCGCGCGCATCTCCTACGAAGTGAAGAACTCGATATCGTCGCCTTTCATATCCCGCCACTTTCGCTTTCTTTCATCATCGGGCTGCATGGGTGCAAGATCATCGGACGAAAGCTTGCAGTCGGCCCGCCCTGCATCCTCAAATCAGCTCCGAGAAACAGTTCGGCAAAACCACCCTATCCGTCCTTAGGTAGTTCTGCCGCGCAACGGCGGCGACGACGACGACTGGCCGACCGCTGGACGATATCAGTCGCGATGCCGCCCTCCTCCCATACTATCTCATCACCGCCCTCGCTGCACCTGCACCACCCGCAAGGCCCTCCGAGGGCTCATGTGCGTTACGCCAGCGACTCGAATATCCCCTCTGCCGCCCACTTCCACCATCCTAACACGATCATGGAGGACGTCGATCGGGAGGACCGTCCGCCGCTGCAGACCTTCGATTCGAGTGGCACCGGCAGCGGCAGCTCGAGTGGCGAGAGGGAGGACCCCGGTGCTTTCAGCGACAGCGAAGGTATTGCGTCGAGGCACTTCGGACCGGGGCAGAATTCAGACGAGGTCACGCCCTTGACCAACTGGAGCAGCTATGGGTGGACACCGAACAGTAGCGTTGGGAGGCAGAGTATGCGGACCTCTGCGGCGCCCACACCGGGATCGCAGTATGATTCCCTACCTCCCGGAGCACCGCCCGTGAATGGTACTGTGCCCTCCCAAAGACCGCCACGCCCCGCGAACACACGACAACCGAGCAATGCCTACGCACCCGCGCGAAGGCCGCACCAGTACTCGATCAACACGTCCGCGAGACCGCCGCGAACTTCCTCCACCCACAGAAAGCGAAATCCGAATGCAGAGTACAGAGCACAAGAGAAGGCATATGTACAGCGAATACGGCAAGATGCTCCACACATGGACGAGTTGTTCAACGGCGAGCCTAGGACGCCCAGCTTGGACTACAGTTCGGGATCGGAGTCCGACGAGGAATCCCCCACTGCGGCAAACTATGTTGATCACGACGTTGCAGAGGTAGATTTGATGTATTATGGAAATGAAGACTTGGAGCCGTCGATGGAGGAGCTGAAGATACCCGCGAATCGTGAAAGACTAGAGTGGCATGCAATGTTGGCGAGTGTGCTGACGGGAGACGTGGTGAAACAAGAGAAGAAGCGTCTGATTGGTGGCACTGAGCAGGGCAACGAGAATACACTGAAGACGGAGGTTTGGATAGGTGTGCGAGCAAAGACTTGTGGGCGTTCTGTGGCAGCGCAAAAACGATTGATCGATGACGGGCGATCAAAGATTAAGGCTCAAATTGAGTCGATCGTCGCTTTCGAGATCAAGGGCGAGGCTGAAGTGGGCGCACCACCGGTCGAGCAAGTGCAGGAGATTGTCAAGAAGATTGAAAAGATCGAGGGACTATATCCGACACGGCAGGCCTTTGAGGCTGCGCACCCAAGAGCTGCCAGTGATGCGTACAAGGAGACTTGTGACGCTGTCATTTCATGGAATAACACCACAGAGTTGATCAACACCGAGCTAGGCATCCTGCAGAGCTGGGTTGGCAATGTCGAACTTGACTTCACCAAGGCCCGGACACGACCCGAAGGCGAGGAGGGGAATCACCTCTTTGACGACAGCTCGTTCATCGACCGGATACTGAAGGAGGACGGTTTGAGATCGCTCCAAGGGGAGAAAAGCTTGCTGAATGGAGTCAACACAGTGATTCACAAAGCGAAAGCCACGCTGATAGGAAACGCCGAAGCCTTTGCTGACCGACACTTGCCGCCGTACATTGAGGAATTGCTGACGCTCATCAACTTTCCCAGTCGCCTCATTCAGGAGATTATCCGCATGCGGTTGTCATACGCGAAGAAGATGAAGGACTCCGCCCAGCAGGGCGTCATGACCGCTGAGCAGATGATTCTGCAGTTCCAGATCCTGTTGCAGCTTGCTGTGAAGATCAAGGAGTCGTACAATGCAATTGCGCAGCCCGAGCCTGGATGGGATCTGCCGCCGTGCATCGACGACAACTTTGATTCAGTCATTCTGGATGCTTTGCGCTTTTATTTCAAGATGCTCAATTGGAAACTCATGGCGAACAAGAACACGTTCAAGGAGGCCGAAATTCTGGAACAAGAGTGGGATTTCTCCAACGAACTTGGCCGATACCTGGATGGCGGTGACATTGAAGTTGCAGAGCAGTTCTCCAGTCTCACCTCAAATTCCATGGGCCGGCTCGCGAAGCATTTCGAGAAGGAGCTCCAACGACCACCGGAGCAGATGTCTGGGACTGCGGAAATGGACAAGCGCTACAAGGCTATCCTGGACTCTGTGCGTGTGAGGCAACGAAAGATCTTCCGGTTTGGTCGAATCCTGGGCCAGAGATTTGAAAACGCTACGGAGTACAACATCAACATCAATGATGAGCAGTTTGATGAGCTGCTCCTCGCTCTGAGACTTTCTGGCCACTTCCTCGTGGAGACTCCTTCGACAAGCCCCGCCGCGGATGACAAGAACAATTCGAATATCTATGTGATTGCCAGTCCTGCACTGGCTGGCAGAGCAAAGGATATTCAGAGCATGCTGGGAACTTGTTACCATGCCGAAGACAGTCCTGAAGATCCAAGCAACCCGTATATCCTCATCCTGAGACCCGAGAATCCACTGCTTTGGGAAGGCTCACGAATGGAAATGTCACTCGGAACGCTGGGCAATGAGATGCTGAAGACACCGCAGTCGCTTGGACTCACGACTGGTCGTCTGCGATTGGTTGCTGATGGCAGTCAACAACGGCTTGCCAATGCGAACATTGCGTTTGCCAACTCTACTGGCATGGATCTCACTGTGCTTGTGGAGCAACGCGCCAATCTCGGCCGGGTCAATCAGGAACTCGCAAAGATTCGCAAGACTGCGCACAAATTGTCGAACACCATCATGGACTCCGTTGCCATCGTTCGCTCGCAGACGGAAGCCGCAGGGCGCAAGCTGGAGAGCCAGGAGCTCATTCAGACGTGCTTCGCTTTCGCGACCGAGTTTGGGCAGCGTTCTGCTATTCACATGGATGCGCAGCGAAGAGCAATTAACCAACACAAGCTGACAAAGCTGGCATTGGATTGGGTGTCGTTCATTTGCGATGATTGTGTGGCTTCCGATCGCAAGACTTTCCGATGGGCAGTCGTGGCGCTCGAGTTCGCAATGGTCATGACTAGGGGTCAGAATATTCTCAGCATCAGTGATGAAGAGTATGCCTTACTACGGCAAAAGGTCGCCGGATGTATGAAATTGCTCATCAGTCATTTCGACATCATGGGCGCAAGAGGTACGGTTGCAGCTCAAGCGGAGAAACAGAGGATGGACGCTATGGTTGGAAAGCTTCGATTGGATATTGGAAAATTGAAGGATGACGAAGAGAGCTCCCGCATAGTACGCATGCAGTGGCTGGACGAACTGGAGAAGATCGATCAGGTTCGCAAGGACCGCGAGGCAGAGCGACAAAATTTGGGACGGGTCTTGGAGGACTCAACTGACGCCGACCGCGCCCTTACCCACCTGTCCGCATCGGCTGGAAACGTACATCTCAGATGGCAGCAAGGACAGTTCGTTGGCGGCGGCACTTTCGGCTCTGTTTACGCAGCCATCAATCTCGATAGTGGTCATCTGATGGCCGTCAAAGAGATACGTCTACAAGATCCCAAGATGATCCCGACAATCGTCGCGCAAATTCGCGACGAAATGGGCGTCCTACAAGTCCTCGATCACCCCAACATCGTTCAATACTACGGCATCGAGCCTCATCGAGACAAGGTCTATCTCTTCATGGAGTACTGCAGTGGCGGCTCTCTGGCAGGACTGCTCGAGCACGGCCGTATTGAAGACGAAACGGTCATTCAAGTCTATGCTCTGCAAATGCTGGAGGGGCTTGGCTATCTCCATGAAGCCAATGTCGTGCATCGTGACATCAAGCCTGAGAACATTCTTCTGGATCACAACGGAGTTATCAAGTTCGTCGATTTTGGCGCAGCCAAAGTCATTGCCAAGCAAGGCAAGACAGTGGTCGCCGATGGCCCAGATGGACGAGGTCGCCAGCGTTCTGTGCAAGGCACACCAATGTACATGTCTCCCGAGGTCATCAAAGGCGCTCCTACCGGCAGGCAGTCCCAATCACGTCTCGGCGCCGCAGACATCTGGTCCCTTGGCTGCGTGATCAGTGAAATGGCAACTGGATCTCGACCTTGGGCGAATCTGGACAATGACTTCGCGATCATGTACAACATCGCTAACGGCAACACGCCCAATCTGCCTACGAGGGACCAGCTTTCAGAAGCCGGATTGGATTTCTTGAAGCGATGTTTCGAGCGGGACCCGGTGAAGCGGGCTTCGGCCGTGGAGCTGTTGCAGCATGAGTGGATTCTGGGAATAAAAGTCCAGTTGAGCTTGGAGCCGGGAACGCCCGCGACGCCGAGTGTGCAGGAGGGTGGTTTTAGTTTGAGCACACCTGTTAGCGCCAGTAGTCGTGAGGGAAGTACGCTGAAGCAGGAAGACACTGTTGAGGAAGAAGGAGAAGAGGAGGGGGATGATTAAGGCACAGAGGGTGGGGAAGAAGAAGAAGGGAAGGCAGGTGAAGACGCCGAAGCAGAGCATGACGACGATGGGAAGGAGGAATTTGGATGCACCGCCGTTGGATGACGACCTGAGGGCCATGGAAGCGTTTGATGTTTGATTGCACTCTTGAGTGCACCTGCTCCTCATTTCTTCATCTTGGCGATGGCGTTTGGGTACTCTTTTACGAAGCGAAACTAGCGACACGGAAGGCATCAGCGGCGGAGTTTTGACATCGTTCTTCCCCTTGAGAGAACTTTTCCCTAGAGACCTGATAGGAAGCAAAACGACACTTATTGATTCATGCTCGGTTCCTCCCTACTTCTCTTTCCAAACAGTCCAATCTGATCAGCTGGCCTTCAAGATGCCGAATAGCATCGATACGGACGTGAGGAGCGTCCTTCATTCCACGAGAACAAGACATTTTCATTAGCATCAAACGCGAATCAGCTCGTGCAGCCTGATTTCGTGGGGAAGCTGAGATTATGGACATAACTTGGAATATCGTTTCGGAAGAAATTATCAGGGTCTGAGGAATCACGAGCACAGAAACCAGGCATTTTCATTCCTGACCAACAATCTCTCGGCATGCGACCAACTTTTTGCCATTTGACACGTCTGCGTTTCAGCTACAGCCAAGCAGAAATTCCTGTTTGGATACCTACTGTGACCAGGATGGCACTTGGGTCTTCCCGATTTGGATGAACACACTGTTCGAGTGGCCTGCTCTCTTGCACGGTCTTGATTTCACAGTCCGCCCTGCTTTCGGCTCTCAGATCGATTTGGGAGAGGGCATATCGTCTCGAGGAAATTAGATTGCCCGCCCGCTAACTACCAGCTCTTCCAGCATTACTATATCGAGGGTGCGCTGGGGTCTCTTGTAGGCACCACTTCAAACGATAAGTTATACCCTCATTTCAGTCCAAATGAAGGAACCTGGGCAAAGCAGCCACCACGCAAGATTGCTGAAGATGGAGATATATCCATCATGATGGTTGAAGACGCGCAGTCGGCACTCTCGCGCCATTTTCAATCTTTATACCTCTAACAGAAGCAATGGGTGCAGGCCGAGGACATCTGTGAAAAACCATCTGCGCCGCAATCCTGCTTGCAGCCTCCATCGCCACCATCGTCGCCGTCTGCATAGTCTACATCCCAAAGCACCACGATAATGGCAAGGGGCTGAAAGTGAAAGTTTCCAATCCCGCCGCTTTCGACGCCGGAGGAGCGAGCCATCACCCAGCCAAAGAGGATAACGGTATTGGAGCTGGAACAGACCAGTACATCCTGTACACTGGGAAAGCGGCTGCGTTTCCGAACAAGGACAAATGGGTCTCTTTCAAGGACATGTGGGATGCCAATAAGGAGAAGACGATCAAGACCGCATGTTCTGATCTGCATTATGGGAAAGACAATTCGTATGTTTGCAGGATGGTTGATGCCGCTTGAAGAATATTGCTGACATGAAACAGGGAGAAGGAGACCGAGTACTTACACGACGCTATTCAGTCCGTCGCTAAAGCATCGCTGGTCGATAACAGGCTCATTCTCGCTATTGTCATGCAAGAGTCGAAGGGATGCGTCCGAGTGCGCTCTACGCACTCGGGCGACGGAATTTCCAACCCTGGCCTCATGCAATCTCATAACGGGACATCGTACGATCCCGAGAAGAGCAAAGAGACGATTCACGAAATGATACGGGATGGCAGCCAAGGCACGAAGCACGGGAAAGGGCTCGTTCAATATCTTGATATCTTTGGGAATGCATATGCCGCCGCACGCGGCTACAACAGCGGAGCGGTGGCGCCGTCAGGAGACTTGAACGATGCTATCGGAGCAACGGCGTGTTATGCGTCGGATGTAGCGAATCGGTTGCTCGGATGGGTGAAGGCGCCGACCAAGTGTGCGTCCGAAGGCACGTCGAAGAGGCATTTTGAGGCGTAGAAATGTTGATGAAGGTTTACTTTGCTTGCACATGTACATTACTCTTTCTTAGTCAGCTTCGCTCGGCAGATACAGACCGACGCGAATGCGAAACCGAACAGCACCAGTCTCCATCCCATACACAAACGTCGCCAACATACATCAGCTCACATCAACCATGAATCAACATGCATCTCCTGAACCGGCATCAATCGAGGCGTGTTGCAGCTGAGTCCCTTGCCACATGTTTCATGAAGCCACATTCGAATTTACAGCCACAGACCCGGTTCTGTAGCCGCACCAGGCATGCTTCTATTCCAGCCGAAATGCCTTCTCTTGAGCCATGTGGAATTCGCCGCTGAGCATGTCCGATCCTGCAAGCGTCTGTTGCTCTTCATGTGAAATGGCCGCTTTGCTCCTCGGCCATACTGCTTTCCAACTCCCTTGACCCTGGATCTTGACTTCCCGGTCTTTCGGCATCCAAGGCTCTGTGAGGGTGAATTCCTGCGACGCTGTGCCAAGCGGCGGTATCTCGATCAAGTCTTCAGGCGTCGGCGGCAGCATTCTGTTCAACTTCAGTCCTGGTCCGCGAAATGGCTCTTCTGTGTCGGCGTCGAGTATGACTAGCGCTCCAGTGCGGAATGCGGACTTGTCGAGCGGTGTGTCCCACCTCAGAACAGTAAAAGTTGTGGATGAGTCAGTGTTTCGCGCTGAAATTCGCACTGTTGACTTCCTGCCCGCTTCCTCCTCGACTGTGAGCTGCAAAGCGTCTAATGTTGCCTTCCCGGAACCAGTATCAGATTTGAGCGCCATGCTTGCTTGACCGAATCCAAGGTTGTCCGAAGCGAGCAAGTAGATACCAAGGCCAGTTGCTAACACTACGAACGAGACAAACACAGCTCGCACTGTCATGCCGCGATATATGGCCAAGGGTAGCCCAATCCGGAGCGCAGTACTAGGTCGGGATCCTGAACTTGGAGAAAAACGACTTTCTTCCGCCGAAGCTCTCTCTGGGTTTGGTACAACAGCGTAGGAAAAAGTCGAATTGGAGGCCGCTGGAGGAGGAGAAGAGGGCGCGTATGACGGACTGTCCTTCACGTTCAGAAAGAGCCAAGAGATCGGCCAGTGCAACGACCGGCGACGCCTGTTTCGAGTACTAAAGGCCGCTGCTCTCCTAGGGTGGGACAGCGATCATGTGAGAGTGCTTTGATACCGAGGACCGGACGCGTAGACGAGGATGGAAGGTGTCAACCTCTTGCCGAGATATCAACAGCGTCGTACAGTCTTTGGATGCCCGAGAGGCTCATGCTTGTGCTGCTGGCTCTGACACAGGATGTCATGCATTCTACATAGTGCGTACCTGGCTTTTCGCGTATATCAGCGGTTCCTCCGGCATGCATAATTCTCCGGCGGCTTGACTCCTGCCTATCGCGGCAGGCGCCGAGATCTGCACCAGGATCAGACAGCATATGCACATATGGATCACTTGGCTTATCTTGACTTCTTTGCTCGATTGGATGTCAACCTCCATTCATGCATGCAAAGAATATTCCAGGCGTGGAGAAGTATACCTGTGACAAAAGGCAATCTGGAGCACGGTCCTCAATAAGCAGGTGGTGTTCCTTGTGGCCTCATCGAGCCTGCAAGACATAGCCAACCAATACTCCAGTCGTCCGCCTTTGATCTTTGTTGGTCGTTTAGTTGCCAGGGATACTACCCAGTCTGCGTCCACGCCTTGTTCCAAAGATTCGTACTCCAGCACGACATTCTTGGCGAAACCTTTTCTGAATCGATAGTGTCTCTGGAACTCCGATGCAGCGCTGGGCTGTTACATGCCGAGGTATTGCACTTGAGCAAGTTTACATTGCCACATGAGATTCTTTCCATCAGAGCCAGCACTCAGAGCATACCAAGGTTGGACGACCAATTCAATTCTTTTTCGCATGGAGACACAGGACCATGCAGCGAATTGTTGTATCGCGATCTACGAGAACTCTAGGCTCTGGGAGACGAAGGAAGACATCGTCTATCTTCAAGTGCTTGTCTGCATACCAAGCCAGCCAAGAGAACACTCTGCAGAGGCGACTTCTTGGCCTTATGTGCATCACTTCGTCCATCGTATCGGGTGGAGGCAAGAAGCTTCACCTTCCAGCAGCAGAATGGTCGATACTGCGCAGGTCGCCTCTCCTGTTCACAAAGGGTAACGCCGACGTGGTTCGTTATGGACTCAGAGATAACGGCAGCACAGGTACTTCTCCTAAAGAGCAAAACAGACATATAAAGCTGGGCGACGAGATGCGTTTCGATAGCATCATCATCACATTCACAGCTCGCTTCTCAAAGTCCAAAACAACCCGTTAGATCAAGCTCTTCAAACGAGACTTTCGCCAAAATGAAGTACTCCCTCTTTTGCACCGCTGCTTTGGCCAGCCTGGTCAGCTCAACCGCCCTCGACCTTACCAAGCGCGACAGCCCACTCCAGGTTGAGCTCACTCCCGTCAGCAACAGCAAAGTCAAGGCTGCCGTCACCAACACTGGAGCTTCTGGTTACAACTTGCTCTACAAGGGGTCTTTCCTGGACACCTCCACTCCAGCGAACAAGCTCTCTGTCTCTGGAACCAGTATGTGTCCATTACATTTCGTTCTCAGGGTAAGCCCAGACTGATCTCAATCTAGCTTCCGCGGCTTCCTTCAAGGGTGTTCTCCTCCGTCTTAGGACCAGCGATCTCACGGAGGAGAGCTTTATGGCCATTCAGCCAGGCCAGACTCTCGAGGCAGAGATCGACATCGCTGAGCTGTACGACGTCGAGTCCAGCGACACATACGCCGTTCAGGCGGCCGGTCTCTTGCAATACGCTGACTTGAACGCGACTGCACTGACTGGAGCTCTCGACTACTCCAGCAATGTCGTTTCTATGGACATTGATGGAGAGGTGGCCAAGAGCGTGCCATACGCTATCGACGCTCTCCAGAAGCGTACTCGTGTTTCCACCAGCTCTTGCACGAGCTCTCGTCTGTCGACTCTGAGGACTGCTCTGAGGTATGTTCGTTGGCTTGACGTGGCTTGGCTTGGCGACCCCCTGCTTGACCCCATTCTTTCTCCCCTATTCCTCAACACAGAAACATCGTTGACCATACTTTAGCAACTGTGCTTCCTTGGCAACCACCGCCGCCACCGCCGCTACATCCGGCTCCTCGAGCAAGTTCCAGGAGTACTTCAAGACGACCTCCAGCTCCGTGCGAAGCACGGTTGCAGCCCGCCTTCGTGCTGTCGCCAGCGACTGCAGCTCTTCCAGCTCTGGATCCACTACGACCTACTGCAGTGAGTTATATCGAAGGCCAGAACGTAACCCCTTGTGTCTTAGACATCTGCTTACATTCTGCCCTTTGCTTTAGGTGACATCTACGGATACTGCGAGTCCAACGTCCTTGCCTACACCATCCCAAGCACCAACGAGATCGCTTACTGCGACCTGTTCTACACCTACCTTCCTGGCTTGACTAGATCTTGCCATGCTCAGGACCAGGCTACCACTGTGGTAAGTTGTGAGAACGAATCGTTCGTTGTAATAAGTGTCTTCTGACAGACGTCGAAATAGCTTCACGAGGAGACCCATGCTCCGGCCGTCTACAGCCCCGGAACCGATGACCTCGCCTGCAAGTATATCGAAGGCCAGAAGGCCACCCCTTGTGTCTCAGACATTTGCTGACCATCTACCCTTCGCTTTTAGACGGCTATACCCTGGCCCAGCGTCTGTCAAGCTCCCAGGCCGTTCTTAACGCCGACACGTACGCACAGTACGCAAATGGTGAGTTCGAAGTTCCAGATATGCATGGGCGGAGTCTTGTTGACATTTGTGGACAGCTCTCTACTCTGGCTGCTAAACTACCACGCCAAGCGTCCTCGAAATCACCATATTACGAGGGTTGCGGGTAGTCCAGTCTATCGCCTCAATCTCAACTTGATGGGGAGATAGAGCGAGGATCGGGGTCTATGGAGGAGTTTCGCGCGAGATGGCAAGAGTGCAGTATGAGATTAGATGCTACGTTTTAGACGTTGAAGATATCACACTCTCATTTCAATTGAGCCGCTGCACTAGTAGAGAAACCGAATTGTCCGATCTGCGTCTGAAATGTCTTCTTCCAGATCGGCCGCAAGCAACTAAACGCTTGCAATACACTCACATGCAACTCTCGGAGAAGGGTTTCTCCGTTTCATGTGACTTTTGCAAGCCTCAGCTGAACTCCCCTTCAAACTCCACTGTCAGTGTCCTTGCTGTGCTACTCAGGGACCAAATCAACCTCCCGACGCACATGGACACCACAACTCCACCATCTCAAATTTCCCCAACAAAACCAACCTCCACAAGATTCTCGACCGGAACATTCAGCTTCTCAATCTTACTCCTCGAATTCTCCCTCACCCAAAGAAACAGCCCCAACACCAGCTTCTTAGCGACATTATACTTCGGATTGATGCGCATCTGCTGCTTGCCAACCAGATACAACGACTGGCTCGCAAACGCATCATCCAATCTACGAAGTCTCGACGCCGTGATTGCATCTCCAACTTCTTGATCCACCTTCTCAGCTCCGGTGGCTGAGGATGCTCCAGAAGTAGTGGGGCGAACAATCCCGCTCAGGATCGCTTTGCGGACTTCTTCGTAGACGAGACCCGAAAGATCAGGCGTGATGACGTGGTCGGAGTAACCATGGCGGATGATGAGACGGTAGACGTTCTTCACACTCGTTCTGGTCACCTCGAATTTCTCATCTTCTTCGACGTGCGGAACGCTCAGGGCGCGCATGTGCATCAATACCACGACGTCCATCTGTGCGCGGAATTTTCGAAGCCATTGCTCGTAGACTTTAGGGGTGAAAGCGCCAGCTTTGTCGAAGAAGATGCCGAAGCCGTCGATTTGAGCGAGCTCGCCGCCATCGGAGAGAGCCAGAGTGGAGTTGGCTTTTTCGGTGTCGACGTTCTTCACGAGGAGTGAGGAGAGCTCGTATTTTTCTTTGGCTTCGCAGGCCCACTGTTTCTCTTTTCCGTAGCGCCAGAGAGCGAAGAAGGCTGCGATGGCGGCGGCGAGCATCAAGGTGAACCAAGCGCCATCGGGCACTTTGGTGAGTGCTGCGCTTAGGTAGAGTCCGTCGAGGGTGACGAAGCGGAGCCAGACGAGGAATACGATGACTGGGTGAATGCGCCAGACGATGATCGCGACGAGCGTGACGAGGTTTGTTGTGATGAATGTCACTAGAATGACACAGACACCGTAGGCATGGCCGATTCGTGTGGTCTAGGAGGTTGTCAGTGAACTGTGTCTCACCAACAGTTGAAGAAGGCACTTTTACATTGTTGTACACCCCTGTGACGATGACACAACCAACCATCAACAACCAGTTGGCAATTGGAATATACACTTGCCCATGGTGCTTGGTCGAAGTGTATCTCATCTCGATCTGAGGGAAGTAGCTGCTGTTCATAATCTGCGCCAGCAGCTGGAAACAAGCAGTGATAGTAGCTTGAGAAGCAACAATTGCAGCCAAGACGGCAAAGACCAGCGATGGGTAGAACATGCCTGGCGGCACAGTGTTGAAGAAAGGATTTGACCAGGCCGACGCATCGTCCAACATGTATGCAGCCTGACCAATGTACGCCAGCAGCAAGCAAGGGTAGGCAAAGCAGAGCCATGAGATCTGTACTGCTCGTCGAGAGAAGGCGCCGACGTCTGCGAAGAGGCATTCAACACCGGTGAAGGCAAGGAGGATACCACCAAGGTTGATCCACCCAGTCGTCTTGTTGCGTACGAACCACAGGCCGGCGTAGTAAGGCGAGAACGCTTTCAGAATCGAGTGATCGTGGACAGCCAAGTTGTAGATTCCGAAGCATCCATTGAATGAGAGCCAGATGATGACGATCGGAGCAAAAGTAGCAGAGAGGCGGTGTACTCCGAAAGGTTGTGCGAGGAAGAGCAGGACGAGAATCCCACATGACACGCCAACGATGGTGTCACTAGAGATGTTCTCTTGGGCAACTTTGATTCCTTGAATGGCACCCAGAACAGATTGAGCGGGCGTAAGAATGCCATCAGCTAGTATCAAGCTGACGCCGAAGACTGCGAGCAGTTTTAAAATCGTGTGTGCAACCTTGCTCCTCTCCAGCCACGTCCTGATGCTGTGGTTACTTGGGTGAAGCTGATCCGTCGCATGGCGTTCCATTTTGACCAACTGATTTACTCTGGGATCTCGCTTCATTATGTCGCTGTATCGCGAGAGGAGGGTGTAGATCGCAAAGGTCCCACCTTCGCCCTCATCATCTGCGCGGAGGACAATCAAAGCATACTTGATCGTCACGATCAGAGTAAGAGACCAAATGATGAGGGAGACAGCGCCGAAAAGATCATCCCGAGACGGATCGTCGGAGAAGGTCGAAGAGTAAACATAGAGAGGCGAAGTGCCAATGTCGCCGTAGATGACACCGGTCGCTTGATAAGCTAGCCAGGCGACGGCCCATCCTTTGAATACCTATAAGCGAATCAGTTTGACATGGAAAACGAGCACAGAATTGTTGCTGTGCCCGCTTGAGGAGCAGCACCGACATACTTGCCGCCTTCTGATATCGCTCTCGCGCACGTTGGGCTTGCTTTCGTCGACTTCGGATTCATGGACGGAGACGCGGCGTTTGTAGACGCTTGCCTGGGTTTTGATGCGCTGAATCGGATCCTGAGGATTTTCGTCTGCCATCTTGGTTGTAATTTGTCCCGGCAGCTGAACAAAAAGAGAGGAGAGAAGAGAAGGGAGAGCAGCTGGGAAACAGCGAGAAAAGCAGAGATAAAGGAATGCAACCTACGAGGCTATGCCCACCTGTAGCACCCCATCCCAAACAAAGCAAGCAAGCTGCGTGCCCACACGTGGAAAATCAACCGTCCCAACTGCATCCCATCCACGTTTTCGCACGCGAAATGAAGGCTAGCAAAAGCAAAGCAGCACGCGAAGTTGGCCAAGAGCTGCAAGTCCGTTCAAGAAGGAGTCGTGCGCGATTTTCTACTCCAATCTGGTTACGAGCTGCTATCCAGGGAGGACAGCGACCATTCCTAATGGGATGAGGGATTTTCTGGCAGCTTCATGCCGTCGTGGTTTCACCACCGCGAAGGAGGATTGCTCCACCGGGAACGAGGCGCAGTGAGATAAGTTAATGAGACTGTTGTCAAGAGCATGACAGATGCGAAATGTCGAGTCGAGTTGGTGAAGGAGGGAGAGATGCAAGATGGAGAGTGAAGTCTATCCCCGTACGCGCTAGCGTGAGTTTGTCTCGGGCCTTATCCTGGCCTTTGCTTTCTATGCACATTCTTGTCTCTACTAGAACACTTCGTCCATTAGCACAGACCTCGATTCTGTATCATTCTGTAGACGGATTGCTCTCTCCACCAAGACGAGCAAGCTCGCTCAGCCTGGTCGTCTAGATCGACTATGAAGTATCGCCAAGCTGCCACGATGAGGTGTTCGCTGGCCCGCCGCCCCACTCACGCCTTGTCGCTTCCCGAAACAGCTTTGTGAAGGCGAAAAATACAACTTCATCTCCAAAAACTTCCATATCTATCCATTTGCTCACTCAAAAAATTTGCAGTAGGGCGTTCCCCTATCAGGGATAAAAGGAGCGCCAAATTCCTCAAACTACAACAGCATATCAAGCAGACCATTACCACAACGAAAAAAACTTCGCCACTCACCTCCAATCCACCTGCCCATCACACCCAGAATGGCCTCCTCAATCCCCTGGACCTCACTCAAAGCGCTCTCCTTCGACATCTACGGCACCCTCATCGACTGGGAAAACGGCATCGCCCAAGCCGCACGCGCCACCGCCCTAGGACCCTACCTCCCTTCATCCCACAAACAACTCATGCTGGACATCGAAAAACACGACACAACCGTGCAACGCGAGAATCCCACACTGCCACAAACGCAAATCATAGCCGAAGGCCTGCGGCGCTACGCCAAAGACCTCGGCGTCGTGGAGAAAGGCGAACTCAGCGAAGCTGATGTAGAGAGGGCTTGTAAGGAGTATGGAGGCAAGATTGGCGACTACCCTGCTTTCGAAGACTCCGTGGAAGCGATGAAGATGCTGCGGAAACGGTATAAGTTGATTCCGCTATCGAATGTGGATAACATGTCTTTCTCACAAACTCTCAACGGACCTCTGTTGGGCGTGAAGTTCGATTCCGTTTATACTGCGCAGGACATCGGGTCGTACAAGCCGGATGTGAGGAATTTCGAGTACTTGCTGGAGCATGTGAAGAGCGATTTTGGGGTGGAGAAGGAGCAGCTGTGTCATGTTGCGCAGAGCTTGTTTCATGACCATGGACCGGCGCAGAAAGTGGCATTGCAGAGCGTGTGGGTGGATCGGGGAGGGGAGATGGGAGGGAATCCAGAGGGGGCGCAGGAGAAGTTTGGGTTCAAGTTGAGGGTGGAGACGTTGAAGGAGTTGGCGGAGATTGTGGAGGAAGCATTTAAGAAGGAGGGAAAATAAAGAATCTTGATCTGATATGAAGTCTTCATTTAGGGAGAAGTACTGTACACGGAGAATGGCATTCCCTAAGAAAGTAGTAAAAGAAGATGGTATATCCTTCCCGATTCACCGAAAAACTCCTCCGCCACAAAATCAAACCAATTCATCCAGCCCAATTAGTACACTCACGCAGACTCCTCCATCACCTTCCCCACCGTCGCCAGCGCCAACTCCTTGACCTCCTCACTCGTCCCACTAGCATCCACACTCAATACATCCGGCTCCTCCACCGTCGGCGCCTCCAAGCTCTCAAACTGACTCCTGACCATGTAATCCTTCATATAATGCCCCTGCCTCGCCCTCACGCGATCCATCAACAACGCCTCCGTCGCCTTCAAAAACACAAAATGCACCCGCACTTCCGGATGATGGTACGCCGCAATGCGCATCACATCGCGATACTTGCGCTTCAGCGCGGAGCAAGTGACAATCACGCCGTCGGTCGTCGCGAGGGCTTTGAGAGCTTCTTCTCGGAGCAGGATTAGCCAGTCCCAGCGGTCGGCGTCTGTGAGTGGGTGCCCGTCGGCCATCTTCTTCACGTTCTCCGGTGTGTGGAAAGCGTCGCCTTCCAGGTAGGGTAGATCGTGGGAGCGGTGCAGGTGCTCGGCGACGGAGGTCTTGCCGCAGCCGGCGGGACCGGTGATGACCCAGATGTGCTTGTGTTGTGATGAGGTAGGCATGGTTCCGTGGGCGGAGTCGGCTTTTGAGGACATCTTGGCGAGGTCGTGGGAGGGCTCGGAGGGAGGTGTTGGAGGGAGGTGAGAAGGTTGCAGAGTCGTGGTTGTCATTTTTTCGTGGTATTTCCTGTCTTTCGGCAAGGCTTTCGCAGAGTGATGTGGTGATACAGTGAGGTCGCGACGTCGTTTGAGGTTGAGAAGGGTTCCAGGAAAGTGAGCTGAAGTCCGGTTCCCGCGAGACCCCCAAATCCGATCGGATGTGGTGTCTGGAGTAGATAGACGGCCTTGAAGTCGAGTCGAAAAGATGTTCAGAGAGTCGAGATTGAGCCAAAGGGAAGAGAAGTCGTGCAAGTGAAGCAAAGTCGAATAAAACACAAGGATCGACAAGGAAAGGACAACCGCACGTATTTCACTCTGACCGCGCGCGGGATCTCTTGCTCAGAGTCTCAGCCCGACGGGAACACAAGCGACAAGCGACAGGCGAAACGAATTGGTGCCAACAAGAGACCGGCCCGGACATGATTGCCTTGGCTTCCAGAAAGTCCGACCGTCACCTGGGGAAGATGGAAGGGGAAAACAAGGAGGCAGTGAAATCGAGCACGCGGCAAGACTTCCTATTGCACCAGCGGACTTTTGCGCTCCAGGTACGGGGTGACGTTTGTTGGCGTTTGGGGGTAAGGTTCACGCAATCCCGGCGCCCTGGGAAACTTTCAGCCGCCTTCAAATGCCGATGCAGATGCCGATATGGTCGGATATTGATGGTGAGTACTTTTCCGATGGGTTGTCTTCACTTATGCATATCGATCGTGCTATTCATTCAGAACTTATTTTGAAATAATACATTCCCGCGCGCTCCCATGCAATTCAAATCGCTCATGATATTGGTAGTCGTCTAGCGGCAAGATCGCTCGCTCGCTTCTAAATCGCTTTCAAAATGCAGAAACCACCGCCAACTCAGACGTAGTTCGACGGATACAACACCTCTTTCTCCGGCAAGAAACCCTCCTTGATGGCACGCATGCTCACGAAGCGCGAGAGCAAGTTTGCAGATCCGGCCTTGTCGTTGGTACCGGAGGCGCGAGCACCACCGAAAGGCTGCTGGCCGACAACGGCACCAGTAGACTTGACGTTCAGGTAGAAGTTGCCAGCAGAATTCCTCAGAGCGTTCTCGGCGAAGTTCAGCACTTGTCGGTCTTGAGCGAAGACGGCTCCGGTAAGTGCATAGTCAGAGGTCTCGTCGATCGTCTTGCAGATGTCTGAGAAGGCCTTGGTTGCGTCCTTGGTGTCGTCGTAGACGTAGATGGTGAGGATAGGGCCAAAGAATTCAGTGCTCATGTTCTTGTGCTGTGGGTTCTTAGTCTGGTAGATGGTTGGGTGAATGAAGTAGCCCTCGCTACCATCATGCTTGCCGCCGACGAGGAGCTCGAGCTCAGAGTCCTGGTTGGATTCGTCAATGGCCTTGGAAAGCTTGTCAAAAGACTGCTGGTGGATGACAGGTCCGATGAAGTTGTCAAACTTTTCAGGCGATCCAATCTTCAACTTCTTGGTCTCCTCGATCAAGACTGGCTTGGCTTGCTCCCAGGTACTGAGAGGGAAGTAGGCACGAGAAGTGGCGGAGCATTTCTGGCCCTGATATTCGAATGCGCCTCGTACAGTGTTAATGGCAGCGTTGTGCACGTCCGCAGATTGGTGAACGAGATGGAAGTTCTTGCCTCCCGTCTCTCCAACGATGCGTGGGTAGCCCTGGTACTTGCCCTCGGCGGTGTTGGCGCCGATCTGACCGTAGAGCTGACGGAAGACTGCAGTGGATCCGGTGTAATGCAGCGCGGCGAACTGCCTGTGCGATAGAACCGTCTTGGTGACCTCCAGAGCATCACCTGGGACGAATTGGATGACATCTCGTGGCAGACCAGCCTCGACCAGAATCTGATACACCAGCCAGTTGGAGGCAATAGCAGCAGGCGATGGCTTCCAGACAACAACGTTACCCATCAGCGCCGGCGCAGCTGGAAGGTTGCCCGCAATGGCCGTGAAGTTGAATGGTGTGATGGCGTACACAAAGCCCTCCAGAGGACGGTATTCGACACGGTTCCAGACACCAGGGGCGTTATGCACAGGCTGCTGAGCATACAGCTCCTCTGCGTACTTGACATTGAATCGCAGGAAGTCGGCCAACTCCGCAGCAGAGTCAATCTCAGCTTGCCATGCATTCTTGCCTTGTCCAAGCATCGTAGCCGCCATGATATCGTATCTGTATTTTGTTCCAACAAGGTCGGCCGCCTTCAAGAACACCGCTGCTCTGTCCGCAAAGGGCAGGCTTTCCCACGAGCTCTTCGCCGACAAAGCCGAGTCGATCGACGTCTTCACATCTTCCACCGATGCATTCGACCAGGAGGAGATGGACTGCTTGTGCGATGCAGGGAAGGGTTGTTCGGAAATTTTCGAGGTCTTAATCTCCTTGCCTCCTACTACGATCGGTACCTGCAGTGGTGCTTTGGAGCGGAGGTTCGCCATGGCCTCAGCCAGCTTCGCTCGGTCGACAGAGCCCTTCTCATAGTGTCTCTGGAGAAACGCATCAGTACGTTCTTATGTAGAGGATATTCAAGCACCTCACGTTAGGCTCATTGTTGATCGTCGGCACTTTGAAGTTCGCAAGTGTGGACTGGCTTCTCTGCGCAACACGTACACCGACGGGTATCGTGGGAATTTTCAGCGAGCTCCCGAGCTGCTGTTGGAGTGTTCGCGACGCCATTGCTGAGTGTTGTATGAGATGTTGAACTGCAAAGGTGGAAGCAAGGAGGCTCTTCCAATGGGTATATTTTGAGCTGTAGCTGTAGCTGCTTCGGCAAGCCACGGCTCAAGAATCTCCAGCACCTTGCAGGGCTGCGCCGGTTGTGGGGTTTTAGGGTCCGTCGCGTGCCAGACACGCCCGATCTCGGTCACTGACCCCGAGATTTCCTTGCGCGTGGCTCCTCGACCAACGCTTGGTCGCGGCTATGTCGTCCTGCGCTACCAATGACCAGAACGAGAGTGGTAAAGAGTCTGCACATGGCGCATCGCCGCAGAGATAACAGATGTCTGATACATCTCGGGGCCACGGCCAGCGTCGGAAGAGAAAAGTGGCCGAAGTGGTGCCTTGAAGTTACGGCATTCATTAGAGCAACTACCGCAGCTCAACCAGCATCGATGCCGGATCTTCCAGCAACGACCTGACCCTCTCCGCGCATCTGGCACACTCTGCGCCGTCCACGACACGATGGTCGGCGCTCCAGCTGAAGACGAGCTCTTCTCGCTTGATCAGCTCATCATTCTCGCCAAACGCAGGGACGACTCTGCTCCTGCCTACGCCTACGATTGCGACCTGCGGCTCCGAGATGACGGGAGCGACGACACCTCCTCCGACAGACCCAATGTTGGAGACAGTGAAGGTGGCGCCACTGAAATCCCCAGGCGACAACTTGTTGTTCCGCGCAGCATCTGAGAGCTGCCGCATCTTCGTTGCGATTTCAGAAATACTCATGTCCTGCACGTTCTTCACAACCGGAACCACGAGCCCGGATGGTGCATCAACAGCGATACCAAAACTGTGACTCCCGCGATATGTCAATTCCGGCTTCTTGGGATCCTTGGTGTCGAACGAGGCATTGAGGAGCGGATGCCGTAGGAATGCCAAGCTGATTGCCTTCATGATGAAAGCCAGGTGTGTGAGCTTCTGCTCAGGCGACGCGGATGCATTAAGCTTCTTCCTCAGCATTGTGACCGCTGTCATATCCGCCGAAGAGCTGTATAGGAAGTGAGGGATGTTCAAAGACCGTGTCATGGTCTTGAACATGGCCGACTGCACGTTCGTAAGAGCGACCTTTCGGTCTTCTCTAGACGCGACTGGCCTGGGAGCCGCCGTGGTTTCTTTCTGCTGACCTCCCTCCGACACGTGTCGATGCACATCTTCCTTGAGCACTCTCCCATCCTTTCCAGTGCCTTGTATATCCGCAATGTCTAGATCATGCTCCTTCACCAACCTCCTCACAGCAGGCGTGGCCAGCGTCCCCATATCACCTTTGCTCTCTCGCGGCTTCGGCGTCGACAACTGGCTTATCCTACTCTCAATCTCCTCGGCCGAAGACTCTGGTGTATGCTCAGCCCCGACTCCTTCACTCTCCACCTCATACCTCTGCTCTTCCGCAGCGCCCTTCTCCCCTCCCTCTTCACCACCATCTCCCAGCTTCGCCTCATCGGCCTCACTCAGCTCTCCCTGAATATCGATGTCCACCAGCGGCTTCCCCGTGATAGCCATGTCGTCAGGGTTGTAATATAACTTCTTGATCACCCCATCAAAGGGACTCGTGATCTCGACACTGGCTTTGTCGGACTGTACTTCGCATAGCTTGTCGAACTGTTCCACCCGAGCGCCGGGTTGAACGAACCACTGGATGAGCTGACATTCTGTAATACCTTCGCCGATATCTGCGAGAAGGAAAGGTTTGACGACGTCGAGGCGGTAGGAGGAATGGAATTGTCGGTAGAAGAGAGGGCGGGGCAGGTGGGTTGGACGCCGTAGTCCTTGTAGGAGAGGGGATCGTATGCTCTTCATGATTGGTCTTTAGTTATGCGGCTCCTATCGACCGTGCGTCTCTATCGGCCGTGAGCAAGGATTTCTATCATTTGAGAGGAAGAATGTAGCAAGCTCAAGTCGAGGTGCCGGGCATTGGAGAATGTTTATGGGGAAGGAATCTGGGGTAGCAATGCCGTTGCAACCCTAAGCCGAGATGCGCGCCTCAGGCACCCATAGAAATTGGCTGGCCATTGCTTTATTGATCACAACCATTGACAGAAAAGCTGTGCTTTGCGCTCCCCACTCAGTTGTGAACTTTACAATTCTTTGGTTTCTCATTCCCATACAGTTTCCGCCCTCAAATAGAGGCTGCAGACACACCCCGCCGATGCGCCTTGCCATGCTTCCCATTAACAAACCCATTCGGCGGCGGCTGCAACAAATCCTTCTTCGCCGCCTCCCGAAACAAATTATCCCATTCCCCTCTCTCTGGCGGCTGAGAGGCAGGTGGTCTCGATGCTCGATAGTAATGATGTCCTGTAATACTGTCATCCTTGGCGCTGATGGTGGTGGAAGAAGAACCATGAGCCAGGAAACCCCCCTTCCTAACGCCATTACGCCCTCGTGTCTCGTTAGCGCCTTCCTAGCTGGCTTGAATCTCCTTCGCCTGTCGCTGTGCCAGCTCGCTGTTCTCCGGTGCCTGTCGGAAGAGCACAATCTCGCTCTGCTTGAAGTAGCGCCGTGCATCTTCGTCGATCAGAACGAGCGAGAGGTAGTAGCGCGTGCTGAATTTCTTGTTGACGTCGCGGAAGGTAGGGGTGAGGTCGAAGCCTCCTAGGAAGAGTCGGATTGGAATAGTCTCACCGCGCGAGGGTGAGCCGTCCATGATTTCGAATCGGACCAGTGTCTCTGATTCGTTGTATTGATTTGGCGGCACGCCAGTTGTCTCCCTTCGTATTATCGAGAGCTCCATGTGTCGTATCTTTAACCGCACCAGCAGAAAATAGATGCGGCCGACGATCACGTCCTTCAGATGATACTTGCTCTTGCTGTACTCAAACTCTATGTGGAGACAGTCCTCGATTCCCACGTCCATCTTGATCACACTGTTCGTCTCCGGCGGCTGTCGGTACGAGTATACCCAGAGGTCTTTTTCTCGCACCACATCCGCCATTCGCCTTGATACGGTGACTCGGAGGAAGTATCGTAGCTTCACATTGATTCCGTGGTATGATTCGTACGGCTTCTCGACATTCTTGAAGGAGAATGGCAGTGTGACCGGATGTTGTAGCTCTCCAGGCGCAGCCAGCTCAGTCTGGAGGGAGAGGAACTCGTGATGTGTGCCGCGATCGAAGAACATTTCAATTGTGCCCACAAATTGGACCTTGATGCCCGTATGTTCCAGTCGTTTCCCATCTTTTGGTCGTATTGTCACTGCGCCCTTGACTGTTTCTCCGTCCAAATACAGCGGGCATTTCTCGCGCCTGTTCTTGTCCAGCTTCACATCCACGGTCTGTCTGTCGTCGGTGTTGTCGAGGACAATGTCGATATCGAGAGGCGTCGAGAAGGAGAAGAGCGACATTCTGGCGGGTGTGGTATCGTGTCCTTTGGCTGGAAATGGCCGTCGAATCGCAATCGCAAGCTGGTGACGAAGGTAGGTTCGCGGCCTGGAGCTTTGATGGTTGCCTCAGGCCACAAATTCATCTCCCGCCTCTCACCTGTCACCTCGATGGCCAAACTTCGACCTCACTTCATCGTGGAACGTACGCGCAAAGATTGTGTGTGCATGAACAGAGAAGAGGTTTCACTCACTATCCACTGCAGACTGCCATTTCGGCTCCCCTCGTCTAACAGATGTAACACTGCATGTGGATTGGCCGGCACTGCTGTCGGAATAGGGAGTACTTGCTAATTTCTCATTTCGCGCTTCCTTTCATTGTTACACCAAACCTCCTATACACACATGATAAATCTGGATAACAAGCTGCGGACTTTCAGTCGTGTTCAGGACAGCAGAATCGTTCCCAATGCTCACCCCCACAGCCTTCAACACCCTGCTCCAAACCCACGGCACCCTCATCATCGACGGCGCCCTCGCAACCGAACTAGAAACCCGAGGCCACAACCTCAACCACCCCCTCTGGTCCGGCAAAACCCTCCGCGATGACCTCTCCAGCATTCAAAAAGTCCACCTGGACTACTACCTCGCAGGCGCAGACATAGCCATCACAGCCTCATACCAAGCCACCCCGGCCGGCCTTTCTGCCCACTTCCAAATGGACGAGTTCGCCTCCAAAGAACTGATATCAAAGTCCGTGAAACTCGCTTCTCAAGCTCGCGACGAAGCGTACCAGCAGGGCGTGCGCCGCCAACTCCTGGTCGCCGGCAGCGTGGGGCCATACGGAGCGTATTTGGCGGATGGATCAGAGTATAGAGGCGACTACACTCTCGGCGCAGAAGCATTCAAAGATTTCCATCGGCCGCGTATTCAGGCGTTGATAGACGCTGGCGTAGACCTGCTCGCGTTGGAGACCATGCCCAGCGTGAGTGAGATTAGAGCATTGATGGAGTTGCTGAGGGAAGAATTCCCTAACGCGATAGCGTGGCTAAGCTGCACGATCCGATCTCCTGGGCTCTTAAGCGATGGGACGGCATGGGAGGACGTGTTGCCTCTTCTAACGGAGCAGATTGTAGGGTTCGGAATTAACTGCGTGCCCATGTCTATGGCTGCGGAGGCTCTGAAGCAGGTCGGATCAAGGACGAAGATTCCGCTCGTCTGCTATCCGAATTCAGGGGAGACATGGGATGCAGAGGCCAAGACATGGCAGAGTTTGAAGGCGGACGATGCCCAGATGCCTGGCCTGTCCGAAGAGCTAGACCATTGGCAGCAGCATGGAGCAAGACTCATCGGCGGCTGCTGTCGAACAGGCCCAGACTTCATCAACGCCGTAGCCAGCCACTTCAAAACGCAGTCGACCAAATCGTGAAAACGAGAAACTCCAGAGTGCTTTCGATGCGCTCCTCACATTCGTCCATACGTACAAAGGCGTAGACTAATGGAATGCTCGGCCGTCCGTCTCATCCTCATGAGCGCAGAAAACTCCATATCAATCCCATTCCTCGAAAAATCAATTTCCTTCTTTCTTTTCTCCTCTTTGTCCTTGTCCTTGCACAGAGCGATTTTGGGTATTTAGCAGCAGAAAACAGAAACGCAAAACACCAACCAGAGCGACTGTGGCTCTCCCATGCGAATTGGAAAGCCGCCGATTCATTGAAATAGACTCAGTCCTGTGTATCTTTGCACCCATGCCTTCCCATACGATAACATAGAACGCCAAAGGCAATAAAAGCAATCATTAGAAACAAGCAGAGGAAGGTCAGCGGCTCCTATCAGGACTGCTCCAATGTGAGGAGCTGGAATCCGAGGCGGCACTCGGGTTGACAGCAGCGGATTTGCTACTGCAATATAGGCAATACTGGTCCTCGTGGTGGGAATCTACCGGCGACGAGAGTCTTGCAGTGTCGTAATGTTCGAGCTCATCCCAGCTATGCACTTCACCGTGAAATTCGAGCTCCAGACGTCGACCGGCGTTGTTGATGTCGAAGAGGAAGAAGCTAGCGGCTTCCCGGCCTTCATAGTTCGAGTCTCCCTGCGCAGGGGTCCTCTGTAGTGCCGATGTACTGCAGTCTACGTTTGGTACCCATCGTTGAGAATGGTGCTTACAAGCACTGATCTGTGTGCGCAAGCTCGGATTGAGGTCTCCATGCACAAAACGATATCCAAGATACTGATTAACCCACGAAGCTTCCCAGGAGCTCTTCACACTGTGAGGTTCTGAGAAATCGAATTGCAAAGGGCGCCTTCGAATATACAGTCGGTGGCCGATGCACCATGCACGCGTTTGTGGTTCCAGAGGTTGAGAGGATGCTGTATCTTTCGGCAAATTCTCCCAGGGGTTTCGACCGGACTCGAGATTTCGATTGGATGCTTCCTAAGAGGTAGTCACGCCGACCATGCTGCCCCCAGAGCCACTTCCGCTAGCAAGAGATGGAGAGTTGCGCGAGCTCGTAGTAAAGTCCTGGGCAGTGCGGTAAGCACAAGATCTCTCGATGAACGCAACTCTGGCCATGGAGGCATTGTAGGTGTTTAGATGCTCACCTTGTGCTTTGGGCGCTTCACGCTGCTCCCGTCTTCGTCGTAGCCTTCGTAGCCCTCGAAACTGCTGTCATTGTACCGTCGCTTCTTCCCAGCACGATCTGGCCGCCCAGGTACCGCACCGGGAGTCTGCGCAGCAGGAGCAGCAGCGGGCTGTGGCTTCACAGCGCCGCCACCTGGTGTTCTACCTCCCGCAGCAGCACCGGTGTCATCGAGACCAAGCATGTTATCCCACTCCCTATGTTCCTTCGGCGGTAGTCGCCCCGGGCACATATCAAAGGCCTTATCCAACTTGCTGAACAAGTCCTCGTGCGAGGCTGCTTCGCCGAGACGCTTGCCTTCGTTCTCGCCCTTGTTGTCGTCCGAGTACCACTTTGCGGTCCACCACGTATGCCCGTTTCCAGCGTCGTTGTTCCAGAGCGGGTCCAGCAGGCCAATGAGTTCTCCCTGGTTTGCCTGTGCTTTGTTCCGGCCATCCAACTTCAGATTCTTCACCTTGTTCTCGTAGGACTTGCGTAGTTTGTTAATCTTTTCGCCAGTTACGGGATCGCGGCGCGCGACGGACTGCTGAATCTTTTGCAGGCCGTAAAGCTCAATGAAGTTCTGGGAAGGATGCGGTCGAGCCGGTGCGATCTCTGCAACGTGGACAAGCCAGTTTAGCAATGCACACAACATTCACATGCCATGTGCAGGTTATACTTACGAGATGTGGAGAGCTTGTAGATCGGCTGCGCGCCCGGTATTGATGATATGCTCAAGTCCTGAGCGCCCTTTTTTCGCTCATGATCGGTCCTTCTGTGCTCTGCGTCCACCATCGCAACATCCTTTGCCGTCCGATCTTGCCGGTCTGTCATCTCTGCATCTCCATCGCTGTCTCTCCGCACCTCGCTGCCATCCTCGGTTGCGGGTGTCTGTCGCTCGCTCTCTCCGCCGGCTTCACTGCCACCCGCGCGCCCTGCCATGTGGCCCTGATATCCGGCGGTGCTCGGCGGTGTGGGGAAATTGGTACCGCTGATGGGCTGCTGATGGGTCGGGTTGGACTGCACCTGCCATGACGGAGACATTCGCTCGCTGGGTGGAGGTGTCTGCGGCGGGACAAAGCCGTGCTTTGTATCTGACGACGGCGGCGGCGGGCTGGCGGGCGAGTACGGGTCGTTCAGGCGCTGGCGCTTCGGCGAACGCTCCATGGGCGGAATGAATGGGGGGTTCGGTGCCGGCGGTGGTGGATGTGAGGGTGAGAGTGAGGGCGCGGGAGCGGATGTGATGTGCAGCGCAGTGCAAGTGTCGTCCACAGGTCGGTCGTGACGGCGGCGGTCGGGTCCACTTGCGCTTTGGGCCTGCCTCGCGCTAATCCCAAACCTTAAATGCCGGCACGTGCCTTCGCGTAGGCGATCGCGACAATCCGTGTGAGATCGCCGGTGAACCATGTCGCAGTGAAGAGCCGCATGTCTCGAGCAGTAACATGCCACATCTCGCCCGGTGAATACCACTTCACTTCAACCAAGCTCCGTCGACCGCGCTCTCTACACGGATGGCGGACGAGATCGAAGACGACGGACCGGGCACGTCGGGGGCCTCGTCCTACTTCTCCAAGGCCGCCACTTCGCTCCAGAAGCCATCAGGCGCATCAGGCTCACGACCAAACGGGCAACAGCCCTCACGACCACAGACGCAACCCGGCTTAGATCGCCAAAATGGTGCATCCACACCAGCTAAGTCAGGAGTTGTGCAACCAAAACCGCAGGCGTTACCGAAGCGGACTGGACCATCTTCCATCATTGTCTCGCCGCGTCAGAAGGGAAACCCTGTCTTGGAGAAGATCAGACAGATGCCGTGGGAATGGAGAGAGATTCCAGCGGACTATCTTCTCGGAACCACGACGTGTGCACTATTTCTCAGTCTGAAATATCACCGCTTGCATCCTGAGTACATCTACACCCGAATCAGGAACCTCCAAGGAAAATACCTTCTGAGGATCGTGCTGTGCATGGTCGACATCGAAAACCATGAAGAAAGCTTGAAGGAGCTCAGCAAGACCAGCGTCATCAACAATGTTACAATCGTACTCTGTTGGTCTGCCGCGGAAGGCGCTCGATATTTGGAGCTCTTCAAGACGTACGAGCACGCTGCACCAACTTTAATCAAGCAGCATCAGTCGACAGCCTACAGCGACAGAATGGTAGATTTTGTGACCACACCTCGCTCGATCAACAAGACGGACGCCATCTCCCTGGTTTCTCAATTTGGTACGATTCGTACTGCGGTCAACGCGAGACACGAGGAGATATCGATGATCGCAGGTTGGGGAGAGAAGAAAGTCCAGCAATGGATGAAGAGCGTGCAGGAGCCCTTTCGTATCCAACGAGCCGCAAAGCGTGGCATCAATCTCGAGAATCTGGTCGCAAGCCAGCCTGCTTCACGAGCGCCAACGCTGTCTCGAGATGTCACGCGAGCAGAGGGCGGCTCTCCATCTGTCGACCGGCCTACGTCAGCCACGGGCGATGCTGATCAGCGACCTCACTCGAGATTGGCAGAGCAAGTGTCAATCGATCAGGACCCACACGCTGATGATGAAGAAGCCTTGGCTGAGGCGCTGGTCGCGCCTCCAGTCCAGCCCAAGGATGCTGCGGTCTCGAGCAGTAGGCCAGCTACAGAGGAGTCTCGCAAACGAAAGAAGGACGATGAACCTGTTAGTGACGGCGTCATGGCCGCTCTGAGCAAGCTAAGGAAGACGTGAAGCCTCCACGATATTCAATCCTCCGTGATGTGCATCGAAGCCGAACGGATCTCGCTACTGGGACAAGGATACTGGCATTGATTCGAATAGTACTGGAGGACACAGACCCCTCAACTCCAATCAAACCCCTCGACCAGCTTCTCAGCAAACCCAACAAGCTTCAAACAGAGATGATCCTCCTTCTTCATCGACTCCCTCCCCATCGGCTGGCCTTTACAATCCCTCGGAAAATCCTTCGGAACTTTTTGTGAATGCCACCGATCCTGCCGGTCCTCCATCTGCTTGAACACTCCCATCAAATGCACGCAGCATTCATTTCCATCCTCCGGGCCATAAACTTCCGCGCGCACGACCTTTTTGCACATACTCCTCCACTCTTGCGGCGAGAGATTCACGGAAAAGGAAGCGACGCAGCCGAGTCCGCCTGTGTGGAGGTGGGAAGTCGGGTGATTCAAGTCTGAGAGTAGGAATTTCTTCTTCTCGCTCGCAGCCTCGGCGCGCTCGCTTTCGGCCGTGATGGAGTCGAGGACTCTGCCGTATCGCTCGGAGATGCTCATGAGCAGAGTCCCTAGTAGATGCGTGTTCTGGACCGCAGTGATGAAGCGCTTCGGACACTCTTCGCAATCCAGAACTTGAGAAGCCGTCTGCGTTGCTTCCCGAAGCGGATGGAGAGCGTATGGGAACCACTCGTCCTGCTTCTCGGAGAGCGTCTGCAGGGTACTGAGGGTGAGGTACATGGTGGATAAACAGGCGCATTTGGGAAGAATGCCGGGTGGCATCGCTGGCCCATCGCCGTGTCCTGCAATTGTGGGATCCAGAAGCGTAGGTGGGCAATGCTCGTGGTTATGGTTCTGGCTCTGTGGCCGGAAATCAGAGGAGAAATTCATCGTCGGCGGCGATTGCGTAGACGAGTCGTCCGGCGTCAGAGCTGGAACCGTAGGAGCTCCACTACTACTTGCCGCTCCATCAAATCCATTTCCATCATTCTCATTCCCACTCGTCCAGTCCACATTACTCCGTAGCCAGGGCTGCAAATTCCCACCAGGAGTGAAAGCGCCTTCGAATGCGTCGTAATTAGTCATATCAGAATCTCCCAACAAGTCCCGAGATCCGATCTGCACAGTCTGCCGCGGTCTTGTTTTTGTCGTGGAAGAGGGTGGAGGGTCGTCATCCTGTCGCGCGCGTTTCTTCGGTCGGCCCATGGTTGCCTGGCGCGAGTAGACGCACTCGATGTTTTCGCGTGCGCAGCGTGCGCAGCGCGGTTGTTCGCCGGTGCATTTTAGCTTCTTTGTTCCTGGGGAAGATCTTAGTGCTTGCTTGAGTGTTTGGAGCCAAGTATGGACATTCGGGCACAGGAGCACGTAAAGGGACCGTAACATACTACATTCATCGCAAGCCGCCCTTCTTTTCCCAGGTTGTACCGAGTCTGCGACTGGTGACTGAGCAGTGGTCGTGGACATGGCTGTGTCTTCCCTCCGTCGTGGCGCGTTGATGCTATGCGAACTGGATATCGTGAAGCGACGGGACCATCGGACAGAGACAACAAAGAGGAGAGATGGAGGAGAAAACAAAAGTCTCCGAGAACGGATAGATGTACTCTCATAAGCTGCTGACAGATACGATGCCCAGCAAAGTGTTTCAAGGAGTAAAGACTGCAAGTGAGTGGAATCTTGCTCACCACAGTGCCGCTGGAGTCATGTGCACGTGTTGCGGTAAGTTTGGGAGGTGAGGTTCAGCTGTCTCAGCTCCGTCCAGTGATGATTCAGCAGCGAAAGCGAGCTGCGGTTAAGCTTTCTCTTCGGAATGTGTCTCGTCGTGCGTCTTCATTGCTTGGTAGACATATGAGATTGTGTTGCGAGGCAGCTTTCTCTCCATATTCGCTCGTCTCGACCAACATGGACTTTCTTGGTGGAAGGTGCACAGGGTTGTGGCACGGAAATCGGGTCGAAGCTGAAAGGACCATGATCCCTGTTTCCCGCACCCGCGCTAGCGAAACTCACAGCAGCGGAGCTAAGAAGAATTTCTGGATGTCGGCTTGGCGAACTTCTTGAACATCTTCAACTTGGCCGCAATTGCACCTCGACTCTTTCGATCACACAATGGCTAATCAAAAAGCTGGACAGAAGAGGAAAGTGGTTGAGGTCCCCAGACCGGAGAGCGAAAGTGAAGATGAGGTCCTGGGCGATGGCGAGTTGAACGGAGCTTTCGACGAGGCCGGTAGCAGCGAGGACGACTCGGAGGATGAATTCGACGAAGAGGATGAGGACGAGGGCGACGAGGAAGATGAGGAAGAAGAGCTGGATAGCGATGAGATTCCTTCATCAGAAGACGAAGAAGACGTGAGAGAACAGATTCGAAATCTCAAAACCAGCGACCGTCCGAAGACTCCGCCTGAAAAGCTCATGGGCAGCGATACCGGGAGAGATGTCAGCACATTGTCGCCCGAGACACCCATAAAATCGCTAGATGAAGGGAAAGAGAAGCCCAACTATCGCATTGAGAAGGATGCGAATGGCAACGAGCGATACATCTACGGCGAAATCGATCCTGCGTACGACTCGGACGACTCCGATGCGCCGGCCACGTCCAACACGATTGGCAACATCCCGCTTTCATACTACGATGCATACCCTCACATTGGATACGATATCAACGGTCGAAAGATTGCAAGGCCTGCCAAGGGCGAGGCGTTGGACTCGTTGCTGGACAGCATAGATATCCCCGAAGGGTGGACAGGCTTGACAGACCCCTCCACAGGCAAGCCGATCGTCATGAACGAGGAGGAGCTGGAGACATTGAAGAGACTGATCAAGAATGAGGCGCCGGGAGAAGGCTATGATCCTTATCCCGAATACGTGGAATGGTTTACTGGAAAACATCGAGAAGAGATCATGCCGCTGTCTGCCGCACCTGAGCCGAAGCGGAGATTTGTGCCTTCCATGCACGAGCACAAGCGGGTCATGAAGATCGTGAAGGCTATCAAGGAAGGGCGAATCAAGCCGTTCCACGAGCCCACTGAAGAGGAGCGAGAGCAAGAGGAAGCAGAGCAAGAATTTGCCAGCTATGACATCTGGTCGAACGAGGCACCAAGACCAGACCACCCAATGAATGTCCCAGCTCCCAAGCTACCTCCACCTGGATACGAAGAAAGTTACCATCCACCGCCAGAGTATCTACCTGATAAGCAGGAGAAAGAAGCATGGGAACAACAGGATGAGGAGGACCGCGATAGGGACTTCCTCCCTCGAGACCATGCAGCACTACGGAAAGTACCGGGGTACGAACAATTCGTCAAAGAGAAGTTCGAACGCTGTCTGGACCTATATCTTGCCCCTCGAGTGCGACGAAGCAAGCTCAACATCGATCCCGAATCCCTTCTGCCTAAGCTACCGGATCCATCTGAGCTCAAGCCGTTCCCGACTTTCTGCGACACGACGTATCTCGGACATGAAGGGCGGGTGCGGTCTGTAGCCATTGATCCTACTGGTCAGTACATTGCTTCTGGTAGCGATGATGGCACTGTCAGGCTCTGGAGCTGGGCTACTGGTCGTCAGGAGTGGCGGATCAAGCTCTCCTCATCGGACCCGGTCAACGTTGTTGCATGGAGGCCGAGCGCCCAGACAGCCATTCTCGCAGCCTGCTGCGGCGATACTGTGTACTTCATGATTCCGGAGATACCGTACTTCAATGAAGACATTCAAGCTGCGTCGCGGGAGGTTATCGATGGTGGCTTCGGATACGCCGCATCTAACCCTTCAACCGCCAAGACAGCAGATGGGAAGAACAAGGTCTCCAACGCACAGTGGTCTCGACCATCAAGCGCTTTACAAGACAAGGGCGTTGCATTAACCATCACGCTCCGCTCAACACCTAAGACGCTTGCCTGGCATAGGAGAGGAGAATATTTCTCCACCGTCTGTCCGAACACCTCATCAACATCCACTGCCGTTGCGATCCACACTCTCAGCAAGCATCAAACTCAATACCCGTTCAAGCGGCTAAAAGGATTGGCGCAAACCGTCTGCTTCCACCCATCGCGCCCTCTGTTCTTTGTCGCAACACGCCAGCGAATCAGAGTGTACGACTTGCAAGCCCAGAAGATGGAGAAGGAGCTTCAACCTGGCGCAAGATGGATCTCAGGCATCTCATTGCACCCAATGGGCAGCAACCTGCTGGTTTCCTCATACGATAAGCGCTTGCTGTGGCATGATTTGGATCTCGGAGCTACGCCTTACAAGACGTTGAGGTACCACCAGAAAGCTATCAGAAACGTGAAGTTCCATCCTACTTTGCCTCTCTTTGCGGATGCATCGGATGATGGGACGGTGCAGATTTTCCATGGAAAGGTTGTTGGAGATAGTTTGGAGAACGCGACGGTGGTGCCGCTGAAGGTGTTGAGAGGACACAAGATTAAGAGCGATCTTGGAGTCCTAGATCTCGAATGGCATCCGAGGGAGGCGTGGCTGATCAGTGCTGGAGCGGATGGCAGTATCAAACTCTGGACGTAATCGGACGCTGGCGGCAGTCGTGTATTGTATAGCAAGAAAGGACCATCCACAAGGCAAGCCTCGACGTGGAAGCTCATGTATCTAATCGAACGCCTCAAACATACATTCTCTCGGGTCCGACCTGTCTTCCACTTACGCTTTACGCGCCTCAATCTTCCGCCTGCCGCGTTTCCATCTCATTCTCTCTCACATTCTGGCCTTTCCCTTCGTGCTCCGCAACAATTCTCCAAATCTCATACGGATGCACCACGTTCATCACCACCATCGCAATGCACATTATCAACGCATCGAAGATGTACAGATACACCTCATGCGAGAAAATGTGCCCATCGAATCCCTGGATGAACTCAATCACCCTCACAATCGACCGCACGAAGATCAGAATGCTGACAAGGTAGAGCACGTACCTGCCGTACTGTAGTCAGCAAGTCACCGCCCTACGTCGAAAATAGCAAGAGAGAAAAAGAGGACCACTCACATGTGCTTCCTCCACCCCCATTCCCTCGCCTCCACCATCGCCCCGCGACGTGCCATCCTCCAATGAAAGACTCCGGCCACGCACACAAAACCCCCCAAAGAACGCCAACTGCACAAACAACCCCCCAATCACAATCCCCTCCCCCGTCTCCCTCTTTCCCCCTCCCCCAGCCATAATCCCTCCTCCTGCAGCCTGCAACAGAAAAGCCACCACATCGCCCACAACGAACAACTTCGTCAAAACCTTCCTCTGAATCCAAGGAAGAGCCTGTTCCGCGCGCAGGGCTAGCACGATCCGTCCGAGGATCATGTAAACCGACGCGGCGAGGAACGAAGGCGCGACGAGGAGCGCGACGAACTGGACAATGTATGGGCCCCGGGAGTACGGCCCCGGAGCTTCGGTTGCGGAGACGACGCGGGCGATGTAGCCGATTATTTCGCCTGCGAGTGTCAAGTGAGCCAGGAGGACGGATGATGGTGAGCGTGGAAAGGAGAGTAAAGGGGACGTACAAATCCCCCCGACGACGAAGGGTATCATGAACCAAGTTTTTGTGCGGAAGAGTTGGAGAGTATGTACGAGGGTGGTGAGGGCGAAGCAGGCGATGAAGATGGCGGCTGCGGGGAGGGAGGGATCGTATGCATCTGTCAGGGCGAGAGGGAGAAGATGTTAGTTGATTGTTGAGATTGGAAGATAAATGTCAAGGACGAGAACCAACATTTCGCGTTGTCACCAGCCATGGAAGGTGGTTATTTCGAGAGTATTTTTGGGAAGGTCTGGTGTTGAAAAGGACAAGAATGTTGCAAAACTGAATGCGTCGCTTTTTGCGACTTTTGACTGGTAGTGCGCGACGGCTGCTTCTTCATGGAAGATCTGAGGAGAGAATTATGTGGCTATCCGTATCCCGTATAAACACAGCCTCCGTGATCGAAGCGGCTGTCGTCTGCATAGACACCGTCATAACAAGCAGCCTAATCCAAGAAGCTATGCAGCATATGAAGGCCAACGACGGAAGCTCGCGGCCGCCTTCTTGACCAACGGTGAGAAAATGATAATAAGGTATTTATCCTGGGCGGACAGGGATTACCATACCCTACTGTATGCGGAAGTTTTTCCATCCGCTGGCTCTGCATATCTACGCCAAGGCTAGAGAGCATGGATAGTAGCATGGATGATCGGTTGCCGTATTAGGCAGATTCGATTAGTGAGCCTACTTCTTTCACACGCAGTAGGGACCAGGTATGCCTTTTCTTACGGCGAGAGAAGGTCGGAGGTCGGAGGAGGTCTCCAATGCATCGCCGTGCGTTCACACAGACTTTGGCTTAGTTAGCTCTGGAGACGCCAGACTCACCAGGAGACGGCCACGGGTTGACCTTGTTGTACATGAGGCCTGGAAATGTCAACTTCCGATATCAAGTGTGTGGCTGCGCAAAGCCTTCCGAGCTTGGATCGGAATGTCTTGGGGTTGTGCACTCCAGTGCGGCAATGCTAGTCCTATGCAGCATAGACGACACCTATCAGTCAAAGCTAATCTTCTTCCCAGCAAAGGCAACGGGCACAGCCTTCTTCTCCTTGGCCCTCTTTGCAGCCTCCCAGGAGGGGTGTAATGGCCCGCTGTCGTCCTTATGTTTGTTGGGTGGCTGAGCTTGCGGATGCCTCCGGTCCTTTCCAAGCGCTGTGTCGTTGGCGCCAGTCTTCTTCTGACGCCGGTGATCTCGATCGACGGCGCCTCGTTTCGGATCCCAGCCAGCGTTCTTGTCATTTTTCATTTGGTTCTGTAAATGCTTTGCCTTCGAGCCGTACTTCCACTCCGCGATTTGACGCCGTGCACGTTGGCCTCGTCGATTCTTCTTGGGTTTCTCGTCGATTTCGTCTTCGACTTCAGAGCCGCTGCCAGAAATGTAGCCTCCCATCGTCAGCGATGGAATAAAGGATGACTTCTTAGGTGCCGGCGCCTTGGGTCGCTCTTCCTCCTCGGATTCGTCGTCTGAAGCATCGGACAGCGATAAATCTGCTGCGTGGTCATAAGCCTTAGGTTTCGCCTTTGCGTCCTTGCGAGAGATGCCCTCCGCTGCAAGCTTTCGCTCGAGATCTTCAAGGTCAATGTCTGAGTCGCTACCGAGCTCCGCTCCAGTGTCGTCTTCATTTTCGTCCTCGTCGTCTGAAGATGCAAGCCTGCCCCTGTAATGCGCCAAATTGTCCTCAGAGTCTGCTTCGCTGTCGCTGAATCCTGCAAAGCTGTCCGATTCTGTCGCACCGCCGTTGGCCTGCTCTTTTTTCTCAGATCGTTGTCTTGAGACTTCTGAGCCTCCCTCCTGATAGTCCTTCGCCCTCAGTCTCTTTTTCTTCACCGGCTCTTCAGCTTTTTCCTCGAAAACCCCAAACTCCCTCTTCACAGCACTGCAAAGCACGCCAAACTTATTTTTGACCGGATTCGAGTTACACAGCCTTGCGAACACATTCAAAGCAGGAGTATCTTTCCTTCCAAAGCTCTCTGCGCTTTTCTGGATCTCAAGTGGCAAGTCTGGATGCTCCGAGACTCTCTTAATCTTCAACAAGCTCTTCGATAACGAATGCGCCGCGCACTTCGTCAAATCTAGAGCTTTGAGGGCCAGGGCTTCCTCGTCAATCCTGTCTGTATCTGTCTTCTCCGCGATGGCAGTCTTCTTCCTTCGTCCAAGCTTTTGACGTTCAAAGCCACGGGCATCTTTGAAGGCTCGGGAGAGCTCTTTCGTACGCTGCGAAAAAGTGGCCACGATCTGGCGCTGATGGCGGAAATCTTTCGCGGAGGTCGCGTTCTCGTCGTCAGCATCTTCAGTGCGCTTCCGTTTTGACATGCTGTGCGGTGAGGATAGAGACACAAAAACAAAGTCAAGTAAAATGGAGTCTTTCCATGGGTTGTAAATCTTCCAACCAACCAGCTGGACTTCACTTCTGCACGGGTAGATCCTTCCCCGGGCCGACCCCTGATGCCTGAGGCCTCACAGCCGATCTCGATATGCTGGAGCACCACAAATAATCCTTGCTCACCGATCACTACTAGTCGATCTTGCTAAAGTACACCTCACACGGTTTGACAAATACAACTTGCTGGTCAATCTTGCCTGGAAAAGTCTGCCCCAAGAGATGAACGCCAAGAGAAAGGTTGATGCAAGGGGCGAAGGGGTCGATTCTGGAGTTTGACGGCATTGGGAGTCGAAAACGCGGTGTAAGAAGGGACAAATGCAAAATCATGGTACGACCGAACCAGCAACATCGGCATGCAACAAAGTGGCACATACGACCCCAGGCCGTCGATCGCCGCGACGAAGCACTTCGAATTGATGGCAATCTGCGATGCCACGCCGCGAGCGCAGTCTTTTCACTGGTAGCTTTCTCGGACTGTCCAGCACGCGGGATCTTGATGCGTCATTTGTCTCATCTGAACCATTTTGGTATATCGCAGGCCTAAAGTGCCCTCACTCGCATGTACGCCTATGCAACAGGTCCCACTATAGCAAAGGAATCAATACGAACTGCAAGACTAATGCTGGCGGAGACATCGGGAACGCAGCTACCATTGTCATGGACTGCCGACTGTGTAGGCTGCTTCTACTTCTGAGAGCAAGTTTTGCATCAGCTTCCAGGATACGAGGGATCTCGACCGCACGACATATATGCCAAGTTGTCGAAGGCGTCGATCAGGATTCATGGGCGCGCGGGTGAGCAGGTTGAGCCGTTGTGGGCACTTCGGCAGGACCGAATAGCGTGGCGGGACTTTCTTGTCTCCGCGCCTCATCGCCAAGATGAAACGACCTCGACACATTTGTCAACCAACTGCATCGCAGCTCAAGTCTCCGGTCTGAATTCTGAAATGAATTAGACGGACAAAATGCTGCTATCAGACCATCATGTTGAGCCTACATTCGACTGTCGGAAGAATGCGTCTTGAGAGAGGCCACAAGGAGGGCGGACTTGCGTGTGAGTTTCAGCAATCTCATCGAGCGTTTCTCGTGCGTGAGGTGGAGATTTTCCGCGCAAGTATGATGGCGTAAATCCTGCTATCCACATTGAGAGGGCGAAGCCAGGCTAGGGCTAGTTCCACCAAGCTCTTCACAACGGTCGCCCAAAAAGAGCACATATTGAAACGCTAGCCTTCCCGCTTTGGAAGGCGTCGCGGTACGTACAATCTTGACTCCGATGATCCGGGCCCGGCACTAGAAGAGAGTCTGCCGGCCCGTCCTAACGAACATGTGTTGAAGATTATGGCCGAAAGGTTGATTAAGAGTCTAACGAATTACCTAGGTTCTGAGCCTAATATATCCGTGAGGATTACGCACAGGCCAGGATCTAACACTCCTACTTAATCCGTTATAGATATATTATAAGTAACCTAAGGTTCCGAATAGTTAGTAGCCTACTACTCTTTCGAATAGTTAGTAGCCTACTACTCCTTAAACTCTAATGCTTAAAACCAGTCCATTACCTTTTCTATTTCCTATTATCCTTATTAAAACCTCCTATTAGTATTAGTAAGGGAAAAGAGTAATAACTACGATTAGCTATAAGCCCTATATACGCCTTAAACGCCTCTATAAAACTATCCTTAGCCTTTTACAATTAGCCTTCTATTAAATAATAAATGCCTATTCCTTAGGTATGCCTTTTAAATGTAGTCTTATTAAGGGCTTTAGTTAGAATGTTAGTAGTCTAGTAGAACCCTAGTATATAAAGTACCTCTATAGTACCTTCTTCGACTAGTTATCGAACGAAATAGAATTAAATCTAAATGTACTTAGTTCTCTTATATAGTTCTAGGTTTTTAGAGATTTGAATTACTACTTAATTGTAATACCTAGTAGTGTAGTAGTAGGTTGTTTAGTAGAGGCCTACTAAACCCCCTACGAACTAGTAGCGAACACGTGATCTAGAGGGTCACGTATATTACGTGACCCTAGTACGGAGTCGCTACGAACGCCCGCTAGATCGCGTACGATCTAGGGTTATATAACCTCTATTTATCTAGACTCTTTCTCTCTTATAGAGAAAGAGAATCCTAGAAGGAGATCTCTAGGATTATTCTAAATACTACTACTACTCTTATACTACTATATTTCCTAGTTATTATGCCTATATTACCTATATATTTATAGTACTAGCCTTATAAGTACATTCTCTAATATATCGTTAGAACATTAGACGCTAGACTCGAATTTAATAGGAGGAACACCGAATTACTAGGTTTCTCTAATATAGAATATATAGGCAACTAGTCCGATAGTAAGTCGATTAGTAGTTATATGTTTACTATTAATAGTATAGTAGTAAGTTAGCAATATAAGAAGTAAACTACTATTACTCTTTCGATAGTAGAGGTAGAATATACTACTCTTTACTATACTACTAAAGAAGTAGTCTAGCTAAAAGAGATAATTAACTTCTATAGGGTACTACATAGTACTATTCTAATTCGCGTTAATAATTAATATAAGGCTAGTACTATAAATGTATAGGTAATATAGGCATAATAACTAGGAAATATAGTAGTATAAGAGTAGTAGTAGTATTTAGAATAATCCTAGAGATCTCCTTCTAGGATTCTCTTCCTCTATAAGAGAGAAAGAGTCTAGATAAATAGAGGTTATATAACTCTAGATCGTACGCGATCTAGTAGGCGTTCGTAGTAACTCTATACTAGAGTCACGTAATATACGTAACCCTCTAGATCACGTGTTTGCTACTAGTTCGTAGGGGGTTTAGTAGGCCTCTACCAAACGACCTACTACTATACTACTAGGCATTATAGACACTCTCTTCCTAGGCTTCTATCTATAGGAGCTTCTTCGGGGTCTTTAGCTATTATCTCTATAGGCTCTCTATTATAGAGTAGCTCGATAGGCTAGGAGATCGCAATCTCTCTATAACGCCTATCGTACGATTTCTCTATAACGCCTATTATATAATTTCTCTATAACGTAGCTAGAGGGACGCTAAGACTACAATCTCTCTTCTCCCCTCTCTCTACTCCTTCTACTTTACTAACTATGTAGTTAGCTAGTAGAGAGAATAGTTTAATCCTCTTATAGGAATCTCCTTAAACTATAAGTTACTTATCGCGCCTAGTTTAGTAGGTGTTCGCACCCTATACAGCCTAACTCGAATCGTAAAGGAATTGTTATATTTGGTTCGGTAGGGGTTCGTACTCTATTCGAACCCCTTACGCGTACTTACGCTAGCGCCTTATATATAATTAGGAGTAGCTACTCCTAGTTCGTAGCCTCTATACTTTTATAGTAGAGCATTTACGCGACTTCGTAATTACTCTTTTAGTAGGTACTATTATCGGTTACTAGGTTACTACCGAACTTGTCGCTGCGTCGCGTTACGTCGCGCGCGTTATTAATATTATTGTCGCTATCCTTCTAGTAACCATAGCCGAGTAGATTCTACTCTTAATAACAATTCTTACTCGAGTAGATCTTTTCTCTAATAACATCTACTATACGTATCTATAGCGTACTATAACCTATTACCTATATATTCTCGCGTACTACTCTTAATAACTACATATTCCTTAGGTAAGGATCGTAGCTAGTTCGGTAGGTATTCGTATACTAATAGCCCCTTTTTCTTAGAAGTTCCTTCTCCGCAATCCGTAGCTATAGTAGGTACTTAGACCTACCTCCCTAACTTCTTCGAGAAGGATAACCTTCTAGATAATAGCTTCTACTACTTCTCTAACGAAGAGATAGATCTAGTAGCTTCTCGTATAGTCTTTTAGTACTATCGCTACATTAAGAATGCTACTACTAGACGCTACTATAATAAGCCTACCTATAAGGCTTGTAACTACTACTATAAGAATAGTAGCGAGTCCTACGAAATAGTAAGTCTTTACCTAGTTCGGTACTAGTTCGATAGATAATATAGCGTAGATTATAGAGTACATAGTTAGTCGTAGTAATATATTAGAAATTCTCCGTATCGAATATAATAAGGCTTTATAAGGTCTCGTAGATTACCTTAGTCGTCCTATTACCTATAAAGATGTCCTTACGAACAACTAGGTCTTTAAGATTAGCTACTAGCTTACTCTCGCCTAGCGCTCGATTAACTATGTCCTCTAGGCGGAGGAGCTATAAGGTTCTAAGAATAGTAACATAGTTCGCGGCCGAACTAACTAAGCTCGTATAGAGGTCGACTATATATAGTTAAATCTAAATAAGGCCTGTCTTGCTCGTAGAGAGCACATTACCTAATAGCTAGATACTACTCGAGTATATAGCCTAGAATTCGTAAGTACTACTCTTTCGAACCTACTACGAACCCCTTACTAACTTCTTACTTTTCTAGTAATCTTATACTACGCGTACTAGTACGCCTTATCCTTATAACTATAGCCGATCTCGTAGCCCTAAGACGCGCTCTAAGTAGCGTAATCGTAAGACTTATAGCATTCGTAGAGGTAATACACTCGCTTTAGGTTATAATCGCTTCTCGAGCTCTTATAGTCGTTAACCTACTCCGATACGTAATTAGTAGTACGCTACTTAATAGTAAGGCTCTCTTATAATACACGTCTATAGCAATCTAGGTCGTAGCAATACGCGACTAGAGACCTTCGTACCTACTCGCGTCTAGACGCCTTATAGCGTCCTTTGCTTAGGCGATCGTTCCTCGAACTATACTAGAGGCGTAGGCGTCGAGTCCGCCTCTAGTTACCTTATTACTACTCCTTCGGGTCGTTACTACTTCGTCCGCGACGATCTACCCTAGTAGCCTAGCCTATCTTCCTTCTATACTAACTCATATATTACTAATACTATTATCGACCTAACTAGTAACTCTTCTAATAGGGAGTTTATTACGAACATATAGGTAGACGACGACCTTCTATCCGAATTTATAGACATAGCCCTAGCGAACTATACTCCTTATAACCTTACTAACGACTTCTATCGCGCTACTAGTTAGGAGCTATAGGCCTCTTAGGGCTTCGGTAGTAGTTAGTAGCCTCGTCCTACCTACGTCTCTAATGCTAATAATAAGGACGATAGTCTACTACTAAACGTCGTCTATACTAGCCTCTCTACTCGTACGCCACGTCTCCTAGACCCTATTAACGCTACTAATCTTACTACTATGCCTCCTAATAAGCTAGCTACTCTTATATCTACTAGCTATATTACTAGCACCCTAGTCGACCTAGCTACTCTCTCTACTTATTACGAGCGTAAGCGTATTACCTTATATAATCGTAAGGCCGAAGCTATTAACCTAGGCCTACTAGCTAACTACGAGGACCTTAGCTGTCGTAACGGCGCCTTCCTAGACTATATAAGTAATAAATAGTAGTAGTCCGCACCTAGTTTAGCTTCTAGTAATACTACTCGTCCTTCTATTAGTACTAGCTCTAGCGTATAGTTTACTAATACCTCCGTAGGCAGTCTAAGCCCTACTTCTATTAATAAGGGTAAGAAGTATGCTGTCGATACGTAGCTAGTATAGCTAGTGTAGCCTACGTAGCCTACGTAGCTAGTATAGCCTCCCCTACATATAGGTATCGATTAAGCTCTCCTATTAGGTAGTGCTCTAGCTCTCTAGTCGCGCCTAAGGTGCTACTAAGGCATTCTTATCTTCTTCGGCGAGAGTCCGTACTCTATTTAGTAGCTCTCGTAGTTATTAGTAGCCTTCGGGTAGTTAATAGGTAGTAATTAGTACTAGTTCGGTAGGCCTCCTAGCTATACCTCTTCTCTCTCTTACTACCCTATAGGGTAGCTATTATCGATACGTATTCGGTAGTATAGGTATAGTGTCTTAGCGTTTTGTAGTAGGTCGGCTAGCCCTATTTTAGGCTAGCTTAATAATACCTAGGTTTAGAATCTCTTCCTTCCCTGTCTTACTAGTATTTTCTACTTCTTCTTACTCCTTTCCTAGTTCTCTAGTACTTTACCTATCTCTTCGAACATGTCCTTAGTCTCCTAGGTGTCCTATTCCTTATTATAATTTTTCTAGTAGATATAGTACTTAGTAGTACTATTTCGCTTCTACTCTCCGACAATCTCTTCGATATTATATACCTCTTACCTATTAGTAGTAATTTCTAGGGCTACTACGTTTAGTACTAGTTCCCTAGCTCTACTCTTAAAGGGGCGAAGGAGTAAGACGTGAAAGACGTTATAGATCTAGTAGGAGAAAGGGAGTCGTAGGCGATACGCCTAGGCATAAGAGCTAACTAGCTCTTCGACGACAAAGGGACCTACGAATTACATAGTAAGTTTCCTACTAGGCTAGTTAAGCTTTAGGTTCTTTACGTTAAGGAGGACTAGATCGCTCTTCTTAAAGTAGTATAGTAGGTTCTTCTTATCGTAAGCCTTCTACTATACCTTCTAGGCTGTTCGTAGGCTGTTCGTAGCCTACTCTCTAGTACTTTAAAGCTACTATAGTCTTTCTATAGCTATAGGTACCTCTCTCTTATAATGTACGTCCTCGTACATTTCTAACTAACGTAGATGCTTACCTATTACTATAAAAAATGGCGTTATTCCTATTAAGGAATGCTCCGCGTTATTATACGCGAATTCTATAATAGCGAGTATATCTACCTAGTTATACTACTATTCCCTAGTAAACGCCTATAGATATATCTCTAGCGTCTAGTTTTAACGTTCGGTCTGTCTATCTATCTATAGATAATACGCCGTTAATATCCTTCTTCTTATCTAGTATTAGAAGCATACTTCTATCTAGAAGGTAGAAGTAAAGAGCGATTTGTAGTCGCTTACGATTCCTTTAGGGAGCCCGAAACGTATAACAATGTTATTAAAGAATGCCTTCGTAAAGTCTATAGCTTTCTAGGTTATTATTATAGGAATGTATACTACTATCTTAGAGAATCTGTCGATAATTATAAGGATTGCGTTAAAGACTTCTTTTCCTTTCTTTAATAGTAGAAGACCTATAATTAGGTCTAGACTAATTTCTTCCTAAACTATCTCTAGTATTAGGAGGTTCGTAAGCTGTCCGTATAGTAACTACCTTAGTACCTTAATTCTCTAGCACACTAGGTAGGAGTTAACGTACGCTTTTACGTCGCCTTTAATCTCTAGCTAGTATAGATTTCTTCTAATTAGCTTGGTCGTCTTCTCGACGCCAAAGTAGCTAGCTAGCTTAGAATCGTAGAACTACGAGATAACTTCTTACCTTACTACTAGTTTAGTAGGTATATATAGCTGTCCTTAATATCTTAAGAGGTTGCTTACATTAAATCTCTAGTTTACTACTTCCCTACGATAGGTTTAGTAGAGGTTTAGTTTATCTTCCTTCTACCTCCTATAGACGACGAAGTTATCCTATAGCTATAGAGAGGCGATTAGGCTAACGAACGTATCCCTAACGTCTCTAGATATAGTTTCGCTTACTAGTATTTACCATATAGTATAGCGTAGTACGTATAGTATACATTCTATAGTACTAGCGACTAGGGCATCGTTACTATCGTCTATAGCTTTAGCATTACTATTGCTCTCTAATATCTCGTTAGTTATAGGTCCTCTCGCCCTACTTACTAGTTCGACTTCTATATAGTAGACATAGAGAACTACTATATCTTTTCTACTTGTCTTTAGCTTTAGTTTCGACTAAAGTGTTAGTAGTAACTATTTTACGGCCTCATTCTCTATCTAGAAGTTAGGCCTTTATAATAGCGCATCCGTAGGGTTTCCTTTCCCTAGTCTATAATAAATCTCGAAGTTAAAGCTTCCTAGATATATCGCCTATCTCGCCTAGCGGGGATTTAACTTAGTAATAGTCTAAATCCCTTTAAGATTATTATAATCTATATATACTTAGGTAGGGTACAAAGCCCCTACGAAGTAGTGCCGCTAGGTCTTAAAGCTATGTACGATTACTAAGAGCTCTTAGTCGTATATCTCCTAGTTTCGCTTACGATCTTCTATCTTTCTAGATATAAATACGACTAGGTACTAGTGTCCTTTGTCTCCTTATTAAGATATAATTCCCGAGATGCTAAAGTTAGAAGCATTAGTTTCTAACTAGATCTACTTTATAGGGTTAAAGTAACGTATTACTAGAGCCTTAGTAAAGAGGTATTTCACTCTCTCGAAAGCTCTTTAGGCGCCTTCTATCTAGCAGAAATCTTGCTTCCCTTTTAGGAGAGTAGTTATACTAGTAGTCTCTATCGTATATAAGAGTACGAAGTAATAGTAGAAGTTAGCGAACTTAAGGAAAGCTTATAGCTCTACTAAGGTCTTAGGAACTAGCTATTCTTAAATAGTAGCCACCTTTGCTAGGTTAGTTATTATACCTTCTTACGTAACTCGAAATCCTAGGAAGGCTACCTTATTAGTAGCGAATGTGTATTTAGAGAGTTTAGCATAAAGGTTAGTAGTTCGTAGGTAGTCGAGCACCTTACGGATAGCCGCCTAATGCTCCTCTAAGCTATTACTATAAGTATAAATCAGGATATTATCTAGATACACGACATAGAGGCTATCTAGTAACCTAGTAAGAGTCTAATTCACGTACGCTTAGAACGTAGCTAGTATATTAGTTAATCTAAAGGGTATAACCTTATATTCGAAATGCCTATAGTAGGTTCGGAAAGTAGTCTTCTACTTATTACCTAGCTAGATACGAATACGATAATATATATCCTTTAGGTCTAGGGTAGTAAAGTACCTCGTACCTATTAGGCGATCTAATATCTCTTCGATTAGAGGGAGAGCATACTAGTCCTTAATCGTAATAGTATTTAGAGCACGATAGTCTATATAGAGCCGAAGTCCTCTATCTTTCTTTAGAACAAAAAGTAGTAGCGCTCTAGTAGGGCTAATACTATACTAGATACGACTGCTAGCGAGCTCCTTCTTAAGGTACTCTCGTAGGACTTCGAGTTCTCTAGTAGAGAGATTATATAATAGCCTATAAGGAGGTTCCTTACCTTCTTAAAGATTAATCGCATAGTTAGTCGTACGATAGCTAGGAAGTACGTTCGTAGAGTCCGAATTAAATACATCTTCGTGCGACTAAAGCGCTTCTAGTAATAATAGTTCTTCTACTATAACGCTTATAATGTAGACGCCTACTAAAGAGGTACCGAACCCCTAGTAGACTAACTTAAGCTATATTATTCCGACTACCTATACTAGTAGGCGTTCATTCCTACTTCCTTTAATTAGCTTCTTATACAGGACCATTTCTAATTAGTATAGGAGTATCCCCTATTACTAAGTTCTAGGGCTATTAAAGATATTAATGCCTAAGGACTTTAGCGTATAGTAACTAAGTAGTAATAGTAGCCTAGTTATATCTATACCGTATAGGAGCACCTTATACTTCCTAACTTCTCCCTTCTTATCTTTTAGTACGAGGTCGACGTTATACGCCCTATAGTACATAGTTCGCTAGCTCTCTAGCTACGTTAGATTAGGAAGTTCTACTAGGGTTAAAACCAAATCATTTTCTATTACAAACTTTTAACTAACTAAAGAAACTTGTACTACTATATCTAGTATGGCGTTAACGTTACGATCTCCCTACGAACCCGTTACGGACGTAGTTATAGAGATTACTAACTCCGATTCGACTATTCTAGGCCCTATTACTATCGAAGACTTAGCGACGAGCCCTATCCTTTTTTTCTATAGCTAATAGGAAGCTAATTCGGGTTTCCTTTGTTTCCTTCTCTATTATCCTTATTCTAAGGGTAATTCGGAGAGTAATGGTCCTTTAAACTATATACGTAGTACGTACCTAGGAGTTTCGGCTTCTTACTCGAAGGGTGTAGCGACTTATTCTTACTATAGTTCGGTAGGGGATTAGACCGACTCTTCTACTTACGCGGCTTCTATAAGTTCTCGTTATAGCTACCTTTCGGAGTAGTAGTAGGCTTAGAGTAAGCGTTACTATTAGCCTCTATGTTCTTTTCTAACTACGTAGCTAGCTTCGCTAAGTCGGCGCAGTTAGTAGGCATAGTTAAATAGTTAGTAATAGCTCGCTAAAGCTTCGGCTTAAGGCGAGTATATAGGTAGAAAAGCTTCTAATCCTCTATATACGGATCGATCTACTCCTCTAGCAACTCTAAGTAGGACAAGAAGTCCTACACGCTTTGTCTATTACGCTACTTAGCGTTAGCATACTTAATATACGCCTTAAGCTTCCTTACTACTAGGTTATTAAGTAGGTCGAGGAGATACTAACTAAAGTACTCCTAAGAAACCTACTTATACTCCTACTCGTAGGTTCTCTACTAAGAATTCTATCGATCCTTAGGGATACTACTAAGGTATTATATACTCTAGAGCACCTTTAATAGTCTACTCTAAAAGCTTCGAGTCGACTATTCGAAGGCCACCTTATAGGCTATAGTCTAGTTATAGTATTCCTTAATACTCTTACTATAGTACGTTAATAGTTCCTTAATAGGACGCTTTACTACTAGAGCGTACTCTTCCTATAACGCTAATAGACTACGTTTATAAGTGTTCTAATCTTAAGAAGGCCTAGCAGTTACGCTAGCCTCTATTCGTAGGCGACCTAGATCGAGCTCGAGAGCCCTAATTCGATTAGTTAGGATCTCCTTCTACTTATACTTAATAGTAGCGATACGCTACTATAACTATTCTTCTATAATATCGAGCTCTTATTCGTCTAGTGTTAGCTACGGATCGTCTTACTCTTCTTCGTCTAGGTTAGCGCCTATTTAGTAGGTGTTCGTAGAGCTATTAGCGCCTACGGAACCCCTAGAGTTAGTACTACTACTATCTTACTAATTTCGGCGAGTCCTTCTATCGCTTAGTAGGCTACTAGAGAGGTCGCCTAGCTTAGTACGGCTCCTAGTACTTCTACTACTCGATAGTTCTACTATTCTAGACTACTACCCTAAAAAGTAGGTAGGAGGATTATTATATAAGGCTAGCACTATAAATGTATAGGTAATATAGGCATAATAACTAGGAAATATAGTAGTATAAGAGTAGTAGTAGTATTTAGAATAATCCTAGAGATCTCCTTCTAGGATTCTCTTCCTCTATAAGAGAGAAAGAGTCTAGATAAATAGAGGTTATATAACCCTAGATCGTACGCGATCTAGTAGGCGTTCGTAGCGACTCCGTACTAGGGTCACGTAATATACGTGACCCTCTAGATTACGTGTTTACTACTAGTTCGTAGGGGGTTTGGTAGGCCTCTACTAAACGACCTACTACTACACTACTAGGCATTATAGTACTTTACTAGGGCTAGGTAGTCCTTAGTTAGGTTTGTATAAAATCGACTTACTATTAAAACTAGATATACTAGATCTAGTCGCATTCTATATATAGTATATATTAGAGAACTAACTATAGATTAATATTCGAGACGCTCCTCTATAGAGGCCGAATATCTATCTAGTAGTAATTCCTATTATTTGCTTACTATTATCGGTGTTAATACTAGATTTGTATTAGTAAGTCTAAAACGATTAATTATTACTTAAAGATACGCCTTTTAATTAAGACGTAGTTTTCTATTAATTCTTTCGACTAACACTCCTAGAAAGAATAAGCATTCGCCTATATCCTTTATTTTATAGAGCGTAGCTAATTGTTGCTTAATATCGTTAATTTAATCGATATCTATACTAGTAATAAGGAGGTCGTTAACGTAGACTAGAATAAAGATTCTATCCTTCTTAAAAACGGTAGAGTCCTATAGGTATATTTTAAAACCTAGATCCTTAAGGGATTTAGTAAGAGTCTTATACTATATCCTTAGGGCTTACTTAAGCCTATAGAGTGCCTTAATTAATTTGTAGGTCTTACCTACGGTTTTGTAACTAGGTAGTAGCTCTATAAAGATAGGCTTCTCTAGATCTTAGTTAATATCTTCGTAGAGAAATGCTATTTTAACATCTATTTAATAAATATACTAATCGTTAGCTACTACGAGTATAAATAGTATTTAGTAGCTTATAGGCTTAACTACTATAGTAAAGGTTTTATTAAAGTTAATACTCTTTTCCTATTCGAAACCTCGGACAACCTAACGCGCTTTAAACCGAATAATCTTACTATTCTTACCTTACTTAATTATAAATACCTATTTACTAGAGAGAATTAGAGTTGTAGCTAAGTCCTTATCTACTACTAACTAGGTTCCATTCTCTATAAGTAAGTCGAGTTCTTCTTAAATTACTTAAATCCACTACTCCTTATAAGAGGAGTTTATAGCCTTATAGTAGGTTTTTAGAACAATTAGGTCTTAGATAGTAAGGTCGGCGGTAGACGTAAGTTGTTCGTCTTATTCGGTTCTTAGTTCGCTTTCTATGTTAATTAGGTTATTATTAAGGTCGTCTTTAATTTCGAACTACATTTGTAGTTCTTAATAGTATAGGTCTACTACGTAAAACACTAATATTAATTGTTAGCTACTATTAATGTTAGTTAGAACGTAATTATAGAGTAGTACTAGTTAAATTAGATTTAGAGGCGGCTTGTTACTAGGGCGTCTTATATGCTTCTCCTACTTAACCTATATAGTAAGAGCCTTCTTAATTCTAGGTAATCTTCTTTTAAAACTACTAGAAGGTAGAACTTCTTCTAGAGCCTATTCGGTAGGGCGATTTAAGTTAATAACTAGGAATTAAACATTTAAGCTAGCGTAGTCTAAGCGGACATCCTTATTAAATAGCACTTCCTTTACCTATTCTATTTAACTATTAATAGGGTCCTATAGACGATAGACAAAGTAGCCCTTAAAGCTAACTAATATTCGAAGGTATACGCGCTTATTATATTTCTTTAGAAACTTATACTTTAGTATAAGTTTATAAGCGCGATAGCCTACTCGTCGAAGCTAGGTAATATCTAGGACCTCGCCTATAAAGGCTTCGTATAGTGTTTTATAATTTGCTAGTACTACTATTAGTCGTCTATTTATAAGAAAGATAGACGCCTTAAGAAGCTCCGGCTAGAGCTTATTTCTAAGCGTACTATTAATTTTTATATATCGTATCGAGTTCTATAGAGTCTAGTATTTCCTTTCTACGATACTATTCTAATTAGGTTAGTAAGGCATAGAAGTCGTGTAGTAAAGGCTAGCCCTAACTCCTATAGCTTATACGATATCTAAGAATTCCGATCTACTATTAAAGTATACTTTCCGAATTAGAACGTTAAATTACTAAAGTGCCTAAGTCTCGAAGTCTTTATAGGATTCGTAGACTTCTTATACTTCTTTTAACTTAAGTAAGTAGGTCTAAGTATACCTAGTATAGTTATCTATAATAATTAGGTAGTACTTTTCTCCTACCTTCGAATTCGGAAGCGGTCCTCTAAGATCTATATAGATTTTGCTAAGTCTCTTAGTCTCGCGGATAGGCTCTAAATAAGGAAACTACTATTACTCTTTTCCTCGTTAACAACTATTATACGAGAACTTGCTATTAATAAATTTAATGTTAATTAACTTAAGTAGTTCGTAAAGAACTCTAGCGCTAAGGTAACCTATCCTTTAATGCTAAATGTAAATTAGTAATCTTTATATAGTCTACTTATTAAAGAAAGTAGCTATAAATTCCGGAATAAAAGGGTTATTAGATATCTAACTGCCCTAATGCCTAAGAAAAGATTGTCTAAGGGAGATATCTAACTTCTAGAGGCCTCCGATCTATGTACCTATAGTAATAACTTTACCTATAGTTTAATTCGTAAATTAGTAAGATCCGTAAATTAAGTAGTATTCCGTTCTATAATTTACTAGTTTGGCGATAGAGAGTAGATTAATACTTAATTATAGAACGTAAATCGCCTTATAAAGTATAAGGTCTCTTATGCTAGTAGAGTGTAACACTATAAGTTTTATTATACTAACTTCTACTACAAAGAAGCCCTTCCTATAACCGACTATCTTAATTAGTTGTGTAAGAGTCTTATATTCGATAAATATAGCCTTCTTATTATAGATATGCTCTTCTATGCCCGAATCAATTACCTAATTAAACTTCTATAATCTACTATACTAAACTTAAGTCGAATTAGTGTTTAGTTGTATTAAAGTCGGAAAGCATAATGTTCCGATTTTAATAGGGCTTATTATTGCTAACAATTATTAAATTAATAGCCTATAGTTACTCGTAGTTCCTACGTAGTAAGAGCTTAGTAATAGGTTTAAGAATAGCTTACTAAAGCTTATCGTACTACTAACGAAGTTCGCGCTAGTTCTAATATTAGACGACTAAGTATTATTATTAGACGTACTAAGTCTAATAAATGCTCGACGTCCTCCTACTAGATTCGAATTCGCTCCTATACCTTAAATGTTTAGCTGTTATAGAGGTCGATTTAGCGCGCTTCTAGTACGTTAGAATTTGTTAGGCCTTAACGATAGGTTTTAAACAAAGCATTCTTTGTTTTTATACTCTTAATAGTATTCGATAGTACACTCGTCGTTAGGGTAACCCTTAAGTTAACTACGATTATCGTTAAACTTACGCTTTAGACCTCTTAGAGTAGCTATAAGGTATAAACGATTATTAGTAGGAAGGGTGTCTTAATCCTTATTTTAAATTAGTTGCTAGCAATTCCTTACTAGCGTTATTAAGTTATTAAATAACATTAGATTACTAATGCTATAGCTAGTAACACTATTGTTTTACGAGATATTACTAATCTAGTTACTAAATAGAGGCCCGAGACTATCTAGAAAGACAATTGCTCGATATTCCTTAGTAAGTTTAAGGGGTCTATGGAGTCGATTAAAGTTATTAAAACGCTTATTAAACTCTTCTTTAAAAGAGTCCTAGGTCGAGAAATCCTAGAATTTGTAAGTATAGACCTTTCGAAGTTAGGAGATAGTAACCTCTACTCCTATCGTTATATACTCTCTATTTAAGATGTTAATAGCTTTAGAGACGAATTTAATACCTTGAATTTTCTTTCAAATGCTCTCGGAGTAGGTAGACTAGATATAACCTAATAGTTACTCGTTCTATTTATCGAACTAGGCTATTAGTTCGATATATTTATTCTACTTATTAACTAGCGTCTCTTCTAGTTTATTAGTCGGAGGTTTAGAGCGTATTTCCTTCCCTTCGAACATTTAGCTAAGACCTATTTTCTATAACGCGTTAATAGCTTCCTCCTACTATTATACCTAATTTAAGGTGCCTACTAATTTTAAGACCGAGTTAAAAGGTTTTATATCGACTCCGGCCTTTTAAAAGGTCTTTTTATAGTAAAGTAACCCTTTAGTCTATCTCTTTTCTTATCGTGTTAGTAGTATGTTGTTTAATAGAGCTATTATCTTAGCTAATCGATTTGTTCTCTAGGGAGGCATGTTTACTAGAGGTTTCGTGTAGTTTATATTGTTAATAGTTGAAAATTTGAACGTACGTCTAGTTTCGTCTTCGATTTCGGAGTTAATAGATACGTCGTTAGAGAGTAAGGTTTCGGTCGTGTTATAAGAACGTAAACTTAAGTTGTTAAGAGGGTTCGGCTTATCTCCTTTCTTATTACCCCCTAGCTTATTACTATTTAATTCTTTTATAATATCTTTAGGATTAAAGTAGTAGTATTACTTCTTTAAGTCCTAATTATAATCTAAGGATAAGAATACTAGTTTCTTACTAGTAGATTTGCTTAACTCTTCTTATATATCGACCCTATCTTATGCCTTCTTCTTTTTATTTTATAGGGCTTTAGCTCGAGCTTTCTTCCTCTCTTAATAAAGAGTAGTATTATCTCGTTAGGATTATAGGTGCTTCTCTCGTACTTTAGTAGTTTCGTTTAGGGGAATTTTAGCTATAATTAAATAAAGGGACTTAAATATATAAGGATTTCCAATTAAAGAGCGTTATACCTTTAAAGAGCATATATAATCGAAGGGTATAGAGTAGAATAGTATTATAAGGAGAGAGTAAAGTTTATCTTTAACTTCTTAGGGTTTAGGGTACGTTAGAGATTCCTCCGATAATATTACCTAACTAAGGTTTAAAAATTCTCTATAATATCTACTTTTATCTACTTCATCTTTTAAGCGAAGTTGCTTTACGATATATTAAAGTAATTAATTACTTATTATTACGACATAGTAGAGACTTTATAGAAGTTAAGTAGAACTATATAGAGTAGAGTAGTACTATCTTACGAGGAGATTTCTAGAGGCTTTATCCTTATTAGATTCTTTATAAGTTCTCTCTAATCGGAGAAGTTTTAAGTAAGTTCCTATATATAGATTAATTAGCTATAATCATTTTCTTTTGTTACTTACCTGTTTTGTACTAGGTTGTTATAATAGAGCGCGTACCGGGCTTATAACCTGTTAAAGATTATGGCCGAAAGGTTGATTAAGAGTCTAACTAATTACCTAGGTTCTAAGCCTAATATATCCGTGAGGATTACGCACAGGCCAGGATCTAACAACATGCGCCTTCCGCGTGGACCGGAAAGTACAAACGAAAAATGGGTGACTAGGCACCGCGGGTGGACTTTAGTACACTCTAAGTCCATTTTATCCAAACTTTTTCCAAAAATCCAAGGCTCAATGTCTGGGAGGCTTGCGGTCCTCGCTACACCAAACGTGACACTTTAGCCACCTTCAGGGCCCTCATCAGGTCTGGCCTTGCAGCTCAGCTGCATCGTTATACCGAGCGGTAGCTGAGACACACGGGCCAAGAGGATCCAGCTCTGTGCAGACCAGACCATTCGCGCCGAGTCAGCAGTGTGAAGGCGATGTCCCCTGACATGGGTCACATTGAGAATCGACGAGTCGAACTCTAGCCTCGACGGTCCAGAGCCTTACTCCTTTGAGATCACTATGCTATGCAAGAATGAACGAGATCTCAACGTCAGGGCAACGGGAGCAACAATGATAAGTACGCGGTCTTCCTCATCCCAATCTCCCTGTTCATCACTCATCCTTGCACATCTCTGCACTCGCTTCTATCTACTTCATACACAGATCCCACAATGGGTTTCTCCAAGTACGGTTTCGCGGCCGCTGCCCTTGTGGTGGCCTCATACGCTTCGCCAGCTCCTCAGGCGCCCGACTTCCCTGCCATCACTGCTGCCCCATCGGTCGCCAATGGTCCTGTAGCCAACGGCGACGGTGACCAGACTGCTTCCCTGGCTACCACTTTCGCTCCTCCAGCTCCTTCCAATGCGACTTCTTCCCCAATGAAGAGAACCTTCTGGATTCCACCTGGATGCAGTTGCCCATGGTACGACCCATTCTGCGCTTGGACTCAGCCATACTGCCCCAAGAAGTCGTCGAAGCCAGCTCCTCAGCCACAACCAACTACCACCTCCACTCCTAGCAAGCCATCCACCACCTCGAAGCCTGCTGTGACCACCACCCCTGCACCTGCGTGCCCAACTTCCGCCTACACCCCATACTACCCGGCTCTGAAGACTGGTTACACCACCGACCCGGCTCTTTCTGCCACCAAGACCACCACTGCCAACCAGCCTTGCGCTACCCAGCCTGAGGATGGCACTTACTGCGGTTTCATCAACCCACTCGACCCCTGCGCTCCTCAGCCAGATGGCTACGGACCAGTCCCCAAGCCAGACACCGCCGATGCTTTCCTCCAGGACCCTGAGCTCCACGCTTTCGCCCAGAAGGCTCCTGCCACTGTTCCATCGGTTGGCAACACTGTCTACAAGCAGGTCTTCCGTGACTTGAACGCTGCCACCAGCGCCCAGTCCTACCTTGGCCTCCGCACCCTCGAGAGCTACGACGTCCAGACTTGCGCTGCCTTCTGTGATTGCAACGAGCTCTGCACTGCCTTCAACATCTTCGTTGAGCGTGACCCATCCCTCAACCCATCGACCAACGCCAGCACCGCGCCAACTGTCTGGGGCCGTGACTGCCCTAACCCACCATCCATGACCACCTTCAAGTGCACCCTGTGGGGCTCCAGCATTGATGCCTCCACTGCCACCAACAAGGGCGAGACCCGCGAGCAGTTCCAGGTCGTGATCACCGGCTCTGACGGTTACGACCGCACCGACGTCGCCACCCCACCAGCTCCTCAGCCAAACCCACCTAAGCCACCAAAGGACTGCGGCAACAAGGGCCAGGACGCCCCCAAGTACTGCATCGGCAAGCACTTCTTCCCGGGTCCATACAACCCACACGCTTGCTACGACTACGCTCTCTCCCTGAACGTTGCCAACAAGAACGCCGGCTTCGGCCAGCAGTGCAGCTACTTCAACGCCTACTACCTCTTCAAGAACGGCAAGCCACACGGAACTTACTGCAACTTGTACAACAGCGAGATTGACATTGGCTTCGCTACCTACACTGGTGGTGTCTCTGGTGGTGACAAGTACGAGTGCAAGCAGTCCTGGGGCTTCTCCATCGCCATCTAAGCATTAGCGGCTTCGATGCGACAAATTTGATTTTTCCTTGAACTGAATAAAAGTCTGATGGGATGGTATATGTCTTTATGTATCTATTAATCCGAGACTCAATTGAAAGCGCTCTTGTTGAACGAACACATTCGCAACTTCCAAAGTAGCATTCAAACTTCGCCTTCTCACAATTCCTCGGCATCTTTCTGCCATTTCCTCATGACATGACATGGTCCGCACAGACGCGACGTCGTGCTTTGCAGCTCAAGAGTCAGGCAGGTCCAGTGCACCTTCGGTGCTTCGACGTTGCCGGGACGATTCCATGGTTGGGTGACATACGGCTGTCTCACGCTTCCCGTCCGTGAAAGCTGGTACAGGGTCTCGCGCGTGTGGGCCCACGGGACGGCAATCGCATGCATGCCAACCACATGTTCGCAACCTTCTTCATCTACAGCCCGCGTATAGTTGTTGAAGGTATTTTGACTCTTGAGTAGTAACTGACTACTGTGCTAGATTCCGCGGCGACCAAAATGCATTGTTGTCGCCAAGCTCCGCGGACGAGTCCAGCCGGCCTCGGGAAACGACGGCTCGGCTTGTCCGCAGCGCATTTCGCTTGATCAATTGTCATACCTGCAGCTGCTTGCAGCCACCAGACAATGCGAGTTGTGTTGCGAATGAGGAAACCTTGTCGTTATAGAGGCGAAACAAGGAAGGTGGTGTGAATTGTTGCGTGCCAAGGCGCATGTGAAGTGATCCGCGGACCCGAGATCCTGCCGTTTGAGCGAGGATGAAGAGGCCGTGGAGTTTGGAGAACCATCAACGGCGACAATGAGGAAGGTCACATGGAATCGCGCATTAGATGCGACACATAGCTCGGATTTGCAATTCTCGAATCACAATCTGTCGATATTAGACGGTGAGATTCTCCAGATGAAAAGCAATGTAAGAACACAAGCTTGACACTCGTTAGGAGTTTCCAGAAGCTGGACTTGGATTCGGCCCCGAGCATATGTCAGGATTAGACGTGCGCTATCGTCCATGCAATATCTCCACTAAGTTTTGCAGTCCTCCAAGATCGTAGATGTTGTCGACTTCGTCCAGGTTCCAGACTCGAGTCCACAGGGTTTCTTGACCTTGGGGCGGCCTTCCATCCCGAGTACGAACAAAGATGCAATCGCTACTGATTGGCCAATGAACCTTGTTCTCGTGTTCTGCGTCCTCAAATGCGTCCAGCGCTGGGTTGGCGATTCCGTTTGTGTGGTCACCATACTTCCGTAGTCGATTGTGAGCTCTCAGATCATCGCGTCTGGCTCTAAAGACAAACCCATCCATCATGTCATCTCTCCAGTCGGCCCACTTCTGCGACTCGTTCGTAGTCATACCCGCCCAGATCAGGTAGCAGTGATAAGCCAGAAGACCGAGAGGAAGACATGGAGTGCACGCAGCCAGGAGTCCAACGCCAGCAATTGAGAGGCCGCCTCTGTTGACGGCGACCACAAAGGCATGGCCGATCTCGTTTAAGCGAGCCTTTGAGAAAAGAGGGTTGAGAGGATTGATGTTGAAGTACGGCCTGAGCAGCCACCAGCTGAGGTATGCACCGTAGATCTGCAAGATCCCCAGCGTCAAGAGCAAGGCAAGAAAGTACCGATAGTTGCTTCTTCCAACGCAATTGTTAATCCATGGGCAATGATGGTCGCATTGTGCAACACATACGCCGCAAAGGCTACAATGCTTTGACCTTGCGGGCTTGACAAGATCGCACGTCCGGCACGCGGTATTAGGCCGGAAGAGGATGTGATCGTACGGGAAATCCTGCATTCGCGCCGTGTGATTTGAAGGCGTAATGTAGTGCGCTTTGTCCGTGACACACAGATATGTGAAGATGTATGGCAACGCTAACACCACAGGCACCGGCACGAGAAGCTTTGTCGGTAAGCGATGGACCGTGTTCCAAAGAAAAAGCGTTGCGCTGCCTGTCAGCAACGTGAGAAAGAGAATCAACACGACCGGGTTCTTTTCGTAGAACAGATAGTTGCCTACTCGCTGGCTTCGACTTGTGATCTGGCCTCCGGTCAACGAATTGTCGATCCTCTTGAGTCCATTGGGAAAGCGGATACACAAGATGCGCTGGAGCCATCCGATTGGTGTCTTCCGGAGGGCAGGTAATTGGCCAAACAACGCGACAAAGGTCAGGAAAGAGATTGCCAGAATGGCAATGAGGATGTTGCGGAGGACTTCCATTTTGTCAAGATCATTGTTGAGGGAAGGTCGGAATCGAGATGGTATCCAGCTGAAGGGACTCGAAGTGCCAGGCAGCAATGTTTGGGTTGGGGTCCAAGTGCTGTCACATGTATCCCTTGCTCATCACGGATATAACCCGACGCGCTGGTGTGAGTCCAGAGGTGAGTGAATGAGTTCGCGTGTTTGGGTGTGTTTGCTGGGTCTTGGTCTAACGTGTTGACCCAAGGTTCACGCCAAGTTTGATTGGTTCTCGGCAGATTTCGCGAGGCAGGAGCAGCTTCGAGCCTGAGGCATCAATTTGCGGCACAAGCACCTACATGTATCCTGCGACATACTTGCTTCATACTAGAGCTGAATACAAGTTGAGCGTCGGCGCTCAAATTGGCTGTACCGGTCTTTATTGGCCGATCAAGCGCCCGTGTTCACGGCGAGCGAGGCACACGAGCACATGAAACCAACTTATCCATTCGAGGAGGAAACCAGCACATGCGACGGCGCTAAAAAACATTGCTTTGGGCCATGCTAAGCGCCTAGTTGCTGGTTATAAGGCGTTCGCGATGCCCATTGATGGTATCAAACGCATACCATCTGGTATTGACCTTAATTTCGAACTCACACAATTGAGCAAAAGCGAAATCTGAACGCCTTGTCTAAGATACCATTGAAGCCGGACTCGGATTGTCACCTTCGATACCATTCAAACTACCCGAACTCGATTCACCCTGTTTCCAAAAACTGGCAGGCTAAGATCAACGCCTTTACGACTACATCATGTCTTGTGCGCAAGCCTTCACAGTTGCGGTGGCAACTGCCCTCGTCGTTCATTGGAGAAAACGACCATGGATGCAGCGGACTTCAGACTTGACAGTCTGCCTTGCGTGTCTATTATGGCGACAGCCTAATCTGCCACTACTTTTGCCGAGCGTTGCTGTGGCATATACCGTTTGGACGACCCTGCCAGGTTCCTTTGGAGCCACGAATCTGCCAAGTCACTCAAAATTCATGCGTCAACTGAACATTGTCAAGTCGGATGGGAAACAGGATGAGTGCGGAGTATGCTGGGACGATGAGCAGAACCTTGCAGAACTTCCCTGCTGCCACTTCTGCTGCCGTCGATGCTTGCAGCTGATGGGCGATCGCTTACAAACCGCGTGTCCGTTTTGCAGAAGACCTCTATTTTCCAGTTACGATCGGTCAATGTTTGTTCTCTCCAAGACCAGCGTGGTGTGCACGACGCTCAACGCGCTTCTGTCCTTGGCTCAGATTATCTTCCAGATACAGCGTGCACGTTATCTGGACACAGACACTCTTCTACCACTTGCTGCTCTGTGTACCTTGGGCGGCTATCTAGTCTTTACCAGGTTTCTCATTCGGCATTTTGGCGAAAACTGGTGGCGAGGTAGTCCTGCGACCCTTGGATCGACTACATGGTCAGTCCAGGTCGCATGTTTTTCCTGCTTCAGTGGCATATTTCTCCTTTGGCAGACGTTTTGGAATACGAACCACATGGCACTTTGACGGGCTGAACGGGTGTCTCGTAGATGACATGACAAACTCCATGGTCCGACGCTCGAAACAAGTACCATTGGGGCCATCCGATTTGGAAGCATCGAATCGTGCCTGGTTTCGATCGGTGTCGCTTTACATTAGCTGTCGTACCATTTTGGAATCCTGTTTCAATGCATTTTTCGGTGTTGTGGACGCTCAGGGAACGGATCGCGACATATCTCGTCTCCACGAAGAGGATAGTCTTGCGTGGTGAAGAGGCTTGATGATTGAGGAACGCTCCGCGAACAAGTATCTTGCTTTTGTACAGTCAATTTCAGTCAGCTCATGCATCGTTCTTGAAGCTTTCCGATGACTTTTATGCTCCCAAAATAGGCGTGAGAAGCGGTCCAAATCCTCCTGATCGTGATCGGCTGAGGTTCGATCTGGCTCGACATGGCTGACTCATCTCACAAAGCGGCCATTCTAAACTGTCAAAAGTTCCAACATAGGTTTGTCTTTCAAGGCACTTCATCGAGATGGTGAAGTGTCAATCGCATAAAGGAAAGTGTGATGAGGAGGAAGAGTGAAGGGAAGAGAGCTGAACGAACTGCTTCAAGCTTCGCGCAAGATCTGATTGGCTCTCGGCAGATCGCGCTAGTCGGGAGCGTCACGCGAAAACGCGTCTTCCGACTTCACCTCGACTCGGCATCCGCGACTACAACTCGAAACCGTCTTACCGTCGACAATCGAATGCATCTAGGTACATGGCGGTCGCGCGCACCGTCATATCGGGGTCCAACGGCGACGCGCCTATCGTCGGGACTGTCTTCGAAGGCCTAAAGTTCTTCCTCGTCCAGCGACTCCCCTCCCGACTGCGTTTCGTCGGCGATATCGAAGCAAATGGCGGCCGGGTCGTCAAGCTGGAGAACCAAGCCGACTATGTCATAGCCGACCACGCGCGAAAGGATGCCCCAGGTGGGAGCTATTCCTACACTCTAATCGAAGCCGCAATTCGAGATGGCGAAATGCCCAATCCCGGAGACCACGCCGCTGGCCGACCAGCTGGTGAAGTCAGACCTGCAGGCTCAGGTGTCCCAGGGAAGAAGACTCGAAATCCTTTCACTGCGGAGCAAGATCGGATACTATGGCGATGGTTGCAGCCATTCGAGTCAAAAGGCGGCAGCATCGCAGGCAATGAGATCTACAAGAAGCTGGAAGCTGCCCATCCACAGCACACATACCAGGCGTGGCGTGATCGCTACCTCAAGAAGCTGAGAGGCCGTCCACCACCACCGGGCGCTCAAGTGTCAGTACCAGCGAATCCGCCTCCGAGTCCTCCAGAGGACAACGCGGAGCAAGCGTCAGCTGCGAGGCCCGGCAAGCGAAAGGTTTCATTTAAGCCTGAGCCCGAGGCGAGGCCTCAGCATGGCCAGTTAGGAGTTTTCGGCGAGAATGACTTTGACAGTCTCTACGAAAATGCGAAAGACATTGAGAACCTCGATCCAGAGATGACGAAGGGAGCTTGGCAGGCTTGGGCGGAGTCGCATCCACCGCAATCGGCAGCGGATTGGCGCAGATTCTATTGGTCGAAAGTCCGGCCTGTCTTTCTTGCGCAGGAGCAGGAAAACGGTGATGATGACAGCGGAGGATCGTCTGTCGAAATCGTTGAGCGCGCAAGTTCAAGCCAGACAAAGCGTCAGGAACCATCTCGCTCTCCAGTGAAACGTAAACGAGACGATACGAAACCACCCGGGCAAGACAGTCCGCCAAGCAAGCGTAGGGCAGTCTCGCATCGCCAAAATTCTCCGGCAAAGGACAGGTCACCTTCGAAACGACCCAATGCTCACTTGCAGCCTCGTGTTGAGGATGCGTCATCTGGCGACGAAAGGTCTACTGCACGAATGGAGCAAGGGACAGCACAGCAGCACCACTCAGAAAGCAACGGGAATACGTCCAAGAGACAACTTGCAGCACGTTATGAATTGCCGGTGGATAACGCTCAGCAAGCTAAGGAGGACGCACAGCTGCCCTTGCAAGAGGCCACGGCCTCGCAAGCCGTTCAGGACTCCCACGACGCCGACCAAATCTTGACGTCAGAAGCCAATCGCATTGCCGAGTCACAGCTGTTAGGTAAAATCGCAGATGCGAACTCGGTGGCAGGTGATCCAGCAGCAGCATCAGAAAGCGTGCAAACTTCAGACATCAATCACAGTGCAGATATGCAGACGCAAAAAGAGACTGCTAACTTTGAGACGCAACTACCTTCTGCAGCGGCGCGGCGGGACGAACAGCAGGTCAGTACGACATCGAGAACAGTAGATCCTGCTCCAAACGCTACCGACAAGATGCTCGAAGCTTTGAAGAACTTTCGGGGTCAACAGCGTTCGACAAACACCAATGATCCTCGTGAAGAGGACAGAGCTCATGCCGAATGGAGCCAAGTGGAGGATGAGGTGGTTCTAAAAGGCATTCGACGAAAATGGACAGCTAAAATGGTTATCGACAACCTACCCTCTGACAGCGGCCGTACCGCAAGCGCAGTCAGAAGTCGAAGGTTGTTACTCATAGAACAGGAAGAGACCAAAGAGCCTGGCTCGAAGAAATACCGCGATCAATTTGCTTGGAGTAAGCCGGAAGACGATGTGATTCTAAGAGGAATGCGGTTGCAATGGAAGGCTCGCAAGATTCTTGCCAATCTGCCTGAGCCGTCGAATCGGACTGCATCGTCGGTGCGCAACCGAAGAGCTGCGTTGAGGGAGAAGTATGGCGACAAACTTCTGATTCTCAACGATGACGACGAAAGCGACAGCACGGAGGGAAGCCAGCTCGGAAGTACAGAGAATGAGGAAGCAGATGAGCCTGCTGAGCATGCGAACGAAGACGCCGACGAAGACTCGTTTGTAGAGGTTGTCGCACCAAACGCCGAAGAGCCCCTACAATCCCAGGACAGTGGTCGCCGGAGCAACTCTGATACACCTGCCAGTCATCCTCTCACTGCCGCAAATCTGCTTCAATTTAAGAGGTCTCTTATGCCGCGAGGCGCAGACCTAGAAGAAGACGACGAAGAAGAGAACCTGTTCAACTACATCAGATTCCTCCAAGGAACGCTTGGGACAACGAAAGGAGCGGACGTTCTGCAGCTTGAAAAGCAAGATATGGCCGCGCGAGAGGGCGAGATTGGTGGCGCGGGTCGAGACACTTTTGGTGATGAGTTACCCATGTCTTCTGACCAGGAAATCGAAGATGTGTTCGAAGACGGGCTGAAATGGCCAGCATCTCCGGAACAACGCACGAAGCAATCTGCTACTCAACAGCGCGCGGCTGGGGAACAAGTGTCTTATCCAGAGCTGCCACAGCAATCACCGGCTCGGGACTTCCAATTTTCGAGCCAATCTTTGTTATCTCAACTTCACGAAAATGGGCCGTCCGGAGAAGCTGGCGATCGCCAGCCATTGCAGAGCCAGGCCGTCGATTTGGACGCAGGTGGAAGCCAAGATGGAGGCCAGCCTAAGTCTCCTGATATAGGCCCAAACGACCATGCAGATGATCTACTGGATCTCAGTGTCGCGCCGCCAGAGCATGGGTTTGAATTCGAGTATTCTCCAGATCGTGAGGAGGAATCTATCGAGACACCGCGGCAGCGAGACGCCTTTGAAGGTGATGATCCAGCCGAGAGAGAGGGGATAGACACAGTCACAATCCAGGGCCCGCAGCATGAGCCGATCGAAATCACTTCTAGCTCTTCGTCAAGCTCTTCCTACCATAGCTCGCAGGATGAGGACGAAACGCCTACGCAAGGCAGAAATCGTGGCATACCCGGGGAGCGTGGCTCAAAGGAGGATTGGAGCGGAGACCTTCCTCCTGACAGCGATGATGAGATGGAAGAAGACGAAGAGCAAACACCTCAGCGACAGAGGCATCGGGCTGTTGAGACGCAAGACATTGTCAATGCTGAGACTCAGGGTCTCGATCTCGGGGTTCCGCTTCCGGCGGATCTGGATGATGATGATGAAGAAGAAGACGATGGCCCTACATCAGCATTCCCAGACGAGCTACCTTCAAGCCAGGGCCATCGCTCAGTGAAGCAGGAGCAAGAATCGCAGGGCAGCGATATCGACTTTGACTCCTGGTACGCCCAAATGCAATTCCGCGGCTTCAGCGAGGCGAACATCATCCGGGCGTTGAAGTGTGCTTCTATGAATCCTGAAGGAGCGAGGCTGATCCTACTCGAAGGAAGCGCTGGAAAGGGATTCCCGAACAATGTTCCTGGCATTTGGAGTGAAGAGGAAGACAGGGCGCTGGAGAGCGGCAATGCGCCTGCGATCGGAGCTTTGGCTAAGAAGCATGGCTGGGATGAGTGTGATGCTCGAAGACAGTTTTTGGAGGACTATCGAAGTGGTGAGTAGGGACACGCGAGGGGGCACAGTCCCTTCCTTATGATTGAGAACCCTTTATGGGATGATGGAACGATCTGGCATCTTTGACTCATGGCATGCATTCCTAAATTCGGTCAAGCGCACCGGAGGTATCGGGACTTTATTGTCTCCATTCACTTCAAACTATTTCATCTTGAGGTGTAGAGGTTCTGTGGACAACGTCTAATCTGCCGTTTGCAATCTATCCCTGGGCGGCGGAAGGGCACAGGGACGCTAAGCAGGGGCTTCCTGGGTTCCTGCCTTGACGCTTCACTTCCCACCTTCCTTCGTTGCTTTCACAAACGGAAACACAAACAAAACAATCACCCTCGCTCTGCCTCGGACTGTCGTCAGAATCGCACTTTCAACAAGTTGAAAATACGCCACCCACTGCCCCTCAAATCCCAGATCCATTCATCGACATTTGTCCTCGGGATCCGACGAGCAGTCCCTCGTCAGATCTTCAACAGAGCGGCTGTTCCACCCTCACCATGCCTTACAACATCCTCTTCAACGTCGACGGCGGCTGTCGGAACAACGGGCACAGCAACGCCATCGGTGCTGCTGCCGCTGTACGCATGATCTCAGACGACTGCCACATCCCCTGGACACGTCCCATCTACGAAGCTCCAACGAGTCAGCGTGCAGAGCTCACAGCGATCATCATTGCTCTGGAGAAAGCATTGAATGAGTACACCGGTTGCAACACCAACCAAGATCTCGACCTCACCATCCGCGCGGACTCCCAGTACGCTGTCAACTGCATGACGAACTGGATCTACAGATGGACTCGCAATGGATGGGTCAACTCTGCTGGTCGCCCCGTCGCCAATCGGGACCTGATTGAAGAGGCGATTAGGCTGCATATCCGCGCTGTGTTCCTGGGCACCGTTCGATACGAGCACATCCCACGGGCTCAGAACAGCTTAGCCGACTATTACTGCAACCAGGCTCTTGATGAGATGTGAGAAAGCTCAATGGTCTGTTGAAGAGCTGGGCAGCGACAAGGCCCTAGACTTTCGGGACACGATCAGGACACCCTGGAAGGCGTCCAAGGGGTGCGAACGAGATCGCATACGATGAACAACATCTGATGTACGCCACACAGCCCGTTGCGGCCATTTCATTATCATAAGCTCATCACGGCGACACCATCATTTTGCTCTGGAGCACGATCATTCGTATTCTACAGAGCACAAGCGAATGCAGTTTCGAATGGACTTATCTGACCACACATAGTCTTGGTAGAATGCTGAGGCCGAGCGTGCACAAGCAATGGCACGCATTGAGGTATTACTTGGATGGCGATACGAAGGTGACATAATGTGGTGGAAAATTCACTGGTATTGGAAGCATATCTGGGTGAGACACCAGAGCTGCACTTAATGTGAGGGGAGATAATATGAATATGACATGGAATGTAAGGCTATGCAATGGAATCGATTTAGTCGCTTCGCCTGTCTCTCGGTGAGCCTCCTTGACCGCTTCAATGTGAATTTGGCTCACCGCAATCTCCGTCTCCCCTCCAAACCCCTGAGCTCACCAAGAGGGCGTGAAGGTGACACACGTTCACTCTCGTCTCATGTGGACACAGCTCACGCTCTCTGAGATGCGTCCATATCGCTCTTGTTCTGCGCGGGCCCTCTCCCCCGCGGTGAAACAACTCTGTGTTGGTTGTTGTCTTGTCGGTCGGAAAGTGACCGCAATACGAGAGGTTACTCATCCATGCGGCGGGCGGCCTTCAAATCGCAAGCATGATGAAAAGCATTCAAATCATCTCATCTCCGCAGAATGAGTGGGTTCCGTGCCATTGTATTCTTCCTCGTGATGACGGCGGTTCTCCGCCGCGCTGAGATGCGCGCTGGTCAGTTTGTGATTGATAGGTTGGAAACGCGCAGCAAAGGGCGATCACTCAAGGCCTGTTGCATAGAAGAAAGCCAGCTGTGGGATCTAAGCTCACTGAGTAGCGACGAGGTGACGATCAAACGCGCGCCAACAAGGAAGTCGTGTGCCAAGCTCAGTGATGTTCGTGTAAAAATTCATTTCCATTGCGTATCTGTTGCCCAGCAATCTCTATCTCCCCAATATCGGATTCTCATAGCTAAATGATGCCTGCGCAACCCAGTGCCAAAATCCATCATTAATCCTGCACACAATGACCCAATCCAGAACGCCTTTTCCCAAATTCCATGACATCGTTAAGGTCCTCTCACGTTTCAATCTGTGTCTAGTATCCGTATCCGACCTCAGGTCCTCCGAAGGTCTGGGGCCCGCTACCGTACCCGGCTTGAGGGAGGCAGGATTCCATGCAGCCGTAGGAGGTGACGGTGGTCCACATGGTCGTTGTGCCCAGGTAGTTGGTGACACAGCTTGGAGGGGCGGTTGGGAAAGGTGCGACCGATGTGCCTAGGGGCGCGGTGCCGGTTAGGGCTGGGAAGCCGGATGATGGAAGTGTGCCTGATCGCGGCAGCTCGGTGTTGCTGAATGGCGGAAAGCCGGATGATGGGAGGCTGCCAGTGCCAGCTGGAGCGGTGTTCAGGGGGGAGCCAGAAGAGGGAAGGGTACCAGATCGTGGCAGCTCAGTGTTGCTGAAAGGAGGGAAGCCTGTGCCAGTTGGAGCAGTGTTGAATGGGGCAGTTCCGAGAGGCCCAGTGCCGATAGGAGCCGTATTCAAAGGCGCAGTGCCGAAAGGTCCTGTGCCAAGCGGTGCAGTTGCAAGCGGTGCGGTGCCTGCTGGAGCGGTGTTCAGCGGTGCAGTGCCCAGGGGCCCTGTGCCGAGAGGAGCAGTGCCTGATGGAGCTGGCAGGCCAGATGATGGTGGATATCCAGATCGGTTAGCTCCAGTGTTGGAGAAGGGCAGGCGGCTGCTGCTGCTCGGTGCGGGACCAGGTCCGTAGCCAGGAGAGCCAGTGAAGATCGGGAATGGAATCTCTTCGGAGATCGTAGTTCCTGGAACTTCTGTAGGCCCAGTGACAAGGGGTGCTGTTGGGGCAGTTCCAGAAGGCGCAAAGCCGGAAGACACTGGGAAGCCAGAAGACGCTGGGAAGCCAGAAGACGCTGGAAAGCCAGAAGATGGAACTTCTGTGCCCGATCGAGGAGCTTCGCTGTTTGTAAATGGCAGACCTGACGAGCCAGTGGGGATCAACCCAGATGACGGAATTGCGCCAGTTGGGAGGACAGTCGATTCGGTGCCTGAACGAGGTGCTCCGCTGTTTGTAAATGGCAGGCGAGAAGAGCCAGTTGGAATGAGGCCGGAGCTTGGAACAACGCCAGATCCAGCAAGGAATGTCGAGCTGGCTCCAGAAAGACCAGTCGAGAACACAGCAGATGAGATTGGCGAGAATGGGCTGCCAGACGATGGAATGACTCCGGTTGGAACACTGGTAGACTCAGTTCCACTGCGAGGAGCATTGGTGTTCGTGAATGGAGAGACAGTCGATGGCAGCGATCCTGAAGCCACTCCGCCAGTTTCGCCGCTGGTACCAGTGGAGAACAGGGTGGACGAGATTGGTGTCAGTACTTCAGACACAGTGGTGCCGTTTGGACCAATGACCGGAATCAAGCTGCCAGAGGCTGCGCCGCTCGTCGCTCCCGAAATACCAGTGGAGACGATAGTGGACGAGATCGGGATCAAACTGCCCGAGGCCGCGCCGCTTATCTCGCCAGAAATACCGGTCGAGACAACAGTTGAAGAAATGGGCGTAAAAGGCGCACCCGAAGATGGGATCTGCCCAGAAGCAACTCCACCACTGCCACCGGCAGCGCCGCCAAATCCACCAGAGATCACATAGCCGGTGCTGTAAGCAGTGCCGTATGAATTCACAATCGTTGTCGCGGAAACGCTTGGAGCAGGGGTTTGAATGGCACCTGAGGCTACAACACCAGACTGACCGGCGACAGCACCGCTCGTGGAGATGACAGTGACGACAGAAGTAGATGCAGGGAAGCTTGAGGTGATGAGTCCTGCACCAGAAGCACCGATTGCTCCGCCAGCGCTTCCTGTGGCGTAGGAGGTCTCGAAGGTCGTTGCAGTAGACGCGAGTTGAGATCCGCCGGAGTTGTAAGTGACATTCGATTGAACAGTGGTGACATTGTATCCTCCCGGGAAGTAGGAAGTCGTGTTCGTAATGGTAATCACCGAATAATCGCCATTTGCGCCGCTCTGTGTGTTGGATTCACTGTTGGTTACGTTGGTGATCGATGCACCCGACGATGAATATCCGTATACAGCGGTTGACGCAGACCAAGCGACGCTGTATGTGCTGTAAAATGTGGTATACCAGACGCCGTTGGAAGAATAGTAGGTGGAGAACGCATCTCCGGTTGAAAAGGTCGTTCCGTCTGAGACATAGGTCGAGTACGCGGTGACGCCTGAGGCTTGGCCGGCATTAACGAGCAGTCCGCTTTGCATGGGCACTCCAGGGGTGATGACCGAGATTGAGGTGGAGCTCCCGCTCAAGATCTCCGAAATAGTAGAGCTGATATCACTCGGGTTCGCTGAGGTAGGGTCAGCGAAAGGAGCGGATTCGGTGTTGGTACCAGCAGGGCTCGAGTCTGAAATGCCGACGGCGACTTCCTGAAGAATGGCACTGTCAACGCCAGTCGCTGAAACTGTGCCATTGGCGCTAGTCTTCAAAAAGCAGTTGGCTTGGTTGGTGATGGAGCCGTAAAAGGAGAAACCTTCGCAGACGTGGCCGTTGAACTGGGTGTTGACGAGCGAGCAAGCGGCGGCACATTCGGAGAAACTGCTGTAGGTCGTTTGACCATAGACATCCGGGTCGGTGATGTCTGTGTCGCAGAGCACCAAGTAGTCGTAGCGCATGCTGCCAATCAGCTGGCTGACTGTCACGTTGTTGTCCTCGGGGCAGCTAAAGGCTGGAGCCGTAGGGTCTGCCAGTGGCGCAGATGAGGTCGGCGAGCCACTTGAATCCGGGGATGCAGATGGCGAGGCGCCGTTTCCAGCACCACTTGCAGCTTCAGTAACAGTTGTAACTTGTGCTACGGCTGTTCTTGTTGTAGTCGTGGTGGTAGTAGCAAGATAGAACGCAGATTCAGTGACGGTGGTAGCCTGGTTGGTGTAGGTCGCGACGACGGTGGAGCCGCCGTACGAATGGCACTCGCAAGCGCTCGAGAAATATGCCGACAGCTGGGCATCGTTTGGTTGGCTTGTCGTATCGTTGCCGGCAGCATTCTGTCTGCGGAACATGTTGAGCACATCGGCGACCTGGGCGTTGGAGACGGCACGGGGAGCATTCGTGATTTGAGCGTCTCGCTTACGAGCTGCATTGGCCGTGACAGTAGTTGTGGTAACAGGAGTGTAGCGGTCGGTGGAGACTTCAGTTACGAGCCTCGTTGAGATGGTGTTTGTGACAGTGCTGCTCTTATTAGCTTGCGGAAATTCAGACGCCGGACTCTTGCATACCTGGTCGGCGTGTAGTCCGAGACAACGGTGACATTGGGGTAGTTCATCAAAGTAGCGCAAAAGCCTTGTCCAAAGTCTGAATCGTCGACGAAATCATAGTAGGTGTCCAGGTTGCAGGTCATCGCCAGGGCAGCACGGGCCTCGACGTCATCAGACTTGCGAAGGAGTCGGTTGAAGAAAGACGCGACATTTCCGCTGCGCTTCTGATTTTCCGGGTGTGATTTGTGAGCGACGCGGGCGGTCGAAAGATCAACGAGAGAGAGGCCAAGGGCCAGCGCGGTGAAAGAGCGCATCCTGAAAGGCGCTGCTGCTAACGAGTGACAAGCAAGCGTCTCAGGATTGGTATTGCCTCAAGCGAGTGGCGATTGGAAGCTGTTGTTTGTTGAGTGTGATGAGGTTCAATTCGAGGAGCTGTATGAAAGTGCTTTATAGACGGTCAGATACCGAGTGCATAGCAGGTCAGCCTCAGATCCGCGTACTTGCCGACCACCTGGGAGGTCTCGCGCGTGCTCTGCCTTGCAGAGGCTGGTAGGCGTGGAAATTCTCCTGCAGGTACAGCTGGAGGAGGTGGCATACGGAATGGGATGGAGTACGGAGGATGTGCAACGATGGCTTGAATGATTCTGCAGGCCTTGCGGACGTGGTGGGTTCCTGATCCCGCCATAATGCGCGTGTAAGACGATTTTCAAAGAGATGTCGCGATGTTGAGGTCGGTCCATTCCGAGAGATTGGGAAGGTATGTGAATTTGCGAGTATCTCCGGCCTCCTTGCTGGAATTCCAGTCAAGCCCCAATCTGAGGGCAAGACACACGCTCAAGCCTTGCAGGAACATCATTTTTCACTGACCTTCATTGCCTAAAGAAGTTACCTGAGTGGTCGCGCAAAGGAATGTCCAGAGCATGCAGCGCGTTTCGATCGTGTAAAGACGAAGTAGAGCGCATATGGAAGGCATCAGGGATGAGGTGTTTGTGTCGATACGAGATAGATAGTATGACGGCTATCCAGAGTCACCAGTCATAGTAGTTTTTTGGATTGATAGATGGCCGCTCAGTCTCCTGGTTCCTGGGATAATGAAAGATCATGGACGAGTGCCGAACGGCGATATCGTCGAGGAAAAGCCAATGCCATCGTGTCGGAGTGAGTACAGGAGATTGCCGTCGCGGCCATCGAAAATGCAGCTCCACTATCGCGCGTGAACTGTTCCTGCATAAAGTACTGCAGATGTTTCGGTCAGGACCGAGCAAAGGAGGTCGGCGTCTGAAGAGAAGGGATATCACTAGCGCCATCACGTGCATGCAGCCTCATCGCCAAGCTTCGGCGATCGACGCTGCGCGGCGCGTCAGCTGCAGCTCTTCCATTTGGTGCTTCCAACTTTCTGGCAAAGAATTCAATGTCACCCTCCTCTCGTCATTCAGCTTGAAGAGTCGCTGCAAAGACGTGCACATCCAATTCCTGTGGCGCCGCTGGTGGATTTCTCGCTGTTTCGGAGTGCAGCAGCGGGCTGACATGGTGTGGACGGCGACGTGACGCACAGGAAGTCGAGGTCTGCCTTGGGTACATTCTTGGGATAAGATGGGAGCGTGTGCGTCCTGTCTGGGCCTAAATCGGCATCCCTCGCAGGATGTGAGTCCAAACTTCCCTCCACATCAACTACATCAAGATAGGCTGACGTTGTGATTGCGAAAGGGCGACCATCTGGACCGTCTCCTTGACTCCGAACAGCAATCGTATGGCGCGATAGACGATTCCGATCTTACACAGCCTGACGAGGACGAGATGAGGAGGGAGCGAGAAGCGTTGGATCATATCACGGCGCAGGCCGCCGAGTAGGTGTTGGTGAGCGGGCAATAGGTCGCCGAACGCTGACCGTGGACAGCAATATGATCGATGTCTTGCATCCGAGCCAGAACGATTGGGACCAACACGATTCGAATATGAATAGCTACGACGCTTCACACCAGAGAGACATCCACCATGATCAACAAGGCGATGCGGAAGAAGATCAAGACCCCGAAGAAGCGGCCTGGTTCGAGAGCGTTCAGTCTGCTGGTCTCGGTCAAGTCCAAGCCCCGCAACAACGCGGTGGGCTGGTTATGGACATGGGCGTGCTCAGAGAAGGGCCTCAGCACCAGAAGACCGCGAGGGCTGAGCCTACCTACTGAGACTGGCCAAGCTGCGAAACGGTGCCTGTTCATTTGTGCTCGCATTTGTTGCTGATGATACCCCATAGTGTGCGAAATTGATATTTTTACAACTCGCGCACCGCTTTGCCTGCTGGATCTTACCGCTACTGGTCACGAAGATCACGCCACGTCAAGGCACTGTCGCATTGCTAAGCCTGTTATCATCACAATCCTCATGCTGGACTCTCCGATGCTTTATGCACGTCGAGCTGGACCACAGTCTTGGAGACCATACAGCGAGCACGTATAGGCTGCGAAACAAGCTTTCCAAGCCAAGTTAAGTGATTGGCCTCATGAAGAAAGAGACACCCCATGCTCTAATCTAGTCTGCGGGGATGAAGATGTGAGCGCCGAACATTTCGAGTCATGAGTGGCCAACCGACTGCTGCTGTAACAATTGCGGTCTATGGAAAGTGTTGCTCTTCTTCACAAGCCAACCTTGTTGGGTTACACATTCCGCATTAGGCTTCTGGTACCCCTGTAAGCAATTGAGTCAGCCAACATCCTTCCAAGACTTCCCGAGACTTCAGCTAGCTTTCAGCTCTATGCATATGGCGAGTCCTGGATGACGGAAATGACACCGTTGCAACTGCACTCAGACCGCCGGAAGAGGCTCATCAGTTGTCGCAAAATCACTTCAATCTGGCTTTGGAGCGATTGTCTAACCACAATAGCAGATACATCATCATGAAAAAGACAGCACCAACAGTCCCAAATGATCAAAAAGCTCAAGAAAGTTTCCCTTTCAGTAAGTATGCCTTCCGCAGACTGGCCTCTCAATCTGACGAGTGGAAGTCGTGTCAAGTGGACCGGGCACGGTGAAGGATCCCGCCATTCGCACCTTGATCCGAAAGCAGGCGATGAAAGATGTAGCCATTGCAAGAAAGAAGCGTGGAAGCCACAATTGGGTAAATGTAGGACAGCCTATAGTGGAGCTCGACACCAACGACCCAAAGGAGGCACTGGAGCATGCTTGTTTTAAAGGGGGACCTTCTGCTGCTCCCGCAAGTGAAGCATCCGGCATGCAGGCGGACAGTGGTTCTGAGAACCCGAAGAAGACTACAGCATCCACTCTTCTCACATGCTCTAGCAAAGAAGACCAACTCGATTGGCCATTGGTGCAGCAGTGGCTGCAGACATCGCCCCAGACGGCGCCTCTGCAATCTTCGCTAAGCCTAGCTACTGCATACGAACGTGCTCGGGCGACATACCACTTCGATCTGACGCAACTGTCAATACTAACCAACTTCAACATCAGCAGACCGATCATTCCCTATCTGTGTGCAGATCCGTCTCGCTTCGCGGGACTGATCGAAGAGCAACAATGGTCTTACTTGGAATACGTGCCGGCTTTGTACGATTTGAGTCAATGCCTCGCCGCTGCTACGGACTGCGTCCTCTCAAAAGCATCACAGGTGCTGCTTGGCTGCCCGAGTAACGAGCGAACATTACGCCTCTACTCCAAAGCCATCACATCTTTGCAAGAAGCCATCGCAGACCCACAACGCTCCACAGACGACGACGTCTTATGTGCCATCCAACTACTCTCCTTACATGAGCTGCTCGACCCAGCCCGCAGTACAGCTTTCGCTCATCACCTCAAAGGCTCAGCCCTGCTCTTCAAACACCGCGGACCTACACGCTTCAAGAGCGAGTACGAAAAAGCTCTCTTCGCAGGCCACATCGGCGCCATGGTCGCAGACGCCATGCAGGAAAACGTGCACTGCTACCTCGCCGCACCAGAGTGGATAGAGCTGTATGACTCGCTCGCAAAACAGGACCTCTTGGAGCTCGACGACCGCCATCAACTCGTCATCGACGTGCGAAAACATATGTTCCACATCTCCGGTCTCTGGCACGACGTCGAGGTCGCTTTGAAAGGGGAAGGCCTCTACGACGACGAAGAGCTCGACGCGCTGGAGGAAAGATGCAAATGCCTGCACAAAGTCTTCGTCAGGTGGATGGAGCAGTACAAATCCCACTGCTTCAAACACTCCCTCACGCGGCCTTCTCACAAAGAACTGTGCTACCGACGTGAAGCGTTCGGATGTGGTCTTGACTCTTTACTTCTCTGCAAGCGACTACTACAGTGCGTGTCACGGGATGCAGCGCAGCGCATTGCGCTCGAGGTCGAGGTGCAAGCGGTAGCGGAGATGATGCTGGATCTGCAGGACCAGCCTGATCAGCCGAAGTACTCGTGGCTGTTTGCTGGCCGGGAGCAGGGTGTTGCGATGAATACCAAGGCGATGAAGGCGCTGTTTGAGGAGCCGGGCAAGGAGGATGCTGGGGAGGAGAGGTTGGCGATGAGGAGGAGATATTGTGTTTGGAATAGGAGTTTACGGTTGGGTGCTGCTGGGACTTCGTGATTGCTATGTATGTCGATTATGTGTGTTGAAAGGGGGTTCTCCACTTTGCAAGTGACTTGCTTACTTTTCTACACAAAGGGTTATGCCGCTCCACGCAATCATGCCTCCTCGCCACGCCCTTACCGTCGAGACTACCTTCTTCAACGAAACCACTTCAACCAAGTCATCCGAACACTCCAAGAAGCAGGAGCTGGAGCCATCGCCGGTCCCTGTGCATTCCGCTGCGGTGGACTAGTCAACAGCTTCTTCCCATGATAAGCTTGCATGTACAGACGTAGTTAGCCAACCTGGCCACTTTCTCTCGCGTGGACTTTTCGTACAACCAACAACATTGCACACGCGTTATCAAGCGCCGGCTCAGGATCAAATCCAATTTTGAACATGCGTCGGAAGGATGCCGATTGATCCGCTCGTTAATATGCGCGATGGACTGTGCGGCACTGTCTGCGCCTGACCGGACTTTGGCCGCAAGGCATCAACATTCTCTTTTCCCTCTCCTCAGGCTCTCATCTCCTTACGTATTCCAAGTGAGATGCGTGAATTCGGTTCGAGAAGGTCACGCACCGCATATCGGATGTGATTTGACAACTATACCGGCGCAATTGGTATATCGCGATTATCCGCGTCGGCGCATGGCCGCCCACCACGCTGCGAATCAGCCGCCATCATGAACGGCACCATACTCCCGGCCCAAGCAGAGCACATTGCCGCTGCAGTCGTGTACTACTTCCACAAGATACCAGGCTCAGGCGTCGTTATTCGCTATGTCCAATCATCCCACCAAAACGATCCAGCTCGCACCGTCATCGAGCTCTTACTGTTTGTTTTTGTTCTCCGGTATCTGGTGTCTTCATCATACTCCCCAAAGGCGGACAGCAAAATTGCTTTGACCGAGGAGGAAATCGATGAACTCGTGGAAGAATGGTCTCCAGAGCCGTTGGTCAGCGAGCCGACCGAGGCGGAGAAGGTTGAGATTGAAAAGTCGCACTTCATGTCTGGACCCATTGGACCGAAGTCAGAAGTACACTCCAGTACTAGCAACGACAAGAGAATCGTCGTCAACCTCGCAACCTACAACCACTACGAATTTAGTGCCAATCCAGATCTGAAGACTAAAGCCATCGAAGCGATTCGTACTTACGGTGTTGGGCCTTGTAGTGCTCCAGGATTCTATGGCACTTTCGATGTTCATGGGCGTACTGAGGCCGACATAGCCGCCCACATTGGAATGCCCGCTTGCATCGTCTACTCTCAGAGCTTTATTACCGCTAGCAGTGTTATACCCTCGTTCTGTAAAAGAGGCGATATCATAGTGGCAGACAAAGGCATAAACTACGCGCTTCGCCAGGGAATTCAGCTTTCTCGCAGCATTGTACGCTGGTACGAGCACAACGATATGGACGACCTCGAAGCTGTCCTCGAGCGCATTATAGCGGACAGCCGCGGGAAACCACTGACAAGGCGGTTCATCATCACCGAGGGCCTTTTCGAGAACTCTGGAGATATTATCGATTTGCCTAGACTTGTCGAAATCAAATCGAAATACAAGTTCCGCCTACTCTTAGACGAGACATGGTCGTATGGAGTTCTCGGAGCCTCTGGACGTGGCGTCACAGAACAGCAGAATGCCGATCCGAATCAAGTCGACTTGTTGATTGGGAGCTTGGCCGGTGCAATAGCAGCCGGAGGCGGCTTCTGCGCAGGCAGCGTGGAAGCCGTGGAACACCAGCGTCTTTCATCTGCTGCATTCACCTACTCCGCGTCTTTGCCTGTTTTCCTAGCCACCACTGCTAGCGAGAGCGCGAAGGTGCTACAAACACAGCCTTCAATCATAGAGTCTCTACGTCAGAATATCAACGCTCTACGGATGCATGTGAGCGCTTCGAAGAACGAATGGATGGAATGCACTTCTGCGCCCGAAAGCCCAATTATGTTCTTGAGTTTGAAGGAGCAACACGTGCTTAGCAGGGGATTGACGGAGAATGAGCAGCGAGCACTGCTCCAAGATGTGATGGATGAATGCTTTGCAAGTGGAGTCCTAATCACACGAACGAGAACAATGCCCCTCCTAGCCGGGGCCAAGGATCAATGGCAACCTCGGCCGGCATTGAAGATTTGCGTGACCAATGCTCTGACGAAGAAGGAGATGGAAAGGGCTGGTAAGACGATTTCTCACGCCATCGCAGCCGTGATGAAGAGGAAGAAGTGGCAGAAAGGTCACTAATGTCTCTTCTCTTGCGAGTATCACTCCAGGAGTGTTTCCTGCACTGGTCGGGCAATTGATGCCGCCACGAAAAGGAAAAGCTCTTCATCACGTTGGTGCTTTGCAATTGCACGAAGACGTAGCAGGATCGCTTGCAATTCATGAAGCCAAGGTGCTGAATGAGGAGCAATAGAATGGCCGCAACGTCAAGGCCAACTCAGGGACATTCAAAAGTAGAAAGGCCGGATTCAAGTCAGAGAATCTTATCGTGAGAGGTACACCAATACCCCGAGTCATCCGCTAAATAATACTTCAGGAACACAAGGAGATGCAGACGAAGCGCTCAACCTTGGTCCTCCTTCAGATCTGGATGCAACACGCTTGAGAAGCTCGGCTGTCACTTCTCACAGTCACAGAACCAATCCTTGCCTTTCCTTGGCCAAGCATCCCTCTTCTTCCCCTTTAGTGAGCCGAGCTTATGCCCCATGCGAGCTCAGACGGGTTCTGGTCTGCGTCGTCGAATCGATTCGCATCAGCGAGTCCTTCGAACGGACAACGAATTTCGCTTCAACCCGGTCATTGAATGGAAGATAGAAGTCCCAACCAGGTGAAGTCAAGTCAGCCTCGTGCTCCGTTACGAGGCAACGTACCACCGGTCACGTCGTCGGCCTTACAATGGCCAGCTTTGTCATCTTGTCTCCCAACACAGTGCAACAATTTTCTTTTTCTGTCCTTTGTGGCTTCGTATTCCGGGCACATGGCGATTAGGAGAAATAGGGCCGCCACCGACGCGCGCGCGCGTTGCCCATGGAAAAAGTTTAAAGGTGTCGTCGAATGTCAGTTGTAACCGAGATTGTCTCCACTCATTTTGTGGATAAAGGGGTAATGAAATTTCTGCAGTTCGGTCTTATTCGGCCTATTCTGAATAAGGAAATGATCTACACCCCTACGATAGCATAAAATAGGTAGTATTACCTTACTTAGAATGCTATAGTTTTGCTCGAATTCTAAATAAGTAATCGTCTACTATTCTACTAATAGTTATAAGCCTAGCTATCGCGAGATAACGCTACGGCATTACACCAAATTCAACGCTTATTTAATTGATTCTAGAATAGAAGTTTCCCTAAACGACGAAAACAACTAATTTTAGACAATATATTACCCGATTTATCGAGATATCGACATATAGTATATCTTAATTAGTTAAATCATTGCCTTACTATTATAAGGTAGTCCTTATCACTTAGATAGATTATAAGGAATAGGTAGAGATAATAAAGTTAAAGGCTATTACCTTAAACCTTTAGAAATACGTAAGAAAAGCTAAGCTAACTACTACTAATCTCGATATAATAGTAATTAACTAAGAACCTAAGCTACTAGAGCTAGTAATTAGTCTACTACTAAAGATGCTACTAATTAAAGAACTAGTAGTATTAAGTAAGAATTCTCTAACACTAGAAGAAAAGGCTAAGAAAGTAAGAACTCTAGAGGTAAAGAAGATTAAGTAGGCTACTCGATTTAAGGATAAAAAGGAGATATATAGTATAAGCTTAATATATTATCGGATTTAAGAGAGAGTATTCGATAAATTCTAATAGGCGAAGAAAGAATTTAAGGAATATATTAATAGAACCGTACCTTTAATATATATTAATTATATATATTCTAAAGGTATAACTACTATTACTTAATAGGTGGATTATATCTAGCTATATCTCTAACTATCTAATAATATATATCGTAAATTACTTAAACGGAAACATGACGAATTAATAAGGGGTCCTAAGTTAGAGGACTTTAACTATTTCTTACTAAAATAGGAGGATCTTTAGGATAGAGTTCTTGCTATAAACTATCTGCTTTCGACAAGCCTTACCTATAACTTTACTCGTATAGTTAAAACTTATATTGATCTAATATAGGGTAGAATTATTAGTAATACCTATAAGGATTTAACGACGTCTATTACTAAAACTAGGGACTTCTTATTAAGGAATCTAGGTAAATTTAAGAAGTATTTAGTAAGTGTAACGCTTAATAGATTAACTAAGCTAGAAGTAGTAAGTACTAGACTACTATTAACTAGTAGCTAAAAGCCTAGTTAATTAGGTAATAGGTAGGGTAACTATAGATACTAGAATATTATTAAGAAACTAGCCGATAAGGCATATTAAAAGATAGGTAGCTATTTAATTATTAACTATAAGCTACGACCTAAATAGCCTAATATAACCTCTAACTAGAAGAAATAGTTTAACAATTATCGAGATTACTTACGTTCTTATCGTAGTTTCTATAGGAAACAAGCTAAGAGATTTGGTGATCTAGAGGCTAAGAAAATATTAGAAAAACTAGAGAAATCGACTAGCAAATCTAATAATTCTATAGTACCTACTTATTACTAACAAGTCAGTAATATTAACGAGTAGCTACTATAGGCTAATACTATTACTCTAAGGTCTTTATAGACTAAGAAGAATATACTTAATAATAGCTAGCTACTAGATAGTAGTAGTAATGTTTATATTATTAACGATCTACGAATTACTAATTTTGTTCTAGTTAAATTCGCTTCGTAAGAGGTAATAACTAGATCGATTAAATAAAAAGGAGTTATAATAGGCAATGTAACGCTATAAATTCGCTCTACTTAGGAGAATATTATCAATTTAGTCTTAAAAGACATAATATACATCCCTAGCTTTTATACTAATCTCGTCTTAGGTACTCGAATGCATTAAAAAGGACTTTGCCTTAATAAGAGAGACGATACCTAGTATAACAAAGAAAGGTAGGCTATTACTAAGATCGTCTAGAAAGAGGGATTCCCTTACCTAGATATTATTAATCCTAAGCAGAATTTAGAAGGAGAAGCATTTATTGCTTATTAGCTATCTAATATTAATAGTAAACTACTATCTATTTAAGACACTCTTAACTAAACTAACTATTAATAGTTAATAAGCTATATAAAGTCCTTTATAGTATAGAATAGTAGGCGACCATTATTTGCTCGAAAGCTTACTATAGAGCGTTAGTATTAACTCTTTAGCTATATTAGAGTTAATAGGATTAAGGAATTGTCTACTAAAGTCTAGGGGGTTAAAGTAATTAAGGGAACTAAAGTACTAAAACTTAGAGAATACGACATATACTACTAGTTAAAGGCAAAGCGTATTATAAGTAGGCGTACTCGTTCTAGACACTATTTACTATAGCTATTTAGTAATATTTTAATAGATGTATACGAATTCGTTTAGGCCTCGAATAGTAATCAATATATACTACATATATTTAATCTATTAACTAAAATCTATTTTATATAGACTTTTAACGTATATAATAAGTAGATAGTTACTAAATATTACTAGGAACTAGTAAGATTCATCTACCGAATAGGTAGAGACCTAATTATCCTATCTAGAGATAATAACTCTACTTATATAATCAACTTCTAGTCGATTCTACTTAAAGATAGTATGTCTTTAAACCTAACTATACTATAGACGCCTACTTAAGACCTAGCTAAAAGAGTAGGGGGTGTGATTCTTAAAATGGCTTGCTCTTTAGTAGTTTATTTAGAACTGCCTAATAGTATCTAGCTAGAATTAATGTCTACTATAGTATATATTCTTAACCGTAGCCCTACGAAATCGCTAGATTATAAGACACTATATAAAATAGCTACTAGAATTAAGCTTTCTATTATATATATATACCTTATTAGTAGCTATACGTATACCTATAAGACTAGCCTATCTTACCTACTAAAGCGTAAGAAGCTTAATAGTAGTATATATCTTAGGTATCTAGTTAGATTCGAAAGTAGCAACATCTATTATATCTAGATCCTCTCTTAAAGTAAGGTAATTCGGACGAGAGATGTACTATTTAATAAAGGCTAGATATATAGCGGAATTAACGATATCGACCTCGGATTAGTAATAGGTAGAAGCATTAACTAGGCAATTAATTAAGAGCCTCTATAGGCACCTACTACTAAATAATTTAATAACCTTATTATAAACTATAATCTTATAAATCTCTTTAAAGATTAGGGGGTAGAGGTATAGTAGTAATATTATTAGAATTAGTAGGATTTTAAAAGCTCTATACTATAGCTACTACTATAGCTGTTCGTACTATCTTAACTATCTTATACTTATCTAGTTAATAATAAATTAGTAGATAAGGAGATTCCGTACGATAGAGAGGTAACTATATATAAGGATATTTACTATAACCTAGTTTATTAGTAAGAACCGATCTTTCCTATCGATTAAACCTCTAAATACTACGACTATCTATAGGGAGAAAAGCAGCTATTAGAGCTCGAATATAATAAGCTAAACAAGATACTATAGTTAGATCTCCCCTAGTTAGATTTTACCGACGATTTTAGGGCGTTTACGTAGAGAGTTATTAATAAAGAAATCGCTAAGAAACGCTATATCTCGGAAATGCTACTAGAACTAAAGCGATTTAAGGATATTCCGAATCATCCCCTTCGTAATAAGATTATAGAAGTAATAAAGGTTAAAATCGATAAGGCATATAAAATAAAGACGTTTACTAAGGTAAATAGGTTAGAATGCCTAGTAGATATCACCTCTTTGCCTCTAATATAGGTCTAGAAGATGAAATTCGACATAAATAACTATTATAAGCAGTTTAAGGCGAGATTATGTGCTTAGGGTAACCTATAGTAGGAGTATTACGACATATATATAGTAACTCTAGCTACTAGGCTCTTTCGAATAATAATTGCTCTTATTAATTTCTTCGACTTAGAGACAATTTAAATAGATGTAGTTAATGCGTTCCTTAACGCTAACTTACTATAACTAATATATCTCTAATTACTAGATAGATTTCGTAAGAATAGTAAGATTCTACGATATAATAAAGTACTATATAGCCTTAAGATCTCGCCGAAATTGTGGTATAACGAGCTAAGATTAACGCTTTATTACCTAGAATTCTTCGATGTTACTAATTATATCTATATAAAGAATCGTATTATTGTCTTCTTCTTTATCGATAATATCTACCTAGCCTTTCTAAAGGAAGATATAGAAGAAGCTTAAGCTATAAAAGAAGCTATTAAATCTTACTATAAAGTCTATAAGATAGGCTAGATCGAATAGTTCTATAGGATTAAGGTAATTCGAGATCGAGAACGACGTATTACCTAGCTAAATTAAGGAGTATACGTCGATAAGCTTACTAAAAGGTATAAGACTAAGGCGAATGTTAAAGCTAGAACGCCCCTTCTATTCGAATACTCCCCTAAAATCGTAGAGCCTTATAAAGCTATAGATAAGTAGAGGAAGATATATAGAAGCATAGTTAGTAGCGTTAATTTCGTAGCTATTTAGACGAGACTAGACATTATATTCTTAACCTCCTTACTAGCCTAACGCTTAAAGAATCTAAGAAGCATTAACATTAAAGTAGCCTAGTATATACTATAGTATCTAAATAAGATAAAGAATCTTAGTATCTAATTCTTAGTAGAAGTAGGTAATAAACTAGAATTCTTTAGTGTATTAGATGCCTCCTTTATAGATAAGCTATTAACCTATAGGTCTAGTAAAGGCTTTATATTCTTCCTTTTAGGCGGTCTTATCGACTAGAAAGTCTTAAAACAGACGTTAGTAACTAAGTTAAGTACTAAATTAGAGCTATACGGCCTAAGCTATACTAGATTAGAGCTAATCTAGTAGATAAGGATTCTTAATCGAATTTCCCTTAAAATAGATAAGAAACTAATGCTATACTATGACAATAAATAGACATTAAGGGTAATAACTACTACTAGAGGAAGAATCGACACTAAGATATACTATATAGATATATAGTAATGCTAGCTACGAGAGAGATATAGCTTAGGCGAACTTACTATCGACTAGATAAAAACGGTAGACATACTAGCCGATAGCCTTACTAAAAGCCTACTATTTCAAAGGTATAAGTACTTTAAAGTTCTACTAGGGATATCGAACTTTATAGATAGCTTATAGACTCTAACGCTTAGGGGTTAAAATCCTTAGCTAAGACCCTTAGGGACAGGTAATATAAGCTAGATAAAATCGCTAAAAGGTGCTAAGGACTGTTAGATAATCGAGGAGAGTAAGGACAGCCTTATTAAAAGCTCTAAGGAAGGAGTAGTAGACGAAGTAATAGTAGAAGAGGAAGGAGTACTTAGGGCTTAGCGTGGTTTATATAATAACGCCGCCGTACGGGCTATACTATATAGTCAAAACAGCGTAGATTTTAACAAGTAACTTACACCTCTTTATCGCCCTCTTTAACTAGCTAGCTAATATCTATACTATACTATAGGCGCTATATAGTCTTAGTATATTCTTAGAGTATCTACTATAGCTTTATTAGCTCTATTACTATATTTAGCTAGAATACCGAACTTTACTACAATTACTAACAAGTAGTTAGCTACCGAGCGTACTACTACTCCTCTACTAATACCTACTCGCGCGTAGAGCGCTACTCTATCTCGTCTTACTAAGAATATGTTTAACGACTAAATTACTAAAGGAAAAGTACTAAAATTACTAACTTCTAGGGAGGATATTACTAATTACTCTAAGTATTTAGTTAAGAATAGCTTCTAATACCTAGCTCTAGATAAAGCAACTAAGATTTTATCGAGTCTAATCGTATAAGATAGTAGTAATAAGTAGAAGAAAGGTAGTACTAGAGCATACTCTAAGGCTTAAAAGGGATATAATAAGAAGTATAAGGTCTTAAAGTAGTATGATATACTATTTAGAAATATTAACTATAATACCTTATTTATACTCTTAGAGTAGTATAAGGATAATTATTTCCTAGAGGTAGAGTCTAAGGATAAAGAGACTATTAAAAAGCTCGCGAAGAGAGCGAGAAAGGCTCCTTAGGACTTATTAGAAAAGGCCGAATCTAGCGAGAAGGAGCCTAAGCTACTAATTACTATCTTAAAGCCTAGCCTTATTCTATACCTAGAGATTTCGACTCTCTATATACTAGCTTATACCTTTATAGCTATTCTTAACATTATAAGGCGCTATAGGAAGGATGCTAATAGTAACTAGCTCGAGGAGAATATTAAGCTACTTAAGAATATTAAGGATAGCTCTAAGAAATTAGTAAGGAACAACCTATATACTACTACCTATCTTACCTATTTTATAGTAACTTAGAACTAGGAATATTACTATACTAACATTAAGAAGCCTAAGTATCCTGACTTTACTAGAGATCTTAAGGATAATAATAAGCTAGAGGCTAAGGTTTCGAAAGCTAAAATTACTAAAGTTAATATATAGATAGTAAGAATTAAGGATATTTAGGAAGAGGCTACTACTAAGATCTATAAGATTCTCTTAGAATAAGGCGAGGATTTTTAATGCATTATTAGTAGATTCTCTACTAAGGGGGTGTGTTAGTTATAACTAAGATTGTCTCTACTTATTTTATAGATAAAGGGGTAATGAAATTTCTATAGTTCGGTCTTATTTAGCCTATTCTAAATAAGGAAATGATCTGCACCCCTGCGATAGTATAAAATAGGTAGCATTACCTTACTCAGAATGCTATAGTTTTGCTCGAATTCTAAATGAGTGATCGTCCACTATTCTACCGACATCGAATGTTCTTCGGGGCAGGCCGAGACACGCTAGGGTCGGGCGGCAGGAGTTGTGAACGCCAAGAGATCCCGAGCCGGAGTGTCCATGGATAGGGAGTGCCTGTCCTTTCTTTGGCAGACTCTTGTGTGATTAAACGATGGGATTAAACGATGGGAGGGTTGTACATGGCTGATGAACAGGCTTATTACTATTTCCACATGAGTTTGACTCCATTGTTGATGTTGTTAGATGGACAGCAAGGCCAAAAGGCTTCAAGTGTAGTCCGACGAGAGGAAGAGCTTCAGCCGTGGAATGACGTCTTATGCAAGCATATTCGGCTTTTATGCGAGGCCAGCCAAACGGGGCCGGGCAGGAATAACCGCCGCACCTTTTCGGTTGGGAGGCGAGACAAACCAATCAATTTCACTCTTCGCATCCAGACGTTCATCGTCATGGAGACCTCAGTATGCGTGTGGAACGGAGTTTGGACTTTAGACCCGCGGTTATGAACGCCCGCCAAAGATCAAAACCGTCACGCTTGCCCGCTGCCACATGGCTCTCGCTGCTCCGTCATAACTCTACTGCGCCGTTTGCTTTTTGTTTGCGACAGGATCCTTTCGTCATCCATCCTGCTTGCTATCTGTCAGAACCTTACAGGAGAAGAATAATACGAGTAACGACAGTATTGGATTGAACAGGGAGCACAGAATCAGAGAGGGAGTCGAATCGAAATACCAGAACAGGTCTCCAACGTAAGACGATCTACACGGTCGCATAGGACAATCGATATCACAGGACCGCAGGCCTGCTCCTGCGAGGATCGCAGCAGACATGTCAGACAAGGACGTGGAAGGCGGGAAGCAAGCCAACCCGTCGCATCACCAAATCCCACACTTTCGACAAGGTAAGGCTTGCTATTTGAAACTGTACCTACATGCAATTGCTGACGGTTGATTCTCGCAGTGTTCGATCAAGCTGGAGTTACACCAAACGTCAAGAATCACGACTACGATGGCAGCGGCACAGAAGACGATCCTTACGTCGTCGTATGGATTGAGAACGACCCACGAAATCCGATGCTTTACAGCCCGCTGAAGAAATGGAGTCTTACAATGTTGGTGGCGATGGCTACATTGGCAGTGGCCTTTGTCTCATCGGCATACTCAGGGGGTGCGAACGAGGTGATTCGCGAATTTGGATGCAGTCAAGAGGTGTACACACTGGGAATCTCGCTCTTCGTGTTGGGATTCGCGATTGGTCCACTTCTGTGGGCGCCTCTGTCAGAGCTGTTTGGCCGACAATTCCTGTTCATCGGAACCTACGCTGGTCTTACGGCCTTCAACGCTGGAGCAGCAGGATCGCAGAACATTTGGACACTCATCATTCTGAGATTCTTCGCTGGTGCCATCGGATCCAGCCCTCTCACCAATGCTGGAGGTGTGATTGCAGACATGTTCCCGGCCAAGCAGAGAGGTCTCGCCATGTCTCTATTCGCTGCCGCCCCATTTATGGGTCCTGTGCTTGGACCTATCGTCGGAGGGTTCGTTGGCGAGACCATTGGCTGGCGTTGGGTTGAGGGTATCATGGCGATTTTCACTGGAGCTCTCTGGATCCTTGGATCGTTTATGATTCCGGAGACTTACCCTCCTGTCATTCTGAGAAAGCGAGCCAAGCAGCTTTCTAAGATGACCGGCAAAGTCTACAAGACGCAAGGCGAAATCCAGCAAGGATCGACGAGCATTGGAGAGATTTTCAAGACCTCTCTGTCTCGCCCCTGGATCTTGCTGTTCCAGGAGCCGATCGTCCTGCTTCTTTCCATCTACATGGCCATCATTTACGGAACCCTGTACATGTGCTTCAGCGCCTTCCCGATCGTCTACCAACAACAGCGAGGCTGGAGCCCAGGCATTGGTGGTCTTGCTTTCCTGGGAGTCGCAGTCGGTATGCTGGGCGCGGTGGCTTACTCGGTCTACGCCAACAAGCGCTACTCCAAGGTCAGCGACGAATACGATGGTTTTGCGCCTCCTGAGGCGCGTCTGCCACTGTGTATGGTTGGTTCTGTCGCAGTCCCGATCGGTCTGATCTGGTTTGCCTGGACCAACTACCCCTCGATCCATTTCATCGTCTCCATCATCGCCACAGCGCCTTTCGGTTTCGGCATGGTGCTCATCTTCTTGGGCATCATGAACTACCTGATCGATTCCTACACCATCTTCGCCGCATCCGTCCTGGCCGCCAACTCGGTCCTTCGATCCATCTTCGGTGCGGTCTTCCCGCTTTTCACGACTCAGATGTACGACGGTCTTGGAATCCACTGGGCATCTATGATTCCGGCCTTCCTCGCGCTCGTATGCGTTCCATTCCCGTTCTTGTTCTACAAGTACGGACCGAAGATCAGGACGAAGTGCAAGTACGCCGCCGAATCGGAGAAGTTCATGCGCCAGATGCAGAACCAGATGCAAGGCAAGGGTGGCGAGTCTGAGGACAGCGAGGAGTTCGCTACGCCTATGGACTCCGAAGAGGCTGCAGACGAGGAGAAGCCGCGCGACCACGAGCATCGACCAGAACCTGTCGAAGAAGTGGAGAGACAGCCATCTCTCACCGAGTCCGAGAAGGCTGAGGAGGAGAACCGATTCCAGCCGATCAAACAGACGAAGTCGAGAGCTTCGACGAAGAGTCAGAATGTCGCATACGACAACAGTCCGTTTGATTTGGATCGCGTGAACACGAAGGACAGCTTCAAGCCTGTGACTTCGAAGACGAGAAGTCGAGCGGGCTCAAGGGCTAGTTCGAAGAGTCGGAAGTGAGAGTAAGAGCTCATGAGTGTACGATGTGCAGAATGATGGATTTAGCGGGGCGTTCGATTGGATTGCATTTGAAAAGGAGGAATTTACAGAACGAGAGATGAGGCATTAGCAGTGTTGTATTGTATAGTCTAATGATACCAGTTCGCAGTAAATTCGACAAGGAAAATTATCAGCATTCGCTCTTCTTGCGCCAGTGTAATATCGTGTAGCTTGGAACCCGCTTAGTGTATATCTGCTTGAAGTAAGAGCTCGCCGCATTGCGGAGCGCGGCTGAACAGCAGTACTTCAGCTCTGCCTTGATGTCGTACGATCGATGTCACGAACCCTACGAGCCCGGACAAATCGTTCAGACGCTATTTTATCCTTCTCTACTTAAGGATAACGCTCGCAGGGCAGCTGAAAGCGGAGGAATACCGATGGCTATGCGTTGACTTGTTTTGGACGATCGATTTCATGAGGCTGAGCAGTGCCGTCTCCTAGCTAAGACGTAGATGCTTCATCTTTTCCTACTTCGAGCCAGTGCTAGTAGAAGGATGCTGGTATTCTACCAACGTTGCATTGTTACGGGCACCGATGGAATTGGCGTGTCCCATGACTTCAATCAAACAGTTCCAACGTAATGACATCTAATGCCGCGGATCACTGACAATATAAACCCGTTCGTAGGACTCCATCTCCCCCCAGTCTCTTTTTGGTATCTCGCAACAGCCCTACTACTCCACTTCAAACACCATAAATCTTGCATCATGGTACCAAAATCCACAATCCTCGCTCTCCTCAGCGCCTTCGCCGCCATCGGCGTGAATGGAACAGGAGTCTTCTTCCACCAAGGCGGCGACTGCGCAGACGGCAGCCACATCAACGACATCAACCCCGTTCCAGACAACTCGGGTTGCATTCCGCTGGCAAACCTCGACGGCCTTACGGTCACGAGCATGCAAGCCAGCACCGCCTTACCCAAGGGGTGCACAATTCAAATTTATTCGGATAGGCAGTGCACCATCAATCAGGGAGCTTTGGGTCCAGGAGCGCCGGGTGAGTTGAAGGTGCAGTAAAGCATGTGGTGCATCCGCGGGTTTGCTGACTGGTTGTTTAGTTAATTCGTGCCTTACGGTTCCGATGGGAGCGTCTCCGATCCTCGCGATTTCTACTCTGGGCTGTTAAGGCCTTTGAAGCATCATGAAGGAAAGGGGCATCTACGCCTACGTTGACAAGTGTTAGCAGAGAATGCATTGCTCAGGAAGGTCTTTTGAAAAGGGGCATCGTGGACTGCAAGCATACCAGATACATCTGAACCAACTGAAGTCGTTCTTTGTATATAAGCGAACAAAAGACTCCCGTCTCGGGCTCTCTATCAATCAACAATATGAATCGACGTATGCTTGCAATACCTGATGAGCGAACACCAAAAGGCTCATTGTTCAGAGTAAGCTGTCGTTGAAGTCTTCGCAAGCTGATCTGAAGGTCCGGTGAGGAGAGCCGGTCTGGTCAGCCCTGAGCCCTGAGCTTGGGTGTACGGGCGAGCACCAAGCCTGTCTCGAGAAGCCAGACGACACCAGGGCATGAAGGCGGTAGAGTTAAACGCTGGCCGAGTTGAAGTGCGTAGGGAAAGCTTTTCTGACCTCACGGTAAACAAAGCGGCGCATGTTTGAAGGTGGGATGTGGTAGGAATAGGCAGTGGAGGAGATAGGCATATGCATTAGCAGTGTTGCGTTGTGATACCAGTCCATCGTGAAATGCAAAACGTCCGGTTGAAATGCCATCACCTTCTGATGCTGTCAAGCTCTCTTCGAATGGTAAATACGAAGGGAACGAGCAGTTGGCAGCTGCCATGTTTCGGAAGGGTCCCGAAAGCTCTAGCGCGGAACTCTGCTTTCCACTTCTCCTCTTCCCCAAGTTCCTTCTTTCCTCTTTGAGAACTTCAAATGGCGCCGTATGTCGTACACTACTGTCTGGGCTTATCTATGAGTCGCAAAATCAATATGTCATTCTGGATAAGATGGACCTCTACATCGGGGAAATGGAAGACTTGATGAGGGACACCGGTGGGCCCCTGCAAGGAACAGATTTCCTTCTGCCTAATGGATCACGCTCTCAAAATGATGCCTGAAAAAGGTCAGATTCTGACATGCATTGCTCGGATACAATGGCCTCCAGGTTGTCTGCGAGCCCACCTAGCTTATGCATACAGCTAAGCTTCTCGCACGGCACCGTAGATCCATGGTCCCTTGGATTTCTGTGTTCGAAATTGGAGACTTTTACGCGGCTGCATCCTTTCCGATGTACGAGAGGCTTATGATTGTCAGCCCAATCGCTTGGAGTACGCGGGCAGCCCATCTGTCGCTACTGGGGCTCTATCTTGACAAAGATGCTACTTCTGATTGGATGGTGCATTTCGTTGCCTGTTGCTTCTGGATCTGAGGATGCAATGTTGTTTCAACTTTGGGAAGGTGCAGGGTACAGGATCGACGGTGAGGGATCGGCGTCGTCACGATGAACGAGGCTTGTAGGCCAGGTAAGGCGGAGCAGAGGAGGAAGGACATTCGTAAGTCGTAAGCAGAGTTGTGGAGTTGAAGAGAGGGTTGTTGGATTGAATATATAACTATGCTTGCAGGGATTGCGATCGCACTGATCTACCAGAATCAGGACTTGGATTCCAATCTCTACTAACATGGCTCGTACGGTTTTCTCTCTTAGCTTTTTGGCTCTGCAGGCTTTAGCCCTGCCCCAGACTTCACCCTCGGCTACCTCAACGACCCTCGATCCAGCCTCGAGTTCCAAACTGGCCGGTCTGGGACAGCAAGCAGCATCTGCACTCAAGGCATCGTCGTCCTCGAAGCCGACGCCTACCTTCAACGCAGAGCAGCAACGCGTCGATGTCTCTGGCTTTCACGCTTTCAAAGCTCCAGGTCCTCTCGATGACAGAGGCCCTTGTCCTGGCTTGAACGCCCTGGCCAACCATGGCTACCTGCCTCGAAGTGGACGTGCGACTGTCTTAGACTACCTGACGGCAACGTCGTCGGTGTATGGAATGGGCATTGATCTTTCCACTATCCTCGGGGCGTATGGTGGAATCTTCAACGGTGCGTTGCTCGGATGGAGTATTGGCGGGAAGGAATTCACTGGGATTGGTGGCTCGTAGGCTCACTCCCCCCTCATACGTTCGATTGATTCACACTGATGTGATATGTTCAGGCACGGCAACTATGAAGGCGACAGCTCTCCCACGAGAGGAGACCTCTACCAGCACGGCACGAACTCAGATGTGATCTTGTCGCAATTCAAAGAGGTACATGATATCACATCTCGATTACACGTTCATCGACTGACAAGGTCTTAGCTTCTCGACAGACAACCAGACCCGGAGACTGCCAACTACAACGTCGACGTGATCATCGACCATCGTGCCGTGCGCTTCAACGAGAGCGTGGCTAAGAATCCATACTTCTTTTGTGAGTGCTCTGTGCAATATCGGAGACTCCACATACACTGACCTACTGCGATAGATGGCCCCTTCACCAGCTTCGTCGCAGCAGCCGCGCACGTCTTGATCCCAGCCATGTTCTCCAATCACTCCGTGGAGCACCCCAACGGAATCCTGAACCAAGACGTTCTGAAGTCTTTCTTCGCTGTCTCTGGTCCCAATGATGATTTGACATACACTCGCGGACACGAAAGAATCCCAGGTAGACTCTTCCAGATTATGACCTCCTCAGGGCTTGTATCTAACACTTGATTCACAGACAATTGGTACCGCCGAGCCATGAACGACCCCTACGGCTTCGCCCAAGCTGGCCCCGACATCGACGCCATCAACGCCAAATACCCCTACACCGTGCCCATTGGCTGCAACATGGGCGAAGTCAACACCTTCACCCCTATCGATACTTTCAATACCACTCTGAAATACTACGACTTCGCCAACCCACTCGACAGCGTATGCTACGCTGTCGCGCTGGTCGGGACGGTGGCGAACGAGATCCCGTTGGTGGGGCTTCTGGGTCAGATGCTGCTGTTGCCGATACAGAATGTTTTGGATTGTCCGACTGCGCCGGCGGTTGATGAGAGTGTGGGCGAGGCTTGTCCTGGATACTCGTTCCGAGGTGGTCCGACGGCTGATATTGCGCCTGGGGCGATTCAGGATTAGGAGGAAAGGAGGAAGAGATGAGGTATGGATGATGGAGATGAGAATACGATCTTTGATGCACTTTGTGAAATGTGAGTATGAGTAGTCATCAAGCTTTGAGGCCTTGTGCCTCGTCCTTGCTATCGCCACTTCTCGCCCATTGTTCAGCTCGCAGCTCCTCCTTGGCGCCTCTTCACAGCTGACTCCTAATGACTCCCATAGCCTCCTTGTCAGTGAGCCATTGTAGCACGCTTCTTCCATCATTTTTCTTCAAAATCCAGCTGTATCGGAAATGGCCGGTGTTTCGGGCCCCCTTGCGTGCCGAAACCCAGGGACGACAGACATCGACCTCCTCCATCTCCGAGATCAAAGTCGCCGGCGTGGCCTCGAGGTAGACGCAGACGGCTTCGCGAGCGACACTGCCAGTGAGGGATCGCGCCCATTTCGTCAAGAGCGTCTCCCACCAGTCCCGGTGAGCGAAGGCAGTGTTCTCGTAGTATCTCGCTTGAAACGTCTCGCGGCAGGCTTGACTGACTTGCAGCTGCGCTGGCGGGCGGTAGCGCTTGTTGATGATCACAACATCTGTGAGGCATGCATATCAGCAATGGATTCGAGACTTTCACAAATTAGAACACGTGTGGACGAACGTACTGGAGTCGGGAGTGAGCGTCAGATCGAGGATCTCGCCGTAAAGCTCGGGCGGCAGGCTTTGCACGAGCTCTGCGAGGTCGCGCATGGTGGGTGATGCGGCCGATGACCGCAAGCGAACTGCGTTGTGTTGTGGTCTTTTGACGTGCGTGAATTTTTCGTAAAGCTTTGGAAGGAAGGCGCAAACGCCAAGCGCCGTGCACGGACTGTTTTTCACATGTGAGTGGGTCCGCGCTTGGGCTAGCTCCGAAGCTCATGGGGAAAGCGCGATACCACAACCGAAATCAGGCAGAGGATTACGAATTGCTAGTCTTTGGCTCTGGTCCTGACGCCCTTTTAGATGGATCTTTGCCACACAATTGAAACGGCGGAGAGACGATGGGATTATCTCAGGGGTTACAGAGGGTGCGGGGGGAGCGATGGAAGAAGTTTGAAGCAGAGTCTGACAGTGCTAGAGGCAGATTCGCGTATATAATGCGAGATTGCACTGTTATCCTCGTCAAAAAGCAAAAACTGGAGTTTTGGGCACCCTTGGTCTAGCGGCTAAGGAACTCGAGACCGCTTGTTTCTTCTGGCTTCCATCTTGGAATTATCTCTGAGTTGCTACTTCGGCTAGTCCGAAAAAGGCGATACTTAGATATAGCAAGTTGGAGGCCAGTTTCTTTTGTCAAAATTTTGCGAATTCTCAAACAACCAGAACCTAGGTGCGCGTGGACAAAGATTGAGAAAGAGGAAGGTAAGTCATCACGTTGGATGATAACAAGATTTGTAAGCTCACTAGTCTACTACTCGATTATTCAGTGAAACCCTGTTTATACGATCCGCATTTGTGGCTGTCTTCACGCGTACGTGATTTGCTGTCGACACAAATTCAAATTGACTTCGCTATTTGCTGGAGGTACACGGTTCAATGCTGCATTGCACTTGCCATCTCCAGCCCTCCCGGCCCAACGGCAGTCCATTCATCTTTCTCGTTGGCAACACTCTGCGCGCGTCTCCACAATCTCTTCTCCTCTTATAATCTATCCCGAATTCTTCCGCATCTGCTCCTTCAACTGTTTACTCGTAACCCTGACTCCCAATCCAACCTCGTCCTGTCCGGGTGGATAGTAGCTGACAGTGTGTTTTGGAAGCTTGAGATCACGAATAACCCCCTTCTGTAAGGACCAGATCATGATCTCCCAAAGCGTGATCTCTGAACGTGATAGTACTTCGATACAGTCGTCGTTCTTGCCCAAGATAGGGTCCGATGGGGGTCTAAAGGTGTGGACGCGTGCAATCTGCTCGAAGTGGGAGGCCGAGAGAGACTTGAGCCATTTTTCGAAGATGTTGCGCGTCTCCTCGGTGTGGACGAAAATCGTGTTGCTGTAGTACTTCGCTGCGATTTCTGCGCGGCTCTCGCTGTTGATTTGCAGCTGCTTCGGAGGCCGATAGAACTCGTCGATCACAACTGCTTTGGGCGTGTCGAGTTCGAGCGTGTACTCGAGGATGTTATTGAACAGCTCAGCGGGCAGATCCTGAACGAATGCCGCGAGAACATCCGTCGGGATTGAGGTGTTTCGAAGGGGCTTGGCAGCTCGCGCGGCCGCTCGCATGGATCTCGTGCGTGCCATGTTGGGTTTGACGACTTGTGTGGTGGTGTTGAAAGCTGTGTAGGTCAAGTCGAGAGCTGGAGGTGGAAAGCCGTGGCTTTTGCTCATCCGCTAGCGCGGCGTACGGACGACGCTCGGCTTCACATGTTCAGGCGCTAGTCGCTGCCTTCCCAATTGGGAAGCAGCAGGCACATTGACCTCCGCGTCATGTATATGCAAATTCACGAAATCCAGCAACTATATCTGAGATTGGTACCAGTGTATTAGAGGATGTGCATTTAGTGAATACGAATCGTGAAGTCGGGAGAGAGAAGAGCGATAAGCCCAAGATGTTTTGAATCTCCAAGTCGGTGCTCCACGCTACTAGCTTGTTAGAAGCATGTCTCCAATCAGCCTACATTTGTATCGCTCAAAGTCATGCAGCTTGCTAAGTCATTTGGCTCACCGTGGGTGTGAACGGCAGGCCTTTGAAGAGAAACGACCATGACTGCGGGACGCAACAAGGGAGACACTGACGAGAGTCCCGAACATCGCTCTCTCTCACCATCACGCGTATGCCGCCCAGAAGCAGTGCAGTATTCCAGAACGCTCTTCTGTCCGAAAGTCCGGCCGTGAGCTGCAGAGCCACCAGGGGACGGATTTGCTTGCTGCTGGTAGTGGTACAACATCACATGCATACTTGGCGCTGACGACTCAGTATTGCACATTCAAACTTCGCCAAGGGCCAACAAGAAAATTGTCACCTCAGGGTTACCGTTATCCATAGTAACCTAGTGCGACGGCCACGTCTATCACTTCTTGGAGTCAGAGATCTGTCAGACACTTTGAAGCGACATCCGCGATTACTGGGCCGCTGCCAAGAAGACAACGACGACGGCGCACCGCTTAAGAGATGCAGAAGGCTGCAGCCATTTGTCACGAGGTAGACAGGCTCTGTCACCGCCCTCAGCCCTACGAGGACCAGAGATGTGGCTTGCCGTGCCAGAATGCACGATCCCGGCGGCTATCGACAGATCAATCCAGCCAGAAGAATTCTTAGCCCCAGAGGTTGTTGCGTCCCAGGTTGCCGCTGAGATTGATTCCTGCGCCTTGCCGCGGGGAGACCAAGTGCCGGTGATTTGCTTAGCCACGGCGCGTGCATACCGAGATAGACGTCGTCCCAGAGACTCGTCCGTGGTGCACGACTTCGCAAGTTTGTCATCGAGCCACGATAGGTGGTTGGCCATCAGGTCTTTTAAGTGTTCAAGTTCATCGGCAGATGTTGTACCGTCCCTGTTGCCCGCGCCGGGACTGCGCAGGTGATGGAAGCCTCGAAGGTGAAAGGTCAGGATTTTGTCAGACATGCCAGGCTTGCCAGGGCTTGACAGTTGACAGACATCAAATCGAACAATCAGTGCGACGATGCTAATGCGTTTCAAGCGACAATGACAGGCGTCACAGTTGTCAAGGTCGTCCTGATGGAAGCACGAAAGCCAGGGTTTGGGAGAGTCCAAAGATCCGTAGACATGCCAGGCTGGTGTATAAGTAGAACGCCGAATTCAGCGATGATGATCCATTCCAGCAGCAACAGCGTCCAGCAAGATCCAGCAGCAGTTCCCACAAGACCAGCTTCTTACAGTCATTCCTTCAACTTTGTAGACACTCGTTCAGAACCAGCTTGAAGAAGTCGTCTTCGATCGTCCGGTCTTTACTCAATCACTGCGGTGACCATTCTCGAGGAATCTCCACTACAAGCAAGTCAGCAGTTGCAAACAGCAAGTAAGTCAAGCGTCAACGGCCTCGTAGTAGAACTCAGGAGCTGATAGTCAATCAGCCACCACTAGCACAAATCAGCCGGAACTAAACCTCCCGTCTCGCGACTACGGTCAGTACTGTAAGCTTACTTCGCTTTGAAGCGAGACAAGGCTGACAAGGATTTTGCAGTCCAATCGCCAGCTCCAGCCTCACCATCTTTCTCGAAATCTCTCAAGATGTGCAAGTACTACGCCCACTCGCACCCATGCGGCCACGTCCGCACCGTCTTCGCCGCATTCTGCCCTCAAGCCGCTCTGGTGCAGAAGCCGTGCGGCAAAGGCGACATCTGGGCGACAGTAAAGATGGAGAAAGAGTGCACGCACTGCTACGAGGAGCCGGAGCCAGCGATGCCTCGATCGCGCACCGGCGGACGGAAGAAAGTCGGACGTCGCTGAGTGGTAGGGACCGATGAACAGGTCTGCATTTGGCGGCGAGTGAAGGCGATTTCTTGTGGCATGTGTGGTGGATGTCGGGGCAGGCATCGGCGAGGAAGTGTCTCGCGTTGAAGGGAGGGGTGAGGTAGAATGTATATACGAGCGGAACGAGCTTAGCGGGTTCGTCTGGTACGGACCGCAAGGAGGCAAGCACGTTCGGGTAGATAGCGAACATAGCTGGAGTAGGGATAGAGGATAGAGGGGCACTTGTTTGAACAAGGATAATTGTGCAAGTCTTGTTCATTTTCGAGTAGGTCGTTTCGATCGATAAGTTCCTGGTCTCGTCAGATCTGCCCGCTTCGTATCCAGTACGAGTATCTCCGTATCGCGTCGTAGCGCTGTGGTAGTAGCTGCCGAACCAGCAACAAGTAGTGGGTGTGAACGAGTGAGACACACTCTTAACAGCTTTTCTCGCTCGCTTGGAAGATGGCGTCCTATAAAGATGCACATGTGAAGTATATGAGGCGTTGAAGGCGCAAATCAAGCCTGAAAGAAGAAAGCGGCGCCCGCCTCGGATCTCGTCTTCCCGCGCCTTTTGCGATGCTTTGGCGGCGGCCACGTGCGACCTTCGCTCCTTCTTGCGGCTCCCGATATCCCTTTCATCGCGAAGCGAGCGCAAAGCTGTTCTCCATCGCATCGACGAAACCAACACTTTCGACAAGATACAAGAGAGCGCAGGGCTCGGAGTTGAAACTTGGCCACGGAGTTGGGAGCGATTCGACCCCACTCGTCTCACGCTACGGTATCCCCACGCCCTGGTCCCACTGCACCGGGAGCCCCCGTCGAGGCCGGCGATATGGGAGATACATCTTCGGAACAGAAGCATCGCGAGTCAAACAACATCGCAGACACCAACGCGACTACAACCCGCCAGTCCACCACCGAAAACGCACAACAAGAGAAGGAAACAGGCGCAGAATCGAACGAACGACAGCAAAGCAATGGCAGCAACAATCAGAACGGTGCCGAGACCCACGGCGCTGTCGAAGAGTATGGCAACATGAACGAGAAAGAGGAGGGCGCACCCACAGTCGCAGAAAGAACCGCCTCGACGGTAACAGAAGTCGAAGATGATTCAAAACACGTCAAAGGCCTGCAGCTCGTCCTCCTCACCTTCGGCCTACTTTTGGCAACATTCGTGGTCGCGCTGGACAACACCATCATTGCGACAGCGATCCCGCGGATAACGAGCATCTTCGACTCTCTGGATGATGTGGGCTGGTATGGAAGCGCGTACCTCCTCACGACGACTTCGCTGCAGCCGAGCTTCGGGAAGGTCTACACCTACTTCGATGTCAAATGGGTCTACCTGAGTGCTCTGCTCATTTTTGAGCTCGGCTCGATTCTGTGTGCGGCAGCTACGAGCTCGACGATGTTGATTGTTGGGCGTGCGGTTGCTGGAGCTGGAGCGGCGGCGCTGTTCTCAGGGGCGATGACCATCATCGGCTATTCTGTCCCTCTGCGAAACCGAGCACTATACATTGCTGCGCTGTCCTCGATGTTTGGCATTGCGTCTGTTGTAGGGCCAATTTTGGGAGGAGCGTTCACCGACAAGGTCTCTTGGCGATGGTGGGTCGTTTTGAACCATTATCTCTCACTTCTTAGAGACCACAACTGATCTCTTTTCAGGTGCTTCTGGATTAACATACCGTTCGCATGTATTCTCCTTGCTAGGTTGGGCTCTGCAATGCATACTGACTTTTGTTCTAGGGAGCAATCGCCATCGCGACGGTATTTTTCTTCTTCCGCAACCCGCCACGACCATACGCCAACATGACCGTCAAGGACAAGATCAAGCAGATTGACATCGCAGGTGCTGTCATCCTCATCTGCGCAATCGTTTGCCTGCTTCTGGCGCTGCAATGGGGCGGCACCACGTACCCCTGGTCGGACAGTCGAGTCTGGGGCTGCTTGCTCGGATTCGGTCTGATTCTCATCGTGTTCGTCGGCCTACAGTTCTATCTTGGAGACCGAGCGACGATGCCCCCGAGAGTGTTGGGCAGACAGCGAACTGTTGCCGCCTGCGCTCTGTTCTCTGCCTTCTTAGCGATGGCGCTGTATACGTAAGCGGAACCAGTCAGGCGCGAGGTATTGTAAAGCTAACCATATACAGGCACATCTACTACTTGCCATTCTACTTCCAAGCCGTCAAGGGCACGAGCGCCGAGGGGTCCGGCATTCGCTGCATTCCATACTTGGTCAGCATCACGATTTCGTCGATTGTGGTCGGTGCTAGTATCACCCTCATTGGGCCCTACAACCCACCCATGTAAGTGCCTCACACATCGGTTTCCATTTAAGCAACACTGATCATCCAAACAGGTGGCTCGGCTCCATCCTCTTCACAATCGGCTGCGGCCTGCTCTACACCCTCAAAGTCTCTTCCTCCGAAGGCGTCTGGATCGGCTACCAAATCCTCGCAGGCATCGGTGCCGGAGCGTGCGTGCAAATCCCCTTCATCGCGGTGCAAGTCGTTCTCCCAGAGAAGGATATGCCCGTCGGCAACGCCATTGCGATCTTCTTCAATACCCTCGGCGGCGCCATCAGCGTCTCGATCGCACAGAACATCTTCTCCAACACGCTCGTCAAGGAATTTCCCAAACTCGCGCCAGGAATCAACGTGCAGCAAGCAGTGGGCGCGGGTGCGGCGTATTTCCGACGAGTGGTGCCGCCGGAGTTGCTGGATGGTGCGATTGAGGCTTACAATCGCGCGGTGACGACTGCTTTCATTTTGCCGATTGCGGTTGCGGGACTGGCTTTCTTGGCTAGTTTGGCGATGGAGTGGAAGAGTGTCAAAGGAAAGAAGCTGATTCCTGGGGGTGCGTAGAGGGATAGGGGAGGAACAATACAACGACAGGAAGGAAGGGATAGAGTCGAATGCATAGAGTGAGGTAGTCATGAATATCTTACGGCCTATACTAAAGAACGCTCCTCTACTGGTCCTCATGCTTTCATCAACTTACTGAGCTTGCTGCACGAATACCTCCGAAAGGCGCCTACTAGAACTTCGTCGGACTCTATCGCTGCAGTTTGGAAGCTTAAGCGTGAGAGCAGAGAGAGCTGTAGATTTCCGTCGAGGTATTCGGGAGCAGTGAGACATTCCTGAACTTTACCTGGGACTTCACTTCTCGCCTTTCCTTCAAACACAAAACACATCAGTGACTTTACCATCTGAATCTATTCTCATATTTCAGTTCACGTCGACTTTGTCTGTCGTATTCCACAAACCTCGCGACGGGCGTTGTACATCGACAGCAGAATCACGTGTCTCTATCCCGCAACCAATCAGCTTGCGGCTCTCTGACCGCTTTTTTGGAAAATGCCTTGCAATTCCCGAGTCTTGTTCGCTGCTGCTAGTCTCCCACCGGCTTCATGCGGGCGTTGAGCATGTGATGTGTTATTATTGATGTCGTTCCGATGGAGGGGGGATTGAGAGCATATGCAGTTCCAATGCGATGGGTCTGTTTGAACCGATCAGAGAGATCTGAATCATCGGGAAATGGCTCTCAAAACTGTGAGCAAGAGAGCTCGAAATTGACGTCCCAGCCGAGAAACGAAATCATTCTCTCTATGCACCTTGTGTGTAGGACGAGGTCTTGTTGGCGGTGGGGTTGTCTGGCCGGGAACCCATGATTCAAGCTGGGAAGTCGCGGCCGGGAGTTGGCAGGTTTTGAAGCATTGAAAGTCGAGATTGAAGCAGGAAGGCATTGGCGTTGACAAGTGCATGAATTACAAGCCCATGTCCATGCTGTTAACGTTGTCAACTGTGTGAACGATGTCGACAATATCGTGGTGGAGAGATGTGGGATGGAAATCAGAAGGAATTGAGTTTGGAAATTGACGACGCTAAAACGAAACAGGACTGGCTCATCGGTATGGATTTCGATGCCAACGCATCAAGTGCTCGGGCAGGCGAGAAAGCTGCAGTCGTGAGTTCGCTTGCGACGTCAGACGTCAGACCGGCAGCAATTGGAATTGTTGCTGGTAAGAATAGCAGGCGGGAGGGATGGCAAACGATGCGTTGTTGCGCAGACATTCAGGCCCGGTCTGCGGTGCCACGTTTGCAGCGGCTACGGGCAGCAACATCAGCGTGCATGAGGGATGATGGGGTGAGGTGAAGATTTTGGCATTGCACGGCGGCGAGCGAGGACGAGGCTGAGGACGAGGGCGAGGGCTGGCGCTGGTAATAATGCTCCACCGCTGCGCGTCTGCACGTTGCCGGCAGTAGTGAGCAGACATGCAGCACCCGCTCCCACTTTGCATCGTTGCTCGCTGCTTCTCAATCTCTCCCTCCTGCACTGCCAGTCTGGTCTGGTCTGCTGGTCGACGTGGGCATTGACGGCCGTCCATTGCGAGCGCCGGCGTGGCAGGAGTTGGAAACATTCAATTGCCTGGAGAAGAAGAAGAAGAAGAAGAAGAAGAAGACGGACAGGACTTACCGCACCCGGTTCACGGCCGCGACACGAGCACCACCGCCGCGCAGAGAGCGCGCGCGCGCGCACCACGCCGGGGGTCGAGTGCGAAATTGGCAGCGAGAGTGTGCGTTGTTCAGCTCGCATCATTCATGCTGCCTTGAGTGTTAACCACTGCCACGGCTGCCACTTTCGTTCACCTCTCACCTCTGCCGCGCACACATCACCGCTGCATCACGAGCAAGACGGAAGCAAGAAACAGTGGAAATCCGCACGGCAATGCCAATGCTCCCGCCCGCTACCAGACTTCACTCCCGCACACGCAAACGTCGACATCACTGCCGGTGACGCTGTCTGCTTCCCTCGTGCTCTGCGCGCGCAAACACCTGAGGCTCCTCTCCTTCATTGGCTGCCCACGGAAAATTCACGGCGAATCACAAGCTGCCGTCTGGCTAGGCCCAAACTCACTTCTGCCGCCACACATTAATAGTAGGTCCTCCTGCTGTCACTGCTGTCACTGCCACGCGCCAGCGCCCTGTCCTGGCCTGCCACGAGTGCGAGTACACCTCACTGACCATGGCGACTAGTCTCGCGACCCTTTTCCTCCTCCTCCGGCTAGTCCGATCAGGTCACCGCCGCATTCTCTCGCCTCTGTACAGCCATTGCCATTTTGCTGTTGCTCTGTTCATCTTCAAAAGGCCTCTCATCCTGCCATTGGCCACTGATCATCACACCTCCCTCCAATCTCCACCAGCTCTACATCTGCGCTTTGCCGACTGGTCCTCTACCTTGCCCGATCTGGCGACTAGCTAGCCGCGACACATCTGCGACAGCGCTGGCATTGCAGCAGCCGCCGCTGTCGAGGATCAGGCGCTCGCAGATCTTCGGGCCCAACAACCACGTCGTTGGTCGGCTGCGGTCCGCCCCATTCTTCGTCGGCGTCGTCTAAAGCTGCAGCTGACGTCCGTCGTGCCTGAGCCGCGCGGGAAGGTATGCTGTGCTGTACCCTACCAACCACCTCCGCCGTGCGTTGTCTACTACTGCCTGCTGTCGTTCCTGGCTCGATCTAGTCAGCACCTGCTCCATTCACCGTGCAGACGTTCGCAGCAGCAAGCTCTTACCTCCTTGATCGTTGCAAGACCGACGACTTCGAGCTGCTAATTCTCCAGCACACTCAGGAGACGCTGACCATCAACGGCTGTCGTCAGGCCGGTCGATGGCAGTGTCTCAAATCGAGGAGAAGATCTTGGGTCGCCTCTCCAAACAGACTGCCTCGACCAACGCTCTCCTCTCCGCGTCCCTGTACCAAGTTCTGGGTCTCTCGATCCTACTTTCCAGAAAGCTGTACAGAGCCCGCAAGCTTCGAAAGTTGGACAATACCAGAGACACCAAGTCTCTCCAGCTGTACCATCACATCATCTGGCTTGCGAGAGAAGGCTTGTCCATCACCGAAGTCTACATCTTGCCGTATTGTCAAGATGGAGAGCATGGACCGGAATGCCGTGTTATGGCGGCGAAGCTACGAGCGTCTTTGTACCACGTCTTCTGCCTGTTTCACAACCATCCGCCGGTCAGCCAGCTCAGCGGAAAGTCGCATGGCTCGCCAGGTACGAATTCGAGCGAGAACACGCCGAAAGCCGCCAAGGGTTCAAAAAGCTCACCCAAGAGGTCACCAAAGCAGGAAAAGGAGAGCAGCGATGGTAATCGAAGAAATGGCAAGCCGGCACTGCGCGATCCGATATCTTCGATGACATCGGATGCGTCGTTTCTGACGAATCCGTATGCGACAGGAGCTGTTGGAACACCGCCTCCGCCAGGACTTGCAATCATTGGAGGACCGGGCGATGTCAGGAGGACTCCATCTCGACCTCCAGGGCTGGCACCGATCAACGTGCCAGCGACACAGGCTGCTGCTTCCTGGTTGCTGCCACCCTTGAACTTTGTCCCGATGGCAAAAGAGTATTTCGAAACGGCGCAGCAGCTTGCGTATAGTTTTCTCCCAGCAACTCACGCTCTTCGCCTGTCTGTCACGCTGGAACACACTGCTTTCCTGTGGGATTGCGCAAAGGACCACGATCGCGCGCGCAAGCTTGCCCGTAGGACGATCCGCGATGTCTATGCGTCTTCCGACGGCCTCGACGACGACGAGTTCGCCGATGCGTCTGCACTGGTTCAGGCACTTGGCGGCATTGTACGGAGAGGCTCGAACGACTCAACGCCTCAGCAACCTCCCTCGACAAGTCCAACGCAACGAGCATCATCAACTCGGCAACAGCCCAAAATCGATCGCACTATCGCCGTCAGCCCAGGTGAGAACAGAGGCGCACGCACAAACAACCATCAACAACAGCAGAAATCCTCCTACCACCAACCACCACCTCAAATCCAACAAGTCCCGCGCTCCCAAATTCCCCGCGCGATGCAAACCCACCACCAACAACAACAAAGAACCCAAACCGGCACCCCCGAACGCCTCTCCACCGTCCCAGAAGAAGAACCCTCCCTCTCCCGCGCCCCAACAACAACCAACTCACCCCTGACCTCTCGCTCCTCAACCCGCCCCCGCCGAACTTCCTCCATCACAAGCCAAGCGAGCGACAAAGCCAACAAACGAAAACTCGTCGAGCAAGCGGAGGAGCGGGCACGAAGTCGGCAGGGGAGCGCGAGTAGCCAAGGAGCTGGAGCGCAGCATAGTCGACAGGCAACGCCGGCAGAAGGGTACGTGCGAAAGAAAACCCCTTCGCCGCCCTCTCATACCAAAAGCGGACACGGCGGGGGAAATTCTTCTTCAAATGGACATACCACCAACAACCACACCACCAATTAAAAGGGTAGAAGGTAATTTGTGCAAAAGAATGTATAGAGCCACTTCCAATCGATCCGAACGAGCCTCTCCTTCCTCCTCTCCGCGAAAGAAGCTCCCTGTTGCGGTTGCGAGCGGTCGTCCGCCTGAGCCGCGAATGCCGTCTCCTACAAAGCACACTCTATCACCGTCTTCGAGTAAAAGCGCCGAATCGAAACATAAACGACGAAAACGAGAGAGACGGGAACGGGGAGATGTACCGCCGGCGAAACCGAAAGACGACGTGAAACTGGAAAAGGGGAGCAACAGGGGCAAAGCCATTGACAAAACAGAGAGCACCACCAACAAATCCGCAGGTCCCAAGCACCGCATCTCTCACCCAAACGACAAGGGCCCATCGACCACAACTTCAGCCCCGGTCTCCTCTGTCAAAACCCAAGACCACAAATGCGCCATCCTCCGTACCCTACACATCCTCTCCGTCACCGCCGCATCAAGCCATCTCTCCCCATCGACAAGCAAGATAACCGAGCGGCCGGGCCAGAGGAACAGAAATGGGAATGGGAATGGAAATGGACATACAAGCGGGAGAGAAACAACGCACGGGAGGGGATACAGGTACACCTACCCTTCAATTCTTCACACGTGGTGAATCAAAGATTAGAGATCACCTCCATTTTAGTCACCTAGAAACGACCGTCTAGGCAAAACACGATACGAAAAAACGCAGGGCTCAACACCGCCTCAGCTTTCACTCACTAAGAGCCAAGCACTCAGAGCCCCTACGTAACACCCTCTCATCCCCCCGTTCATCACATTCAAACCAAAGCCATCACCATACCCAAAAATCCCACAAACGCACCAACCCCCTTACCCTGCGCATTCTTCGCCGCATCTCCCCCAAACGTCGACGTCGAGGCCGTGGCCTCAGCAGACGGGGTAGGCATAATAACCGAAGTCGCGTTGGCAGACGCCGTGTAAGAAGCGCCACCAGTCGCGCCCGGCATGATTGTTGCCCCCGAGCTCCACCACGAGCCCGCAGACGACGTGATTTGGTTGGGTGCACCTAAAGCATTCGTTAGAGGCATCACGAGAGTGGTTGGCTGCAGAACGCTCGAAAGAAAAGGGGCCTGGTTGAATTGCTGGATCGAGATGCCGGTTGCGGTGACGGTCGTCATGGCAGTAGTGGTGACGGATTGGGTGTGAATGATTGTGGTTGGGCTGGGTGAGTTCTGGGTGATGGTGACCACGCTGGGCGGCGCCGCGGTGATGATGTTGGTCGAAGGCCCAGGCACGACCACGGTAGTGAGAACCGGTGTTTGAGTGTAGGTAATGGTCGTAGGAGTAGGGCTGGTAATAATGACTTGGGTAACGTAGGGCGTGACGGTTAACACCGTGGTTGATGGCGTAGGCCCAGAAATAATCATCGTGGTGACAACAGGCGAAAGGGTGGATACCGAAGGCGTGATGGTGGCAGTGCTCGAGCTGTACGTTGGGCCCGAAGTGATGTAGGGCTGCTGGATAGTCGAGTTTTCGGGCATCACACCCGATGGCAAGGTCATCGTGGTCAACCCCGTCGATGGGGAGACAGTCGAAACCACCGTCTGGACAGTGCTCTGGACAGGAACCATGCTCACAAATCGCAAGATCGATGTGATAGCCTGAGGTGTTGAAGTTGAGCTTGAAGGGAGAGTTGTGAATGCAGTCGGCCCTGTCGAATTCGTGACATTGCCAGTGATAGTGACCGTTGTGGCGTAGCTGATCGACGAAGATGGAGTCGTAGTAGCCATCGTGCTGCCATTGCCGGGTACTGTCACTGTCAAAGTCGGGCCCGAAGCTGTAGTTGAATTCGAAGTTGTCGCTGGCTTCGAGCTGGATGGCGAAAGAGGTACAGTCACTTGAGTCCCAATGACCAAGATGGTACTGGCTCCGCTGACAACTTGCGTCGGGCTGATGATTGCAGTGCTTGTCGGTAGAGCAGTGCCATTCGCTGTGGCGTAGACCGTGACAGTAGAGACGGCTTGAGACTTGCCAGATGGAGCCACGTTCATGGTGACGGTGGTGACCCCGCCCTTCGCACTCTGCCCAGATGCCGGAATGGCGGTAGTCAAAGTCAACACAACAGTCTGACCGGCAGGAGCTGATGAGCTTGGCTTTGTGGGAGAAGGCGATGCTTGTCCTCCGCTTGCAGGAATTGTGACCGCAGAGACGATAGTCTGAAGCACCGTGCTGCCAGGCTGAGACGGAGGACTGCCTCCTGGGTTGAGGCCCGGCGTGAAGCCAGCAACAACGCTAGGAGTGCTGCCTTGCTGAGAACCTCCAGACGGGGACTACCCAGAGGCTGGAGAACCACCTTCACCAGCCCTCGTAATCGTTTGAGTAACTGTTTCGACCGAGCCTTCACCCCCACCTGAGCCTGAGCCAGGGCCGGACCCAGAGCTGCCAGATCCACTGCCATTGCCGCTGCCAGCTCCTGAGCCAGAACCCGAGCCAGAGCTGCTTGATCCACCGCCATTGTCGCCCATGTTTCCAGAACCTGATCCAGAACCGGAGTCGCCAGAGCCACTGCCGTTGTCACCTCCACTTCCAGGTCCAGAGTCGCTTCCATCACCACTTCCGCCAGACGAGCCAGACCCAGACCCAGACTCAGACTCACCACTCGGACCAGACGAAGAAGACGAAGAACCATCGCTCGAGGAACCAGAAGCATACGTACCGTTCAGAGTGAAGTTCGCACACGTGATCGCAGTCTTATTAGCGAAGTGCACGACGAGAGAGCGCATAGCGACAGACTGGCTGCTTGGGTCAGGAGTGTCCTGGCTCTCGACGGAGATGTAGGCGTCTTGGTAGCTGCGCATCCACATTAGCAACGAGCTTCAATACGTGAGTTGTGGGATTGGGATGTTACTTGGCCGAGAATGTGTTCCCTGGGATGGTGCCGTGCTTGCCAGACAGATCTCCAACCTCGCAGGCGGCCGGATCAGTCTTATTGCAGCCGGTGCCGGCGTTGCCGAAGGGGTCGAGATGTCCGCCAGCGCTGGAGCAATTGCCAGAGGCGTCGATGTACTGCTTATGGATGTGATACACTGCTGCAGTCTTCAGCACTTTGACACCTTCAGTACACGATGATGTTGTGTCAAGACTTACGGAACGGTCCACCTTCGCTCGGCAAGCCAGAGAAGCTGACCTGGACCTGCACACCATCGCCGCCACTGCCAGAGCCGATCATAACAGAGCCGGTCGTGGTGGTGGTGTTTGGCAAGGTCGCGACGTACTGGACGCCCGGCGGCTGGTTGGTGACTTCTGGAGCATCGCCAGCAAGGGCAATGGGGAGGATGGCAGCAAGGCCGCTGAGGATGGTGAATGAACGCATGCTGAGCTGTAGCAGAGTGTGAAGCAGCTAGCGGGTCGAGGTGTCGTCTGTAGTATCTCCGCGATGTATCGATGTATGTCCGAAGGTCGCGCGTACGTCCAGAGGTCGGTGGTTGTTGTGGAAGAAGGTGTTCGGAGGATGTTCTGAAAAAGAGATCGGAATGTGCGTGATGTCAGAGAGTCAACAACCACAGACGCTGCTGAAACACGAGATGCGCGGATCCGTCGCCACGTGATGAGTAGGCGCGTGCAAAACGAGGGGAAGAAAGGAATGTGGCGATGGATACAGAGGAGATGGCGGATGGTGGTGATGTCGGAGGAAGATGGAGATGGTGGGTATGAGGAAGAAGAGAGAAGCGAGTGCGTGCAAGAAGTCGAAGAAACAGATGCGCAGCTCGCAGTTGCAACAGCAAGAGCAGCACGCGCCTTCCGGAGATTTCAACAGTGTCTCCGTTACGCAGGACCGCGGGGAGGCAGCTGGAGCGCAGCAGGTGAGAAGTTGGAGAAGGCGTGTCTCTGTGTCTCTGTGTCCGGCGTCTCGTGTGTGGTACCACCCTGATCCCAACCCCTTGATGCCCTACTTTGGTCAGGGAAGGTGCTTGGCGGTATCACAAGCCTGGGCCCAAGGCACAATGGCACGTCTGGAGCAAACAAACGGAGGCTCGGCATCACCAATCTTCTTTCGTTTGGTCTTCTCCTTTTCGCTGTTTCGAACAAAGCTGTCGGTTCCATCGTCTTTCCCCTTTGCCCTTCCAGCAGTCCAAGACGGCCATGCAATCTCCAGAAACCACCCAAACTTCCAGACTCCGCACCTTCAAAACCCATGTTCCCAGTCATGCATTCCTCCAACACCGCGCTGTACAGTGCAAAAATCAATACCGTCATCAATGTTTAAAGTCTGTTCCCAGAGCTCGTGAGCATGCCTTCCCATGCTTAGAACGACGCTTCAGACTCCTCCAAGCTCAGCCTCCGCCCACTGTTGGGCGCAAAGCGACTGCCAAGAACCCGTACAAGACCTATTGAAGAGTGATTAGCGCACTCGTCAATTAGAATGTAGGATTCTGCGTCTGCTTGGGTGTGATGGATGCGAGGGTATGCGAGATAATACTCTGAATGTCCTCCATTCCATCCGTCTCCAATGAGTGCATCAACTCTTCCTGCTGCATCTGATTGAGGCCGTTGCCAAACACGCCAGTGTCCATGTCCCAGTATTGCGGAACATATTCTTGTTCTGCTTGGCCAGTGGCATCGTAAGTGCCCGGGAATGGATACGCCGGATTGTTAGGATCGGATGTTTGGCTGGCGAATGCGTCCAATGGCTGCATCGGTGCCTGTGCAAAGCTCATCGGCACTTGATGGGGCGCTGTCCAGCCTGGTATGGTGAGATCTGGTGTGAATTCCGGAAGAGCGCTGAACTGCGTGCCATCCGTGTAAGGTGCCTGATGATGCGCCGTGTAATGGTGAATGTTTTGGAGTGTCGTGACTGATTCCGAGCTATGAGGATGGTGACCCGGAGTCTGTACTGCTGGCGGTGTCTGAAGCATGTCAGTATGGTGAGGCACAGAAATCGAGCTTCTCACACCTACCTGCCCATTGGAGAAGCCACTCGATTGACTCCGGTATGGCAACGGAGGTGGCTCTTCAATACTCCGCCGCGACTGCTGATTGAAATGACCAAAAGGAGCACCAGCGGCTGCAGCTCTCTCTGGTGGAGTGGCGACCGACTGGCTGCTAGCAGTGGCCGGACTCGTCGCTCGAGAGCGACCGTCGGGAAATGTCGAGCCAGGAGAATTTGTCTCCGAGGGTGTCGTTGCTGATATAGGAATGTCAGAATCCTGCTAAACGTTAGCGTTGTGCCACTTTGTAAAGTGCCCCTGGTGCGGGAGTTTGAGGCAGTTTCTCAAACATGTCCGTCAGCCGAAGTTACAGGGGCCACATACCTTTTCGTAGACCTTCATGATGGCAATTATCAGGTTATGATATAATTGCACAGCAGAAGCAACACCAGGCCATCGATCTGAAGCAAGCTGAATGCCTTCCATGGCAATCTCGAGATGCTTCTCCACATCTTGTCGCTTATGCTTTCGGCGCACCTCCACATAACTCAATGACCAGAGTAGTGTATTGATCGCCATGAAGAGCGACTGCGTGAAGATCCAAGTCAGGTCAACATTCCCTTTACTGATCTGCTCCCGATGCATGTAAATATTGTATTCGCATGCATCGAAGCACTTGAGTGCGGCCGAGAGGGATGGCCGGGGCACTTGTGGAGAAGGCCGGTAGAGGAATACGATCATGGTATTGTAGCGGCCAATGAACCAGACCTTGTCCAGTCCTATCCCTTCATCTTGTGAAGGAGAAGCGTCTCGCCATGCGGCCAGCTTGGCGTCCATTTGCTGAAACCATGGATCGCTGTCATCTTTGGGCTCTACCCTCTTGCGCTGGTATAGCTTGCGTCTGATCTCGAGCTGTAATAATCGCATCTTGAAGAAGTGTATCGCCACCCACTTCTTCAACGTCGGCCGTGGAGCAGCGGGATCGATGCCTTCTGGTGTGATATACTGGTCATCACAAGTCTCAAACCAGCCCACGTCAATGTGCTCTTGCGATGTGGCGAGCATTCCAGGCCGTCCGATCGAGTGTGCCAGACCCCATTCCATGACCATGACGCACCAGAATAGCCTCCTCCGCATGTCCACTTCCAGATAGTCAATCGTGCCATTCGCTCGTCCCCGTGTGATTGTCTTCTCTTCATTCAGACCCAGCGCCTGCGCCAGCCGAACAGCAATTCCCACGACATAGTAAATAGCCGTCCGTGTGGGAGTCAGCAGGGAGTACTCCGCCATCAGTGCGAAACATTGCAGCGTCCTCAGATCCATTGGCCGTACCACAGGCTCCAAGTGTTTGAGTGCCGCAAGATAGTAACTGTCCGCCAACCCAGCATATTGTGTGTCCATCTTTTGTAGACTAATCGCAATCACCATTCGGCACACAAAGTGCTGGTATGGCGAGGCCGTGCTCTGGTCGTGGTACACCGCATCAATGTCCTTTTCCAAAGTCGGCTCGTGGAGGGCAGGGTACATCGGCTGCACTTTCAACTTGTAGAGCTGTACCAGGAGGTTCGCCAACGCTCGGTTTGGCAAGTCCACAGCCGCGACATCACTGATCAGTGGGTAGATCTTCGAGGTCGGCTTGGCCTGCTCTTGTGCATACAATTCTTTGATCTGGCGTGCTCTTTGCTCGGGTACAATGTCCTTGATGCTCTTCGCGTCCGTAAACTGCTTCGCCAGCTGCATGACCAGACGTGTAATCGCAATGCCGCTGGAAGGTCCCAGGTACTTGGACTCGCTCGCATCGTGTACTCGTACGGTCGCTGCTCGCATCATGGCTTCCGGGTCGTCTGCCGCATCTTCGTTCTCCACCTTGTCAAGCTCTTCCTCCAGCTCTCGGACCTTGTGCTGCAGGTAGATGACATAGTTGCGGTTGACGTTGTGTCCTCGATTTGAGTCGTAGTACTCGCATATGGAATTGGTTCGTTCGCAGGGCGTACATCGTGGCAGACCGGGATCGCATCTTGTTTTGCGCTGGAGTACGAGATCAGTCGACGTGGACGCTAATAATGCTCTTTGAATCCTCTCAGCTCACCTGTCTACATCGCGTGCACGCCGTCAGAGTATGCGCGACTTGGCTTGTGGCGCCCTCGGGGTCTTGACCTTCAGACCGCGGGGCTACAGGCTTCTTCTTCATGGCGGGACCGTTGGTATTGAGGGACATGGTGGGCGGTCTGGCGGTTGTTGAAGCCATTGTGAGGAGGTGTGCGCTGTCGCCGGCTCATTACATGCCCGCAGATGGGTGTGAGTGCGGTGGTACGCGGGGAATGCGATGCAGACGGATGGTGGGCGGGCAGGGCGGTATGAGTCGGGCAGACAGGAGTGAGCATGATGTTGTCATTCCATTATCACGCTGTTATAGGGTGGTAAGGTACGGAGGTATGGACATGGGAGGAGAGCGAGCGAGGCCTTCTCTCAGAGCGGGCGCAGACAGAGTAGTAGTTTAGAGTTCATCCTGGCCAAGTGTACTGGCCCGAAGCGGTTTGCAGGAAGCTTATCAGCACCGTCTGCGGCCGCAGCCGCGCAGCCGCGCAGAGTGCAGTGCGATAGAGTGGAGTCATTGCCTCACCGGCCTCTTGCTTGCCAACTTCAAGCATTGCCGCTCTTGTACCTTGTCCGCAGAGTCGCAAAAATCCTCGACCTTGTCGTCCACATTCATGTTGATGCTTCTAAGATGCGCCATCTTTCTTCGCCAGCTTGTCCATCATCTGCTTCTTCTTCCGCTCTCGCTTCTCCTGCTGCTCGCGCATCTCCTTTTGCTCCTGCTCTTCGTCTTCCTTGGAGAACAGTCCAGAAAGCTTGCGCAACTCCAACTTGCTCGGTCGCGGCTTGAGCCCTCCGTTTAGTTGCTGGTTCTGGAGCTTCATGCGAAGACTGCCCTTAGCATTGGGTGCAGGCCGGAGCGGAAGCGGCTCGGCGACGAAAGAGGATGGCTCTTTCGCTGCCATCTTGTCCTGGTCTTTTGCTTCCATCTCTTCCTTGTTCTCGTCGGCGTCTGACAATAGCGACTCGTATTCAGAATACTCAGACGATAGCGACTCGTCTTCAGAATCCTCAGACGAGAGTGACTCGTCTTTAGCAGCTTTAGCTTCAGCAATCCTATCCATCCGCTTGCGTTCTTCATTAACCTGGCGCTTTCGCTCCTCGTGCGAAGCGGCAAGTCTTTGCTTGTACTGCTCGAGTTTAGCTAACTCTTCGTGCAGGTCGACCGTCTCCTGGTATGGCGCGGTGCTAACAGTCTTCTTCTGTTGACCGCTCGCGAGCATGGGATTCTTGAACGGCTTGAGAGGGGCCTCCACACGTCTTTCGGCTGCCAGGTCTGATCCGCCATGATTCTTATTCAGATTAGTAGAGCTTCTGGCTAATGGACAACAGGATGTCTACCTCAATCTTTGGCTCTAAGGATTCCAGGTCCTGGCGCATAGCGTCGAGTGTCGTGCGAACCGCAGCGACAACAAGATCGACAGTCTCATAAGCCTTCAAATGAGACTCCACATCGGCGAGAGCGAATTCCGCACGCATGTAATTGAGCTTGAATGCCTCAAAGGTCTCCTCACTGTCGCTTGCAATGCCGGCGAGGTAGCAATAGAGCTCGGCGGACCTGGCCTTAGGGAGGTTTTCTTTCGCGAGGAGTTCGTCGCAGACAGTCGAGATGACATCGAGCTGGCGACGACTGTTGTACAGACGTCTGATCTGTTTGCAGAGTTCTCGAAGATCGGGTATGTCAGACGTCCATTCTTTTGCCCATGGAACCAGGAACCACATGTTTCGGCGATATGTCCCCATCGTGGCGGCGGAAGTTGCTTGTGGAGGTGTGCAAAGTTGGATGTAGGCGTGTCGTGTCTTTGGTTTGGCAAGTTAGGAAAAGCAAGCTGATTGCTGAATGGAGCATTCACGATTATTCCGTTGAAAATGGAATTGTGGGAGGACGCACAGACCTGCGAGTCACAAACGCGCTAACAAAGCTTAAAACGACAAACGCTCCCTCTCCCGTCGGGACGTTCTGAGCCCCAACTCAGCTTTCCGACAAACACCACCACACCCAAACCTCAAATTCTGATCGATTCAGAGCCATCTCGACCCAGGACAAGACGCAGACAGTATAGCGGCCTCGGGCTGCTTTGCCGTTCACAATGTGCGAACACGGTGGATGTGTTCAATCTGACGATGGCCACAACTGCTGCAACAAGGCACCGAAACATGGGCGTGCAGAAGCTCGAGCTGACCGACGGGCACTATACGGCCACAAACGTACTGCACAGTTGGGACTTCGCGACCTTCGAGCCCTACAGAATCAGCGCATCGCTGCCCTCCGATTTCCACGATCCCATCCGCGCAATGCAATCCTTCCGAGCCGTATCTATCGTCTGTACGGAATCGACTCGGCGAAATACCGCGACCTTCACTCGCGCAAATACTGGCGCGCCTCGCGGATGCCAAAGCCAGCAACACAATCTCTCGTCTCCACGACCACGGATCCAAACATGCCACTGGAACAAGACTCGATTGCACAGAACATCCCATCGACACTTGAGGGCAATTTCGAAGGTGGAGATGGCTTCCACAAGGCCAGCAGACGCTTGCTGACGGCTCTCGCCTTGCCTCCTCCCGTTTCTACGGTCCAGGTCATGCTAGCTTTGCCGGAGGACAATGGAGAAGGGCATGGGGAGAAGCGCAGCGCTGATGAGGCTGCGCTAGGGAGCCAGGATTCTCGAGCAACCAAGCAGTCTAAGTACCAGGTAGTGGTCAGTGGGCAACCCGACCAACCGCAGTGCGATAGCTGTCAGCACGTTGACAAGGACGCACGGAAATATGATGGCAAGAATGAGGGCGAGAAGATCTGTTTGGAATGCTTCAAAGATATTCAGAGCAACCTGTGCAGCGAGTGCGGGAATGAGATAAAGAAGAGTCAGAAGCGCAACCATCCGGATAACACAGAAAAGAAGGTGTGCAGGAACTGCCGGGAAAATGCAACGAAGGCCGCAGATGTGTGCGATGGATGTGGAAAGACAGGCCCGGGAAGGAGAAAATATCCTTATCCATCCGAACCGGGTAAGAGGATTTGTGGGACTTGCAAAACCAACATCACCAATGCCGCAGATGTGTGCGATGGATGTGGAAAGACAGGCCCGGGAAGGAGAAAATATCCTTATCCATCCGAACCGGGTAAGAGGATTTGTGGGACTTGCAAAACCAACATCACCAATGCCGGAGATCTATGCGACGGATGTGGAAAGACAGGCTCAGGAAGAAGAGCATATCCTCATCCATCCGAACCGGGTAAGAGGATCTGTAAGACTTGCAAAACCAACATCACCAATGCCGGAGATCTATGCGACGGATGTGGAAAGACAGGCTCAGGAAGAAGAGCATATCCTCATCCATCCGAACCGGGTAAGAGGAT